>VWPU01009475.1:0-140302 GCA_013398955.1 Callaeas wilsoni
GGGAGCGGGAGCGGGAGCTCCCGGGGGAACTCCCGGCAGAGCCCTGCCGGCCCTCAGCGCCGCCAAGGGCCCTTTCCCACCCCGGAAAGCTGCCACGGCCTTCCCACAGAAGGGTGTTGCAGCGTCATGTGCATGGGTGGGCGATTTCAACGTTGCCGGTGGCGTTCCGGGATGTACCAGCCGGGGGTCTCCTCAACATTCCTAACGGCGTTAATTAATAATTCATTACCAGACACGCCTGATGGATTCTCGGAGATGCACCAGCGTTTACCTCTCAAGCACGGGGGCAGTTCTTTGGCACAGGCGTTCTTGCACTCGCACATCTGTGAGCCCAAAGCAGCTCCAGCCCGAAAGCAAATCCCCGCAGTGTCCCACCGCGGCGTCTCACAGTCAGGCAACACCACCTTATTGAGGCAAAATCACAGGAAGAGGGAGAACAAACAGAAAGTCATTTTGATCAACACATGTAAGGATTATGTGCAAGAGAAAAAACCCCAAAAGTTAAGAGAGCACATTGTTTTTATCCATAGGTTCATGTTTGTGGATGTTCTCCCCTTATTCTTGTTTTCTTTTTTTTCCCCCTTCCCCTCTCTTTTCTTTTTTTTTTTATATTTAAACAGATGTTGCCAAATGTTGTTGAATCACATATACTCTAAAATGCCTCACAATCATTTGTGGAACAACCCCCAGGCTCTAAACTCTTATATCACTAATGCAGCCTCCTTGTTGCTAGCCAAACAATAGCCATTGTTCCTGTAGGGTTTAGCCAAAAATAATATGATGTGCAACTGCCTTCCCACTGTTGTCTTTGCAAAACTACTTAAAAGTTCCAGAGATGCCTTTATGGATGGTGTACAGCACTAATAAACCCGAAGGGAGCAGAACAATTTGAAAAGCTTGTAGGAACATTGGAAGTGGGTGGAGTAGAAATAAGAAAGTTGTAGGGGATGGAAGAGAGAAAAGCATTATGAGAAAGAGTTTATATTAAATGATAATGAAGTGTTTAGTTATGCATCAGTTTTCATGTTGTTGCAGAAGTGAAGCCACAAATATTTGAGTACTCATATCACTACAGCTTGCATATAATTCATGAGCTTGATGGTTGTGCAATTGCACCTTAAATGATGCTTTCCTGTGGCTCTGATTTTAGAAAGAATCACTTTGAATGAGGATTTGGGAGGGATTATAAAATGGCTACCCTTCCTAGTTGGAGACATACATTATCTGAAGAAGAAATATCTGGAAATCATAGGGGTCACAGGCCCACAGCTAGATATAAATATAACCTGTAGCTTATGGGCAGTCTGGTCTGTACTGAATTCAAAACTTAAGAATAGAGGGGAGGAAAAAAAGAGAAAAAAGTGCAGTTATTTTGAACTTCCACCCTAATAAGTGAATTTATTTCCTGTGTGTAGTTCATTAAATACCAGTGAAGGATCAGCTTAGCATTCCTGCTGTTAGTAGTCCAGGCCCCAAAAGAAGCTCCTTCGTGAACCAGTGAACTTTATACTGTTGTTCTCTGTGTTGTATATCTCCGGGTATAAAGATCATTCATCTTCCATCAGCAATACATTTATCGATAAAGAAAGCCCTGCAAGACAGGTCAAATCCACACGCACACTGTGCGTGGTGTGAAAATTGACTTTCAAGTTTTCCTTCACATTTCTACTTCTAGTCATTGATCTACTTAGTCATCCCAAGTCTCAGTCCTAGACTCTGCTAGAAATTCATAGCTGAACTTTGACTGCGGTCCTGAATCAGAGGTGTAGAAAAAACTGAGCAGGTGAAAAAAGAGTCACCACAACTATTGCAGATGAAAGCTAATTAAAAAAACCCCTCAGTATTCTGGCAAATACTGAAGCTGATATTTCTACATAATGTAACTCAATTATGAGGTATTTACTAATATCATATTTATTGTTAACAAATTGTTGCAAGTGCCTGCTACAAAGGGCCTTTGTTTAGCCATTACTGGCTATTTGACAAACGATCTGCGGTGTCAGAAGGTCACAGAAGAGTAGTAGAGAAACACTGAGGGGGTGGAAAAAAAGGAAGAAAAAACCCCTCAAAGTTTTACAGCAAGACCAGACTGCGGGAGAATCCCAGGCGTGCTCTCTTTAAGTACAGCAGTCCCTAATGAGGAAGCAAACCATTACCAAGGTAGAGCGCAGCCCGCAGGCAGAGCCTGTGCCGCTCCGAGGTACCCGCAGCACGTGGCCCCGGTGACGCGCCGTGTGCTCATCACACAGCTATGTTCCGCTCCATGTACAGCTGCAGCGGCTTCCTCCTCGGGGCACACGACATCCATGTGTCCAGGGAAACAGCACGTGGGCCCGGGTCCGACCTCCCTCCCCACCCCGACCTCCACATGCTGCAAGCTGCTTCCAGAGCTGAGGGAAAGGAAATGACCCGGAGGAAACAACGCGGGACATCATTCCATGAGTGCACTCTTGTGGTCAGCTGGGAAAAACATCCGAACCAACAAACAAAACGGTCAAGACAGAAATTAGGTTGATCTTGTCGTTACGCTGACAGAAAAAAATGCCTTTCCTTTTAGTGGTGGTGGTGCCTGTTAGGAGTTTCTGGTTTGTTTTGCTGAATTGCTGGGGTTTGGAGTTTCCCCATTATCAGAGCACTCCCTCTCCTACGCTCTCTGTCTGTGCACGTGAGAGCCGTCTCCTATTCCCCAATGAGAAAGGCATTTTTAACAAATTGATAAGACAGAATTTTCCCATACAGTCACTATCAGGCAATCAGAGCACTGCATGGCGTGTCAGAAATGAAAAAATGTGCTCTGACTTGGACTAGCCCTCCAGTTCCTCCCCCTTCCTCGTCCCAGGGTCAGAGCCAGATAGAGAAACATCTCCCAGGCTACAGCACTCACATTCCTGAGGCTAATGCCAGATGCAGTCCTGTGCCCTGAGTTTGGTCCATTTGCCCACCTACCTTAACTGATGAGGAGTTTCAACGAAGCAGGAAAAACAGTAGCTGAAGGAACGGAAAACCAGCCAGGGTATCCAACATCGGCAGCAAGCACACAAAATCTGTGTGCTGTATCTGACTTGTGCGTTGCCCCATATGTTTTGAGGAACAATCAGTAAAGCCTGATTTCCCTCATACAGACTGAAAATATCTGAGACCTGAGCTTCTAAAGCAAACCACACTTACACTGGGGTTTGTATAGGAGAGTTTTCCTATGGGAATGAGGCAAGGGGCAAAGTGGAATTCCTTTTTTGCTAACATACCATCCCATGAAACACCTAAAATGTCCAAAGAATTGCAGAAGAGGTTTAGGTTTGGATGAGAAGTATGGTCACAGAATATTTTCATGATTAATGGAAGGGTTCCTTCATTTAACTCCAGTTGCAGTGAGCTTTCAGTTCTCCTTGGTGTCGGGAGCAGGCAGGGCTTTCCAAGGGCAGGCAGCATGAGGGAGCAGGCCATATCTGTCAACAAGGTGCTGTGTGGGCCGGCTTAAAAAGCTCTCTTCCTGCCATTGTTATCCTTCAAGCCCTGGAATTTCATCCAAATGGATTTGACCCCTTGATAAACAGCCTGTGCATACTTCCCTGATTAGGGTATTCCTGTAAGATGAAAAGAAGGAGGGGGTGGAAGAGGAAGAAGAGCGGCTTTCTCCACCCCTGCCCAAGCAGCACCAGCATCGTGCTGCACGCTGGACTCCAGGATGGGCACGTGGCTTTGAGGAAAAATGGCTTGACCATTGTCCAGTGGGAGAGCAGGTCTGTACACCTTGAGTGTGCCCCACAAGCAGCAGCTGCTAAAGGGGAGAGAAAATAACTCAAAGGATACAGTTCTTCACCCAGTTTGCATTTGCTTGTGGAAGAAATTTGTTGGTGCCACTTACGACCCAAGCTTTAGGAAAGGTCTTTTATTATGGCAAATTCAAGTCTGAAATGCATTGTACTTTCCTACAGTGCAGCTCTCAGTCTGCCCTAATGCTTTGCCATGCTTGCAGGTAGTTCTCAAACCTCTCCATCTGTTTTTGCCCTCATTTTTGTACCAGACTATGCCCTGCTAAATTCCCTTTATCTTACTAGATGATCTCAAAATTTCATATAACTCAGAATAATCACTGATTAGTATTACCATCTGCTTCCAGCCTTCCCACTTTGTTCTTCTCCATTCTATTTCCCCAATCTTCCTACAAAAGAAACTTCACAATTTCTTCCATGACAAGGCTGCCGATGTCCAAGGACAGGCCACTGCTACCACTTCAACTCTATCACTCAGAGTATCCATCTGCCCATACATGAAGGTGTTCCAATAATCAAACCGACTTTCCTGTAAATAGAAGAGCACTTAAAGCAAAAACTACCTTCAAAATACCTGAAACTAAAAGGTCTGGACAGAATCTTCCAAACTTAATCAGGAGAGGATCTGGGTCTTCTCTCTTCTGGCACAAGACTTCATTCCCTTTGTCTTCACTGGGCTTTTGATCAATGCATGCAAAAAATGTTTCCACTGGGCTTTAACTTTGGCCATTCACCCAACTATGCACTCCTGTACAGCCATGTGCTGTTATTATGGTTCTAATTAGCAAAGGTTACACAGCTACATATCTATTGTTTCAGCAAAGTTTTGGTTCACATGATCATACGGAGATAAAAATAGAGGTTATCAAGCAATCAAGCTAAGCACATTTCTTGCAATTACAGCTCCTTATTTGTTTTATTCCCACACACTTAGCTTCTTCTCCTGCCTTCCCTTCTCCTCAGCAGTACTGCCAGCATACCGGTTGGAGCAGCGCTGCTGCTTTGTTGTGAGCAGTGAGCCTGCATCATGTAGGCAGCTGAATTAAATCCTGTCCCTGTACCCATCCACAGTGACATTGTGGGAGGGGTGACATGGGTGTGCCTTGGCAGCCACATAGCAGTAAATGATGTTACAGCAGAGACACGCCACTGGGAAGGACAAAGCACATTGAATTAAACCTCAAGTCAGGCTGCTCGTAGCCAGTGGATCCAAGTGATTGACTGAGAGTTCTCCCTGTGCCAAAACAATAATGAGAGATAAAAAGGGATTTGGACGTTGTTCTCCTTTCACTGTCAGCCAGAATCCAAAGAAACAAACATCACACATGCACGCAATCAGGTATTTTGGAACAAAAGGAGATTGAAATTGTGGAACAGAGTCTGATCTTAGCATCACTGTCAGTAGTTGTGTAAACTACATCAAAATTTTGGCCCCTGCAATTTAATAGAACTTTCATCTTCTTCTAATCAAGAGGTTTATACCTGGTAAGTTACATAAAGTGATTATTATTTGGTATATCTCTATATATGGCTGTTTTCTTATTTACATTTCACCCATCTTGGACTGTGTTGTTGAATGAGACCATTTTACTTTTATATTCAGCCTGTCATGTTTTTGCTTCTAAGGAGCTAGCATGAGGTGGTTATGCTTGGATCACAGTGATAAATGCTGATATTCAAAATTGGCAAAAGGTTAGCTTAAAATAGTTTATTAATAGAATTAGCTCAATACCTGGATACTATTATATGGATAGTGTTACCTGTTGAAGCCCTGCTTGATCCAGTTTAATTATGCCTCTTAGAGATTCAGGTTACTGATAAGTGTGGTCTGCCACCACACTGCTTTTCACTGACTTTAAATGCCATGTTGAAAAACTGTGACATTAAGAGTACTTCGGCTGGGGTTCTTTTTGCTTGTGTTCTGCCCAGAGACCCCTTAAGCCCTATGCTGTTCTCAGAAGCAAAATGTTGTCTAGAATCTCCTTTTCTGCCTTTTGTGCTCTATTTATCAAAAATTAGATTTTCTCATAATTAAGTGACACTAGAACAGTGGAGTCTAAACCAAGATGCCACCACTATTCAGGGAAAGAACATTAGGGGGTTGGCTATTTCACTCCATAGAAACAGTCTGGTACACAGCCTGCTGTCCGCTCTCACTCCTGCACTGGAAAGGAGGTGAAAGCCCGCATTTGAGATCAGTCTAGTGACAGGCTAAGGCTACACACATGGTGAGGAACTCAGGTGACAGAGCCCAGTTGTCACAGTCCTTATGCATCTCTGGAAGGGAATCAAACCAGATGACCCAATGGTGCTATGCAGAGAGCACCGGTGCCTTCCTAGAACGACAGCCTCTTACCAGAGACCACCTTTTGTTCTTTTCTCCCGCTAGTTTATTCCTCAACAGCTTCTCCGCATAGAGGGGCCTTAAATAGCTCTTCTTGAGCTCTCTAGATTGAGAGAAAAAGTTGCCAGCTATCCTCAAATCTAGTAGTGATCCCTCCACCAAAACTTGTTTAAAACAAGGGTTATTTGTGGGCCACACTGGTCTGCTGTTAGCCAAATACTTTGTGCCTGTCATGGAGTGGTTACCGCCTTTTTCGTAAATGCAACCACAGAAAAATCACATTCAGTTTAATTAAATGGTAAGATTTATCCTTTTCTCAAGAATTAAAGGTGTTTCAAATATAGTGGTGAAAACAGACATTTCTAGATCTCAGAGCAAATGAAACCAAGTCCCTGAAGACAACTATTCTTGGAATTCCCCAAAACTAACATTAAGGAAAAAGATGCAGGCAATTCTTGATAAGAGGCTAGAGATCAGATCTGATACAGCAAGCAGAAAATTTTTGTACTTTCTCAGAAAATAAGGGGGATGATCTGATCAAGATTCCTCAAAAAATTTGTGCAAGAACTAACTTACTTCAGAAAGAGAATGGCAATTCTGCTCTTCTCAAGCATCTGTTTTGCTTTCCCAGGTAATGCATTGTTAAGCACAGTATTGATTAGCTTTGATTTAATGCAGGTTCTCCTGTGACTACTTACCCATAACAATGAAGATTTTTTTCTCCCTAAATGCAAATAAGAAGCAATAAAATTTTAGAGCACTAGATATCAAACCACACGGCTTATACTTGGAATATAACAGTTCAGAAATTAAAATAAAAAATACTGCTCATTCTTAATAAAACGAAATACTCCCTTTATTATACCTACTTTTTTATTTCCCTTCCTAACTTCCACATTAATAAAGGCTGTAGCTATAATGAAGTCTGGGAAGCTAATGGAGACATAAAGTACCTTCAGAACCAAGTTAGAGTGGTAAATATCAACCATATTTCTTTTGACTCCATGTAAGAGAAACACCTCATTTGCCTTTCCCAAGCAACTTTTTGTGGCTCTTTAGGAACACAGAACAGTTTGCATTTTGTTAAAACTGGTGCCACTAATGGAAAGAAATGAGAGCTTTCTAATACAGTGATTTCTAATACAATTCATCTGTCCCTGCATGAAATTCATATTGCAATGAAAAATGAGTGGCACAGATTAGTTGTGCGCTGGAGACTTTTTGCTAGCCGTTTCATTCCCAAGCTCTGAAAAGGCTTGCAATTAAATCTGGCAGACACGAGAAATTACGTAACATTAGGCTCACACAGCATAGAGCTCCTGAGAAAGGCCAGAACAGCGGGCACTCCCATCCCAGGCCTCTATTGCTTCCCAAGGAACAATGGCAAGAACACGTTATTGCACAAAGTACCATTTGCTTGATGGATCTGGTTCAGGCTGTCCTCATGCGAGGCATCCAGTCACTGGAACAGCTGGGCAGGACACAACAGGTGACACGGGAGGTAGCATTGCCATCGCTGTGCCAGACAGGTTGTGCAAGGGCGCTCCACCGCTGGAATAAAGGTGATGAAAGACCATGCCCACCTTCTGCCCCTTCTGGCAATGATCCTGTTCCATGTCTGTTCAGCTGACGTGCGGTTACACACAGCAGCTGAAAATAGAGGTAAAGAGCAGAGGAAAGCAGCAGCAATGGAAAGCCTTTATTTATTTTTTTGAAAGGTGTTTGGTTGGGTTTGTTCCCCCTCCCTTGCCCCAGGAATAGTATCTCTATTTCTGTCTCTGCCACTTCTCCATCTCTAATGGCATCTTTAATGTCAGGCACAGAGTAAGAAAGACATATAACAGAGAGAGGTTTGTAAATTACTGTAAAGCAAACCCTTTTGCTAAATCTGTCTCTGCGTTCCCAATTTCTATGAGTACAGGTTGAGACCAACATGAGACTGAAGAGGCATCTAAAAGCCCCATGTTACTTCACAACCTTTGAGCCAGGTTTTCAATTATTTTCTTTCTTTTTGTGTGAAAGTGTTCAATGAACCTGAAAGAGCATTTTTATTCAAAATTTTTTAAAGTGCTTAAAAAACCACAGCGGTGCAAGAACAGGAGTCGGAACTCTGTGTAATGGATACAAAAATATTTTAACACTGGAGCTGGTGATACAGACTTACTTTCTATTCCACAACTTGCTCCTGCTTTCTTCCTTTTTGGTCTCCTATGCATTGTAGTGAGAGTTCAGACAGCAGCCCTCACCTGCAATAGAAAATTAGCTTCTCTTTATGCCATAAATATCCTATGCCATTTACAAATGCCAAGTTGTTTGGTTGTTGGTTTGGTTTTATTTATTTTTTTTTTTAAGAGATAGGTGTTTGGTAAACATGCTTGCTTCCTCAAAATGCTAAGCAGCTTCACAATGTCTCATAGGGAGGAAATATAACTAACAGTCATCTTTTAAAAAGCGACAACTGGCACATGAGTAGCAGCCGTGCCTCGTGCAGTATAATTGCTGGTATCTCAAAAGGTGACTTTGTAAGCAGGGATGTTTATAAGGCACCCTGCTGTCTGCATGCTATTTGAAAGTTGCTGTGGATTTGTGTGATTTTTTTTTTTCAATTTTTGTTTGTTTTGAGCTTTTATCTTCTCTGTAAAAGCTACAGTTTGATATTAAAGCTGAGTTTGGCAGGCAATTTAGCTTTCAAGTAACAAACCTGTGGTCTCATATAGTGTCTGATATCAGAATAGAACAAATGAAACATGGAGATAAATTCTGAAAATTATTTTAAAACACCTACTTCTAAAATACTATGGCTGTTTGTGAAAATCCGCTGTACAAGAAAGAAGCATAAAATGAACTTCTACCAAATCATTTTTTACTGAAATTTCCTCAAGGCGTGCATCTGTATTATCCACTGTCACCTCAAACAAGTTCACAGGATCATGGACTAAGCCAGGTTAGAAGGAGCCTAAGGAGATCATCCAGTCCAGCCTCCTGACAAAGCCAAGGCAGCTGTGAACATGGGGGTTTTAAAAAATAAATCTCCCAATTCTTTTTGTTTATATTTTAACCAGCACTTAGGAAAAGAAGGCATCCTCCTTCACATATGAGTTTCTTTTTCTTCTTTAAGCCCGGGAGCATTTATTTCAATTTGACAGAACATGAAGCATTTTCCATCATGCAGTGAACAAGGCAGGGAAAGAAAAACCTCTCTTGGTAAATAAATACGTCATCACATACAAGCAAGGATACGTGCAGACAATGGAAATGTGGAAATCTGACTTGTACCAGTTAACTCCAGGGAAAACAGGTAAAAACCGCTATTGCCTTCAACATAGTTATGGCTTTGTCATATGGAATTACAGTGATGTAAGCCCAGACTAAGCAAGCTCATAATCAGGCTTTTCAATCCACTCGAAGGAGGTGTTTGGGAGAGGTAGTGTTGACAAGTAACTGAAGTATAACTGAGGCAGTATCATGAACAAGAAGTAGCAAAAGAAGTCAGAAAAATATATTTCTCCCCTCACCCAAACCTCCCTCAAACTGAAATTTTTACTTTCAGATCTGACTTCGATGCTGTTGTTCACATGTAGCAAACTTGAGTTTAAGCCCAGGACAGTTTAAGAGTTTCCAGGAAAGAAAGTGGATCAACAACAGAGTAATAAAAAGGTAAGGAAGTCCACATCATGTGCTGAGTTCTGAATGTCTGCTCGAGGAGTGAGCTAATGCACAACGTGACAAAGTAGGAAGCTGCTAATGACAGACAAGCTCCAAACGGGATTGTTCCTGGGGATTCCCAGGTGCCTATCAGATGAAAAAATAATTGCAGCAAGGAAAATGCAAGAAAACATTAAAAAAAAAAAAAAAGAAGAAGGAGCATTATGATCTCTTGGTTGTGTAACAGTCTCCATAGCCTCATCTTGAGTCACTTTTCCAAAGCTTTGTCAAGTCAATTGTAAATACACCTCCTAAAGAAACAGAATTGCATTGGCAGAGAGAAAGATGTGGTGATCCAAAGGGTCTTTTCTATCTCTAATTACCATGACCTCAGCTGGACATGCCCAAAATCTTTTAGAGAGGAATGTGTGTTAACAGTTCCATGAGGACATGGGCCCCTGGGGAGATGAATGTGTAATTGCTCCAGCAAAGAAACATCATCTAACTAGTCAGGAATGAAAAAGTTATTGTACACTGAGCCAGTATTAGTCCAGTTGAGCAATTTCTTGTTTTTTGTTTTTTTTAACCATCAGCAGTCTCCCGATGTAATCCGTTTCTACTAGGCTTTCTATCGCAGTTAGCAAAGAATCTCCCAGGTATCAAATATTTTTAAACTTTGGACACACAGTTTAATTCAGCGGTATTTTATAATAATTTTTTTTAAAAAATTGTATAATTATCGCATAAGCAAAATTTTGTTTTGGGAAGAAATTGCAGCATGTTTCAGATATTCTCTTTGCTGAGTATGCCTGCCCTCTAAAAATCAGTGACTGTAGTAATAACTAGAGATGACTGTACTGCTATTATTAACACTACTTGAATGAAAAAGAAAATTTCAAGAAGCTTTATAAATATTTCCGTGTTGTCTTCTGGAAAGTTTTAAGCTAAAAAAACCCCCAGTTTTTAGAAAAAATATTTCTGTTTTTGTTTAGCTTTCAAACAACAAAGATTTTCTTTTAAATGTAAATTGTTACAAAATTTTTCAGCAACATTATATGCAAGTTTTTTTGTTTACAGCTTTCTATTAATCGGAAAGAAGAGAATTAAAAAAGAACAGAAGAGATTTAAAAAAACAACAACAAACTTCGATCATATGCATCTATTTCCTGAGAAGGAAAAGGAATTACTGACATTTTATTGTCATTTTTTTTAATAAGAAGAAAGCACAACTGGTCTGTTTTGATAGCAAATCCTGAGAACTTGTCAGAACAAATATTACTAATGACTAAAGTGATGATAGTTGACTGCACTTAGACTAGCATTCCCTGAAGAGCTTATTGCATAATCAATGTTAACCTACGTGGTTAAACGAAATCAAAGTATTAGCATAAAAATCAGCACAGGAGCATATCACCATGTCAGACCTAGGCACACTTCATCACTGGCTTTCAGTGTCTGAGGCAAGGACCTGGGAATAATATCTGAGTGGAACTATTGAGAAAGTTGAGGAGGCCTCCTTGGCCTCAGCTTGACGTGGAACAGCAACAGGGTGCCCTCCAAGTCTGAAATCAGGGAAAGATGTTGTAGTTTTAAGGTCTTTCCTACCCCAAAACTTGCCCACCATGACAAATGTAGCACTAGCTTAAAACTTGCTGAGACTGAGAAGATTGGAAAAGCACATACCTGTGGACTTATGCCTCTGGCTCTTGATATCAGCTTTGTCAGTGCTGAAGATAAATAGTAGAAAAGTTTACCTTTAAAAATTTTTTTGTTAAAACAATAAGGGAAAAAACTCCTGCTTCTTGCTCCACAGTGATGTGACTTTGGTCGCGAATAGCATTCAAATTGCCTTAAGGGCTATGATGGGAAAAGGCTATATTTAAAAGAAAGGTTTGAAAGAGGCATGAACTCCTACCCAATCTCTGAGGGAAGTAGAGATCTTTCTATCATCATCGTCATCATCATCATCATCATCATCATCATCATCACTTTGTTATTTTCTTGAGATTAGCCTTAACAAGAAGAGCTATTTTTGAAACTGAAACATGGTTGGGTACTGAGCCAAGGTTTCCTAGGGCACTGTTCCTTAGCTGGGTTTTTAAACATTGCAGAAAACACTTCCGAAAGTTTATTGTTTTTAACTTTTTTTTTTTTTTTTAAAGTAATATCCACAGTACAATGCTCCTTGATAAGGCTAAACCAGACCTGGAGGGAGATGCTCGATTGTAGCTGAAGGCAGTCAGGGCACCCCCTGCTCCAGCATCGGGAGCTGCTCGCCTTTAGGACACTCAGGGAAGACACAGCCGTGCCAGAGGCACCTGTTTCTGTGCCTCAGGACTCCCTTTGTCCTCCAGGTGGGTCAAAGGGCTGCAGGCAGAAACCTACCCAACCGTGTTCTTTTAGGGTCCCTACTTAGCAGGGCCTCTAACCCCACATGCGGAGCCCAGCTAGGACTGCAATAAGTGGCATAAATTGCTCCTTTCCTCCCTACAGACTGGCTTTCCATATGAGCAATGCTCTTCTAGAATGTAGCTTGGCTGTTTGTTAAAAATATCAAACTGAATGGACTGCACACGATAGATGCTTATCAGCAAGGAACTTAAGCGTGTGCCCCACCTTTAACTCGTTGAAAACAACCTGTGTGCAGCTGAATATGCATCTACCCATCTTGTTAAATTGGAAGCGGTAAGATCTGCAAGGGACTGCTGCAATGTAAATCAGGCACGTATTGCTCCGTTTTCTCAATTAGGAGCGCGTTGTTAAAATTTGGAATGACAGTTTAATGAATGTAAGGTGAAAAAAAAGTTTTTCCGTGTTGTTATGAAAATTCTCATTGATTTAAAATAAAGATATTACAATTGACATTTTTTCTGAGGTAGTTAAGGAAAGAAGAGCTTTTCATGTCAGCAAAAGCTGATTTTTAGAAGGCCATTCCTCAGTGGAGAGGTGATAGTGGGCACCTGTTTCCAAAAATGTAACAGCTTCACTGTGTCCTCAACTGAGATAATTATTAAGTGCATATTGGATTAAAAATTATGTTCTAGAGGAATCCTGCCAAGTGTACAAATGCCTTAATGTCTACAGTATTACCATGTGAGAGCTGCAAGATGGTTTGGCAATGAAATCCTAAAATGAGATTATTTATTTTTTCTCTCAAAACTGAGTTCTTAAAAAAAAAAAGAATAAAAAGGCAGAATCAAAGAAAACCCGGCATCTGCCCAGCTGTATGTTGGAAATAACTTATGAATTAGCATTAGTAAAGTACAAACTGAGCCTATGTTTTGGAAGGGTTTTCTGCATTGCTCTTTGTTTGTCACTGGGCTGCTCTGCACCTGTTTCATACTGTACATATTTGGAATTTTTCTGTATTCTTCATCATTTCAAAGACAGGAACATAAACAGCTCAGCTTTTCCTGAGATGACTGTGTCTGTGTGTGTATGCATCACTGAAACTTCCTAGACTCCAATGCTATTTTCTCTTGCCAGACTCGCCTGTGGGTCTTCCTGAACAGCAGGCACTATTTCAATAGCAACTTGGAGATACCGAGGGAGAATAGAAGGTCATTTTCTAAGACAGGATGCCAAGAGGACAGGAATTGAATGGTGCTGGCTGGCCACTAGACGCCATGCAAATCAAGAATGCAGTGTGGTCCCCAGGGAAATAGTTCATGAGCCTGGAGTATATGATAAACCTGCAACCAAAGCCTTCTTAGGCAAGTGCGATAACAATGTGTCACATTCCAGAGGAGTCAAAAACAAAGGTTGCAAAAGTCCTTGCAAAGCGGCACTCCCTCAGGACAACTGTGCTTTCAAGGAAAAGGAAAGATTTGGCAAGTTCTGTCACTTCTGGCTGTTTTCTGAAAACAACACCGAACAACTTAGTGTTAGTCTGTCTTCAAGCCCCTATGTAAGTGACAGCAGAAAAGAGCTGTAAGAATCTCTAACCTTGAAGAGGTTAAAAAATTAATATGCATATGCAGCTACATACTGAAAATAAAGTAAATGCCACAATAGGGAGGTGGTAAACAGAGATTTCCAGAGTACATTACAAATAATTACCTCTTTTAATGTAGTGTTAGCCACCAGCTAGATTAAACAGCCTCTTTAATTGCTTTCTTACCTTTTTCATTTGCATATTACACTACTTTCATACATAAGTAGTCACTTCATTGCTGCTCATAATCTGAGAGTAAACAGTTCAAGATATATACTCCTTCTATTTGCCATAGTTCAGGGACCAGTCTGTGCAAACAGATCATGAAAGAGCTGCACTGAGGATCTGTTGTTTACTATCAATCACCGACGTTGGCTGACTGGCCAAGTCCCATGGTCTGCAGGAGAGGGGGACAAGAAAATAAATTACCCCTTGCTAAGGTGACAGACAAAATTCTGACATGTGTGTATGAATCACAAGATTTCACAGGTAGAGCATAACTTACGGTGTCCTGAGAATCAAGGAAGGAAAGATCAAGTGTGCCTCAGAATTCAGAAAGTAACTACACTGTTCTTTTTGTGAATCAGATCGAGCTTACTGCTTCACCCTGCTTTCAACTTTGAGGTTTGCTACTCCTCTTTCAGATCTGAAGGATATCTGAGCTCATATGCTCCTTTGTTCCAGATGTTCCTGCCAATAGCAGTACAAACAACACAGATCTTTGTGGTGTTGCTTCGTAAAATTTCTTTGATATCATCAAAGATCCCTTCTCCCTAGCAGAGTATCACAGTGCACCTCACAACACACCACTTCAGCAGTGGGATAAAGGCCTTCGTGCCAAGCTCTGGAGCCAGAGATGATTAGCTGAATTGCAAAGAAATAAAAAAGTAGAAAAGCTGGAAAAAAAAAAAGAAAAGAAAAAATAGCAAAACTGAAGGCTGGAAAGACTGCCAAGATCACAGTTGAGCTGTCTGTAGCAACGCCATGTCTTTCACTTGGACCCCCAAGAGATGTTAAGTCAGGCTAAGGTAGGCACTGATTCCTTATTCTCAAAGACACCCAGAATTTACACACAGGTGAATATGAAGCACAGATCCACATCAGAAAACAGCCGCAAAGAGAGCCTCTAGAATAGGATCTCTGCTGTGCAAGAGTGTAACACCATACAGCCAGAAAACCAACAGTGTTCAAAATCAGGTGGATGTCCTGTATAATAACTTCCGTTTCTGGCACTGTTCCTTGAAGCATATTTTCACCTGTCTTACTGTTTATGTAGTGCCCTGTTTCTGACTACAGTTACATGATAACCTCTCACAGCCCTCAGAAGGAACTGTTTGGACCACCACATTTTAAATAATTAAATAAAGGCTAGCAAGTTACCAGTCATTCTCATCTTGCAAGGACTGAAAATTATCCTCAAGCACTCCAGCAGCTTCTAACTAAGAATAGAGAAAGTGTCAATCCAAACGCGGAAAGTGCTAATAAGCTCTTTAACAAGTGCAATTTGCCTTCGTAACTGTCTCCTGAAGAAAAACCCAAAGGTTGCCATTAATTTTACTTTCTCTTCTCAGAAGTGCATTTAAGACAATCAGCCTTTTGCTTTACTGCTAATCCACGTAGTGAAAAAGCTTTCCCTTTCTCCTCTGCCCCCATCTGTGCTTCTGAGGAAACACAGAGCGTTATACATAAAGAAAAGTTGCCATGTCAGTCATTCACTTTCATAGACCTTCCCTTCCTCCCAAATAACGTCTGCTGGCAGTAGTCTACACACTCTGGACAGACAGAAGAAGTTATCCATCAACTGGCCAGAGCAATACAAGGGTTAGGGAAGCCAGGACATTTTGTTGTTTCTGCACCTAGAGAAAATGCAGTGCTTGTGAGTACCAGAGTTGTGCAAGAGTTACAGATCTCCTTTCCTCCATCCCATTCCTACTCCTGGGCAGTCATCCAGTTTTCCAACAAAGTTCAAATCTCCAGGTGATTTTCTCTCTCAGAGTCTTACACATACCAGAGATGAGTATGAATCTTGGGTTGGGATTTGCAACATGAATTTTCCCTATCACTCTAAATTGCTCACATTTAGTCTTTCAGTTTAGACTCACCTGCGGGGACTAATACATTCGGGAAAAACAAGAATAGTAAATTTGAACAGTGATTCAAACCCTGCCAACTAAAAATAGATCAATTTTCTATGCAGATATCATTTATAGCTGAACATATGTATTCAACACAAATCTATATAAGTCCCGGCTCTTATTTTCTTCTTCCTCATACTTAAAAACCTCCTACACAATTATTTCCTATATGATTCTTTCCTTCCTACCCACCCCAGCCACTGCCCTTCCTGGTAGTGTGCCAGCTCTGTTATTGTTCAAAGGTGAAAAACAAGACCTATCCCAGGAACTCACTCTGGCAAAGCTTAACTTAAAATGATTAATTTAAAAAGAGGGAAATGGCCCAGTACCAGGGCTTCTGAGCAGGGCTGGTAGCGCTGATATGGCACAGAGAGCCACGTGTGTTGCTCTGCCTTCCCCTTGCTTTACAGTGACAGAGGTGACAGTCCTGCAAGGACAGAAAGCTGATCACACTCAGGGAGGCCAAAAGTTACATTTAGGATTAACTTCCCAGCAAGTAATAATGAGGTTGCCATGAGGACGCTCTGGGGTTTGAGAATGAAATGGAGGGCGAGCCATTAAGTTGTGAAGAGAAGCATTGCTTCCCTCCCATGCAGCCTCAACACACAGCTAACGATTCTATCCATTTATACCATTTGTGGAACAATTTGACTTGACATCTGAGCTGCCCAGAGGCAACCTACTGCTTCTGCAAAGCCACCTACAAAATGAAGCTGAATAATGAAGTTCTGAATATTTGTACCAACAGCAGACCTGTTCCCTCAAGGATTACCAGCATTCTGTAAAAATTTCACTGTTGAAATTTCACACTTCTCTTTCCAGTTTACAAGATCAACTCTCTGGTACTTTGTTTTATTCTATTCTTTTTTTCCTGAGAAAATAAGCAGACACTATATGGCAGTGAATTAGCCTTCATTCAAAACATGTTTGGCAAAAGGTTTGATTTCATTCAGTTGCCAACCAGAAGACAGACAGTGATCTTATTTATGAGGTCTGGATCTATTGTCCAGGTGTAATTAGCTGATTATTACACTTCCCATTTCTGTTATTGTAGATCCTTAATTCTTTTTGTAACATGATGTTTTTTAAAAGATGTTTTTCAGAGCAAGCAGAAGATATTTCTATTTGTCCTAATTGTTCAGGAAATTAAAACTGCCAATATTTTTCCAGCTAATTAGCTTGAAATACTTTGTTTGCTGCTTCCAGAACCAACCTGTAACGTCTTTGTTGCTCTCTCCCTGAATCACCAGCTGCCCATTTGCTTCCTTTCACCGTCCTACATCACTCAGCAACTTTTTCCACAGGACATTTCCTCTCACCAGTTGTTCATTTGCCCATAACAAAACATATCCTAATGGACACATTGAGCTTTTTTCTCTCCAGATATGACATAGCATACTGCTGTTGACAGCAGAAGTCACTTCCACACGAATAGAGGGTGCTGCTTCATGTAGGAGAAGAGGAGTAGGGGTGTGCAACAGGCCACTGCCCTGCCATCACAGGTAGGTAGGATGCTGAACGACTGCTACTTCATTTTCACTGTATCCTTTCAATATTGTGATTGTGGGGGAAAAAGAAAAAAGTGAAAAGTTTTAGGACTTTGCCATTGCTGCTTTAGCTAGTAATTAGTGCAATCACTTTTCATAAGTCATAAGGGTCTTTAGATTTCTCTGCCAGCCCCATGTAGGACCCATCACTTAAGTCTTTCACGTGCAGACCTGTGACACATCAGTTTTAGAGACCTGTTTTAACAACACTTTTCTACACTTGATCTAGGCTAACCATTCCCATGGAACTTTCTGTAGACTCTCTTACATCAGAATTAATTACTCTTCCACCTTAACTTCATATTATGGAAGTCATCCATAGGAAGTTGGGCCCTACACATCTTACCTTACAAGCCTCTGTGGTTTTTGAAGTGTTTGAGGTTGTGCCTATCCATAGGCAATTTGTTTCTGTAGCCATTGTACCTGCTACACCTTATCCTTCTTCAGATGCCGAACCGCTGTCACGAAGCGAAGGATTTAAAACTAAATTGACCCCTTCTTTTGACATTGAATCGATGCCCCCGTGAAGTGTGCTGCAATGAAGAATCATGAGTGAAACGCATTTCCTAATGTATGCTTTGCTTTTACTGCTGCTTCAGTGAAACACGGAGTGCTTACTTGCAGAGGTCAGTGGCATGAAACATCTATCAAAAGTTTTTCTATGAAAATAAATCAGAGCATGCTTAAAATAACAGTAATTCTCCTGAAGGGCTGACAAAATGCTATTTGGTACTGAGACAGGGAACAGTCTCTCTACCCATAAATCAAGATGCCACAGAAAAAAGCAAGAGGACTTCTTCATATTCTCCTTCCCTACACCTTCAGGCCTCCTCTCGTGATATCATTGCCCCAGGAAAATGATGAACACTTACAGGAAGAAAATCGTTCTACTGCCAAGCCTGTTCAATACACGTCATCCTTCAGATTGTACTAATAGCTTGTTCTGGTGGCATTTGCAACATGAACAGCCATCTGCAAAGCCTGAAATCATCAATATGCTTCTAAATATATCCTGCATGATTGGAAAGTTTTGAAATGGCCATGTCTGGGTTTGGGGGTTCATTTCTTTCTTTCTTTTGTTTGGTTTGGTTTCTTTTTATTGTAAGTGTCTTTTGGCTTAGGAAAAAGGTACCAGCGATTTTAAGATATGCATATCAGAAAGAGTAAATTTTAAACCCTGTATATGTGCTAGCTAAAGCTGTGGTAGTGCTCATCTAGCTAAGGAATATTGTTAATTTAAGCTATTATCCTAGAATTGCCATTTTCTAAAATAACCCCAGGTCTCAGAATAAAAGATGAGACTACACCAGTACATCTTTCCCCCATTCTCCACTCTAGTTGCAACACAAAGTCCTCAGGGCAGAAAAGCAAATGAACAACAATATCCTGTAAAATAGACACCTCTGCAGGAATATTGCGTGTCTTCATCTTGAAATTCCTTACTGCTCCCTGGCAGATTGCCTTTCCTACAGCACCACGGAACAAGAAGGAGAGGAGATTTTACTGCTGTAGATCCAATATGATTCCACTCACTCCTAAAATCCAAGTAGCACATTCTCTGTACTGACATCCTTTTGTCTGGCATAAGTCAGTAATTTCTTTTCTCTTATGTAACTAAAAGGAGTCATAAATGCATGGAGTCAGACAGGTACTGCATGTCCTTAAAGCACCTGGAAACAGATACCCAAGGGTAGGAACAAAACAGTAATTTTGCTTGCCCATAATATAATGGTGTTTTTCTGCTTTTAATTAATTTTTTTTCATAGATTTTTAAAAAGTATTTATAGGCATAATTTCTGTCTCAATCTGCATGAAGGAGAAGTTCTCTTTTCCATAGCTCATTTAAGGAATTCAGCCAAAAGTAAGCCTAGGAGAAAAGGAATATCTGACAGTACTTATGCCTAGCATCATATTTGTAATATCAACCTATCCCAGGCAGTTCAAGACAAATAATTTTGGATATCTTGCAGCAAGCTGGGGACAGAGGGGAGAATAATGCAGGGGCATGCAAAAGCAGCTGTAATTTCACATCAGAACATAAATGAAAACATTAAAAAAAGGTATAATCTTAAATAAAAAATGTGATGTCAGAGAGAAGCCTCCAGGAAGAATTAAAAGCTCTTTGAAAGAAAATGACTCACTGAAAAAGAGGCATATAGTCAGCATAGGTGCCAGCAAACATACAACATGTATATGACCTGGCACACTACTGAAACTCAGAAACCCTTTAAATGCCCTGCTAAGAGCAACTGAATATCATTGTGTGTGTTGCAGGACAGATACACACTGGGAATTACTCCTTCACCCCAGCTTGTGCTACTCTCATAAACATATGTAAGTATGAGAGAGGGCATACCAAGAGGATTTTTACTTTGTATCCAAATACCTCAGATGACTATAGCAACGAGAAAAAGGGATCACATATTTTTACTTAATCTCATGCTCACTGTAAGGAGTGAGCTACAGGAGGCCGGGGGACCAGCAGGGAGCAGGAACCAGTGCAGGTAGGTAGCAGCCTTTTAGAAGAGTCCTGCTGCAAAAACCTGTGAATGAGAAAGCAACAGAGTAGCGTGTGTTAGTGAGCTGGAACTATTGAGAAAGAAGCTGGCCTTAAAGATACTCATGCCTGAAACTTAGGTCGGTCTACCACTGACCACTGCCTACACACCACTCCCTGTGCTGTTTACACAAAAGCAGAGGCTATGAAGGCAGTGGGGAGATTTCACAGAATATTCACTGCCACAGAAAGGAGCACTCAACCATGTTTGGTTTTTGTAGAGCTCTTTTTCACTACAGACTCACAATAAATGTTATGACACGCCACCCCATCCCCCCAAACTGTGCATGCTCTTGTGTTAAGCTCTCAGCCTTTATTTTTATATAACCATAGGAGCCAAGCAATTCAACCATGCCCCCATTAAATTACATGCTTGTGAAACTGAGCCTAGAAAGGGAAATTTCCTGGCAAATATGGAAGAGAAGCTGGAAAGATCAATTGATATAACCTGTTTGTGACCCATCTGTTATTCAGAGGAAGCAATTGGGCAGATAGCATTGCAATCACTAATACTTTCACACAGGTGCAGCACCATCTGCTTCTGCTCTTTTTGGCATGGGGCTATTAGATGTTCAGTCCTAACTCCCTGATTAAGGTATAGGATGAAACTGCTAGGCTGAACTTCTACAAACCAAGGGAGAGGAGTGTCAAACACTTGAAGGAAGATCAGAGCAGAGAAGACTGAAGAAGCCTGAGACTAGGCTGTACCTTGCAGACTCGTGGTGTAAGATTTGTAATGGCCATTTTATCAAAGAGCAGATATGCTTTTAAAAGCCTCAAATGCACGTTTTTACAGGTGAATAGTGTTCATTGTTTAGCTAAGACTGAGACTTCACTAAAGGAGATTGTCCCCTTCTCTCACATGGACAACCAAAGTCAGGGAAACAAGCTCTCGATCAGCCATAGCTGCAGATGTCTACCCTGACTGCTCTGCTGAGGGGTGCTGGGTGTTCAGAGGGCTAGGCTGGGCTGTTTGGTCTCAGAAGATGGATATCTGTGCTCGTTCCTCCTGCGCTTCTGGAACTCAGTCCGACCTTTGAGTATGGACTTGTTTTGCAATAGGTCAGACTATTTAGCCTTTTGTTTGTCTTGTTTTTAAATTAAGGCTGTGATATCTTCAAAACTCATAGCTCTACAACTTTCAGGTTCAAAACTGGAACTGTATGAGCTTACTCAATGGCTCTTCTACCACTCATAAGTTAGTGTTTTGACATGGAATAACAGTCCCTCATGCAATCTCTGGCATTAAATACCTGCTTGCTTTACCCTTTCTGTTTGATTACTAGAGTAATAAATCTCTCCTTTACAGTTTATTTAAAGTACCTTCCAAGCACATGATCCACACAATACATTGTTAGTGCTTAGAGGCCCCTCAGCAAAAGCAAGAGCATCCAACTATTGAATTGTAAACTTACTAGAAAACTCACTCTTCAGACTTATGGTAAAAGGCAGAACACTGCTGTTATTGGCATTGTTGAAAGTTTACAACAGGGACTCACCATTTATTTTTTCAACTGAAAGTTTCCACAGGATATCTAAAAGATGTTTATAGCTTAGATTTAACAGATTTTACCATGTTGAAAGAATTAGTTGGATGACTTCAGTTAGAAGAAGCACTCTAAAGACTGTTTAACCTAGTTGAAAAAGAAAAAGGAAGGGAAAACCCCCAACTTCCCACCGCTTTTAAACTCAGAAGTATGAAGTCTTTATCTTATTAATCTACCTGAAATCTGTACTCAGAACCTGACAAAGTTAAAGACCTGACCATCTTACTGATCCAAAAAGGAGTTAACTTTAAATTAAAAGGATTGTCATAGGCTGAAGTCCTTCTTTTCCCCCGGTTGGTTCCAGGATAACACACAATTATAAAATAAATAAAACCAGCCATAAATCTTCAATATGAAAATGGGTGGCTCATCTCTGGGTGTATGCAATCACTGTGATTATGTGACTGTTTAGGCAAGTGGAAGTATGGGGGGTTTAATGCTTATATGAGGAATTTCAGGCATGTTCCCTTTCTACTGTAACAGCTATTGGAGTTGGAGTTCACTACAGAACTGTTTGGAATCTTTCCCATGGGACATGAAGTCCTGTGAAATAGCTCTACTTCCAGTGGGAACTGGTAAGTTTCTCTTGCAGTTGACTGAGATTTCAATGTGACTTTGATGATCTGGCTGTTTTCAGGCTGACCTTCCTTAGACATACCAGTCAAGGCATTAGTTGACCCAGATCCTCTCTGTCTGCAAAGTAATTACTCTGACTGCCAAATATTTGGGTAATGCTTTGCAAAGACATAAACGCAAGACCCTTTATTGGCACTGAAGTGCTTCTTCCTGAAGTATCTCATATCTCAGTCTGACCAGTTGGAAAGCCAAGGAGGACTTCACTTTCCAAAACACACAGTGGAATGAGAGCACTTAATGCAATGGCTGTGCACTGAGAGAGGCAAGCCTAAAGTTGGCCTATGGGATGCCGAGTCCCAGCTTGTGTGAGCGAACACAGATGGCAAAACTGTCACATTCAATCCCTGAAAAACTCCCAGTTTTACAGGCCCACTTTGTCAGCCCGCAAAAGGTGCAGAATTAGAGCTGCACTGCATGGAAATAAAGGAGGTGTACCAAAGGAAGCACCTGCTGTGGCAAGTCATACAGAAGTGTAGCCTCAAGAAGAGAATCCCTTCTGTCCCAGTTTGTTGCCCACTCCCACTTTTACTGTTTCCTTACTCCCTGTCCCCAGGCAAAACCTTGTGCCCTGAATTCCTGAGCCAACACACTACTGCTCTGTTCCTTTATTTGGAAAAACATCCACCACCACCACCAAAACCACAATTCTTTTTGGAGTCAGGTAAAGATTATTTTAACATTTAAGTGTTCCAGATCTGGATTTTCTCATCTGCTCCTGTAGTTTTCAGTTTGAGTTTTAGAAATATTCGTGTCGTGTAGCACAATGTTAAGCATGCTACCAGGAAAAAGTAACAAATGAGTACTTTGAGTACTGGACATTATAAACAAAGATAAAGTTGAGAGAAAAAATGTGAGAACGGATAGTTCCAGTCTGTCCTAAGCCTTTAAGTGCTAAGACTCTTTACCTTTGTAGACGTAATATTCAGAAGCAGCATTAAAACTGGATTGTTGCTTTGGTCATTATCTAGAAGTGCAGCGTGGGAGGAGAGGGGATAGAAAAGAGGAGGAAGAGAAATCATGGACAGGCCAAGATCACCACCTAGTGACAGACCTTTTGCTTTGCAGGAAGTTTGCTTAAATGTATCAGACAAACTTCTGGTGCCGGAGAAACAAACCACCCAACCCTTTTACAACACCAATCCTCTAAAGTAAGGATTATATATCGCTTCAGGATTAGGGAAAAAATCAGACCATACGATCCGGTACAGTGAAGTATGTAGTACTTCGTCGGTTCTTTTTGTTTGCTTGTTTTAAAAATTATCCAGAAAAATATTTTCTTGTATTTGTGGAAAACAAATGTGGCAAAGCACTTGTTCTAATATTTCCCAAGGTAACAATTTAGATAAAAATAACCTAAGTGTTGTTTCAACCTAAACAGGTTTTTAATTAATTATTTTGGCATTAGTCAATGGAGGCACGAAGTTTTCTAAACTAAAGGGATCCCAAAAAATACAGCATAAGGACTACATGAAAGAGGAGGTGTTCCTTCTGCATGAGGGAAACAGCCCTGGGTGTGTACCTTTGTGCAGCACCTGACTCTGAAGGAGAGCTGGGTGAAGTATGAAGACTGTCTGGCATCTGTCTTTAATTCTTCCAGCACAATATATTATTATTTTTTTTCATATCTCGCTGTTCTCTTTCCTTTCCTGTACAGCACTGCCACAATTAAATTGCTAAACTTGAGGCATGAACTTTGCTGTGGATATCTAGCTTTTCATATTCAGTATAATAAAACTCTCCTAGCCTTCCACATGAGGCTCATGCTGCCTCCCTTCTTGTTCTTGCAGCATCCTTTTCCCTCATTCTGAGAAATAGACCTTTTCTTGCTCCCTTTCACACACTGTAAAGATCCTCACCATAATCCAGTGCATCCTACTCTTGGCCACCCCATCTCTTGCTCTGCTTCCCCATCCTAGCTAAGCTCCATGCTTTTATTTCAATATATTCCACAGCATGTGCCACTCAAACCATCTTTTGCAATACCAGGGCATTTTCACCCACATCCAGTGGGCCTGTCATGTCCCTATCTGGCAGGGATTACCTTCTCAAGCACTGTTATGTTTTATCCCTAATCAGTCAAGTTACTTAGCTATGTGATAACGGGCTTAATTTTGACTTTTAAAAAAAGAATTCTCTAAACCCTATCGTTTTAGCACGCTGAACAATGCTGTTGCCTCGTACTTTCCACCCTGCCTTTAGATGTTTTCTACAGTCTTACACTTAGCTACAGCCTCTCTAGGCTAGGTCCTGTGCATGCATGCATGCCAGCACAAGAGGGGAACAGTCAGGGACTAAGGCTCTAGGCTGCCCAGTGCCAGGAGCAGGGCTGCACACCTCTCCCAGGGTAGTTAGTGAACCACAAACAACCCCTAATGAGGGAGGGTACTTGGAATTGTACTAAAAGCAGAAGCTGTGCCTGGCAAGGTTTGGAAATGGAAAGGCATCCATTAGCTGTAACTGCTCCAACACTGAGAAGAGAAGAAATAGTGCAGGCATTAGAAACACTTTTTTTTAAAAGGCACCATTATTTAATTTTTTTTTTTAATAGCAGCAGGGACAGTTTAAGCAGCTCTTAAGTCAGCTTTTAGAAGCTCCACAGTAAAATGCAACCACAGTACAAAGGTGCTGCTCAGCTGATAGTCAAGCACTGTGCAAAGGGACAGCTTTGTCTGGTTCTGAAACAGTTGTGTTGGGATAAACTCCATGTTAAATAGGAAGCTATATGCTCAGACTACTGATTACTCTGGCTCCCCTTCTACTGATAACATTTCAAGCTGCTATTCTACAATAATATTTTCAGTCAGCTTTTAACAATTTAAAAACCTCCTGACAGTGCCAATATCTATCATTCCTGGAATGTCAGCAATCAGTGTTGTTCTATTATCCACCAGTAGAGTTGGGCTGACACATGCCATAATTTATTTGGACAAAGGGAACATACTTGAAATAAAAACTGTGTCTTCGTGCTCTCCGAATAATTTAAACTTGTATCCTATTTTACAGTTGAACAAGCTTCACCTACACTGTACTTCTGTGCCCAAGCTTACTACGAATACTTGAAAAATAACAAACACTTCTAAAAGAAAAGGTAAACCCTAGCACCACTTACAAAGTATATGCAGTATGAGAAGCTCAAGTAAATATGGATATACATATTTATATCTCTATATTTACATATATGTTTGTAGACATGTTATGTATGTTATAATATGTAGAACACTTTAACACAGTTTTATTCTGGTTACACCCAACCCACCAGGCTAATTACTTTTGGTATTTTAAAGCTGACATACTATTTCCCTCGTGTGTCAGGAAGAGTGAAACTGATTTAAAAACCTTTCTGTGAAGCAATGTAAGATGCAATGCTTAACATCATTCCCTGAAACTAAGCTTCTCAGAAAACAAGAAAATCCGTTCTTCAGAATATATGTCTTTAAAATAAGCACATCTTACTTTTTAAGAAGGAAAAAAAGTGCAGTGGTGAATGAGCCGTTGTGGGGTACTGGAAACAGCATTTGGACACTGCTCTTCCCAGAAGGAGGGCTCCGGTTCGGGCACAGAGATGCCTTACCTTGGAGCAGCTCTCGCGCTCTCAGCTCCTGCTGTGCCCTGGCTCCCGCAGGGGACACAGCTCAGGCTTCACAGATGTTCCTGCAGCGGTGCAGGGCAGGCAGCCAGGGAGGAGGGTGGCCGTGGAACATCCCCGCAGCGCTCAGAGGCGGATCCGGAGGGTACCCAGCTGTTCTGCAGAGGCAGGTACCCCATGCAGGGTGCAAAATTAAAGTAGCTGCTTGCTTCTGGCAGTTACTCTGCAAGCTGGTACTTTTGCACAGCACTGCATTGTGCCTTACACAAGTTCCTCCAGAGTTTATAATCAGAAGATCCAGGTATTTTGAATCCTTCCTCTAGATCGATTTCCCCTTTTGTGCCTCCATCGCTTGCAGTAAAAGCTCATCTTGAAAGCAACTTTAACTTACAAATTAAAAAACCCCAAACCCAAAACTTCAAATGCACCAAAAAAAAAAAAAAAAAAAGAAAAAAGCCCCAAACAAACAAAAACCCCAACAACCTACCACTAATTTGAGATGGCAATCTGGTTTTACACTCTCTAAAGCCCCTTAAGCACTTCATAATTCAGCTCCTGCGATGCCATCTCTAAAAGCAGTACTTTCAGTCTGCATGGAAGACACACAGATTTACAGATTTACCAGTGAATGTTCTCAGACAGACTATTTAAGAAAATATAAAGCAAATAAACCTTTTTTCCCTTTAAAATGAGCAATACGCAGCTTACACCACAGTCTGTCAAAATGGCATCTCAAAGAGATAATGACTAATACACTCACGGTGAATTAGACTTCCTTAAAAACTAAGTCCGTGAGACAAAAATAGGGATAAATAGCAACTATATACCTCAGCACGTCAACAACCACAAAAAAATTATAAAAAACATTTATATCATATTGACTAAGCATATTTTCCCCAAACAGCTTTCCCTTGTGAGCTGGCTTAACCTGATGAACTATATCAATCTGGTTCTCATTTCTGCAACCAATTTGTTTTCTAAACTACATCCACCCAGTTGCATAAACAAATCCTTATTATAACTACAGAAGCAGCTGCCTCAGTTTCTGCTGTAACTAGCCATTTACAGATGTTTCATTTGCTCAGGCTTTTTTTTCCCCCCCACATGCTAAGGTTTAACTATAAGAAACAGAGGCCATAGGTTATAAAACAGTGTGTGAAAACAATGGAGAAATGAAGGTATTGCCCACAACACACTTCAGTTTTGTGCTAACACAGGTCCCACCGAGGGATTTTTTATATCTATAAATCAGAATTAAGACAATTGCAGGGACACACCACTATAGTCTACAAAAAAGGCACATAGTTTAATTACTAATTTTAGCTTTATTTTATGTGTACATCTGTGCATTTCAACCAGATTCACAAAATGTAAAACTTGTGTTATCAGAGTATTTCGTACAGGGGTTGACACATACCTTCATGATTACTTAGAAGAACATGCAATAAGCTACAGAAAGTTTATGAAAATATTTTAATAGAATTTTTTAGGCAAATAAATGAGCATGAGAAATGATGTTTAACTTGAAAATTCTGTGTATAAGCTACTATGAGACATTTCCTACTACCAAAAAAAAAGAAGATAAATAACTATTTAAAGATTCTTTAAATCTTACAATTGGACAGTGTTCCACTGTGTCTGCATTCTAAAGAATGGAAGTGGAAATTGTGCAGAAGAATGTTTTACTTTAAATAATTGTCCAACTGTTATTGCTGTTTTTCAAAGAACCTGAATGCATGAAATGAAAACTTCAAACTAAACAGACAGCTGAATGGACATATTTAGATTGTTAACACAACTAAAATGCAAAAGATAACTACAAAAGTTTCTCAAAATGTTGTGGTTTGTTTGTTTGTTTTAGGGTTTTTTAATATGTACATAGAGAACTGTACACAAACAGGGAAATAAAAAAGTTGCTTAAAAAATGAAATATAGTAGTATACAGTATTTACAGCTTAAATGCCATCCTTTTTTAACTGGGAGCTATACTATTAAATGAGCATGCAGTACATTCACAACTCAAAACAAGCACCTTTTGCACACTATAACGTAGTCCTGTACGAAGCATAAATCAATTAAATGTTAAATCACTCTTCTCCATCACTGTTGTTGCAATCTTTGAGCTTCATAACAATGCCTAGGTCACAAAACTTTAGCTTAGTAACTTCAGAAAGCGAAGATATGAACATCTATTTCTAAAACAAGTTTGAAGAATGAATTCTATCAACAAGAGAGTTTATGGTGAGATACCAACAATGTTCTATTGTTTAAGTCATGCTTGATGAAAAGCTGTACTGAGGGAGCACAAGTTTGTCAGTGGACGAATGCATATTTTTACCTTTTGTCATTTTTAAAGATTTTCAAATTCCTGTTTTCCTCTTCTCGTATTTGCTCAGCCAAATCCAAATGGTTGTAATACTTGTATTTGTAAAGCTTATAGTACAACTGTTAAAGTTATCAATACAGATGTTAAGTACTGTAGCTTTTTTCCAGTTGTAAAATAGGTATTTATTCTTAGTGGTTTCTGTAAGCACTTCTGAAGAATTGTGTGCTATTCTATATATTGTCACAGCCAAAAGTTTAGCTACATAGATACCTGATTATCCTCTAAAACCCCCAGAATATTAAGGACCTTCAGAACTTCATTATCTGTACAAAATTTAGGCACATTTCAAACAAATAAGACCTCTAGCCAAGTAATTTTAAAAGGTTTTAGATTTTTAGCTTCCCTATACCTTATATTGATGGATAATCCAGAATGGATTTTACAGTGTTGATACTAAATATCTCGAGTAAACCCAGAAAGTTAGGTCTCAAACCAAAAGGAATGCCATTCCTATCAATCAAGTATTGTTTGTTTTATTGAAAAAGTCTCTTCAGTATTTACTTTGCCTTATAGTTGGTGCTTTCCAGTCCACAGAAGCACAAAAGGACATACTATCCATTCCCTTCAACAGTTGTCAAATCCTGCTAGGATTCATGCAGTAGCTTCCTAAAGTCTTCAGTAACTATAAGACGAACAATTAGAAATGAAAAAATGTGTGTTCGTGAAAGAAAATACTTTTTTAGATCGTTGTTTTAGAGTGTAATTGTTTTTATACCTGCTACACTGGGACAATACCTCAAGCAGTAACACATCTTCGCAGGCTTTGAGATGTCCTTGTGATTATGTTTAGAATTAATGCACAAGCTGAATTTCATGTGTAACTTCAGGCACAGTTGTGGGAAAGAGCAGAAACAGCATGCTGTCAGGACATAATCTGTCACAATTTTAGGATATCAAATGTGTATACACAGGTTGAACTCTACTTTCTGTGATAACTTCATTTTTCCAAAATTATGTGCAGTTACATACACAAATTAATGAATCTAGATGAAGATTTCACTGCTGTAACAGAGTACAGAATACTTTTCCCACTGACCTTAAAGTTTGTGACGGTGGTGACCAACATGCAACCAAATATTTGACCTTTACCCCAATACAAATGTTCAGCTCTGTTAAATTCATCTGTACTCAAAGAACATTTATTCCTTCTGAAGCAACAGCTGAGAATTTAAAGAGTCTTTCCACCTTGGGCTGCTCCCAATCTAAAGGCTAAAAAAAGTTATAATTCAAAAGGTATCCCATCAATATGCTGACGCAATTGTATGTTAAATTTTGGTAACTCGGAAAAAAAGTTAATTTTTATGTATGTAATGCTCCATCATAATTTATGAACAAGATTCAGAATTTCATTTTATCTCAAATTGCTAGGAATTAGATTGGTTGCTAGGATGACAACTGTGACCTAATCTCCATGTTTTTCCCCTTGACTGAAATACACATGTGATGAAAAAAACCTATTTCTAGAAACAGAGGAGCAACTGAAAAAAATTTCTCATGTTCACAGTTGCATTTCTAGGCCTTACTAAAATCACATACTTTTTGGAGGTGCAGGGAAGGGGAGGGGCCTAACTGATTAATCCACAATGTGTTACACCAAGCAATACTATTGTGTCTATTTATCTGGAATTATACACGTGTGATGTTGGATGGCTGTGTACAAAAACATGCAGTTTAATATGCTCATGATATAAATACTTAGATTTAATGAAGCTAAGGCATTATTAGAATATGTCTAGTGCATGGAATAAGTAAATTAAAACGGAAAACAACAATTACATCAGTTGTTATAGTTATTAGAACTTGGACTCCATTACAGTTTCTGCTCAAATGGCATTATATGTGTGCCCCCCACAACAGAATTCAAATACAAATTGTAAGCAAAATAAATATCAATGTACAATATGTTGAGAGGGAAACACTATTTCCTTTATCAAAATCAAAACAGTGTACTTCAAAAACAGAAAGCTACTTTAGACAAAATCAGATCCACGTTGAATGTTCGAAACTGGCTAAATTATTGGTTTCTTCAAAAAAACGTCAACAGCAAATCATGGCTAGCCACAGCACACAGCTTAGTTTCATAAACTCAAAATTACCCAGAAAATTAAAGACAATAATTATTTGGAAGCTTTTTTTCCTGAAATATAGCTGGAGGTTTAGAATCAAAACAAATTTTTTTGATCTGGGGAATAAGTCAGGCCAACCAGAGCAGTGACAAATGTTCCTTAGCTGCTTCCCAAGACGAGAACCAGAAGACCACCCACCTTCAGTGTATGTGTACCAATGGACAGAGATTGTGGAAGCTCTATTGAATGCCTGAGTGAAGGTCAGAGGGGTCATCTCCAAGTAGACACCTGCTACTGACCTCCAACCAAAGCAATAAGACCAATTAAACAATATTCAGGTCACTTAAGAAAGCTTTGGGTCAACAGAACCTGGTTCTATGCGTGATTTTGGCTACCTAGACACTTGTTGGAAGAACAATACAGCAGCCCACATGTCAACCATCAGGTTCCTGGAATACGTAGAGGACGTATTTGGAACACAGATGTTAGATGTGCTAATCAAGGGTGAGGCACTGCTGGACTTGCTACTCGCAAGCCAAGGAAACCTGCTTTGTAAAATCCCAATCAGCGACAGCCTTGGCTGCCATGATCACAGTCGTGGGATCCTGCTGAGCACACTGAAGGTCAGTGTTAACACGAACATTTCAGATTTAGAAGAGTAAACTTCACTATGCTCAGAGCCCATGGGAAGGGATGCCATGGAGGGTAAAGAAGCTAGTGAGTGCTGGAAGTTTTTCACCAACAGTCTCCTGCAAACACTAAACTACTTCATCACCTTTAAGGCCAGGAAAGAGATAGAGCAAGAGACCTCCTTGTCTTAAATGTGAACCTCTGAATCTGCTCAAATCCAGAAGAGAAGCGTACCAGAGATGGAAAAGCAGAAAAAGACACATTGAGAACTAAAAGGACGTTGATAGGATGTACAGAGAACCTTAAGAAGTTCAACAAGGACAAGGGTAAGATCTTGCACTTGGCAAAACATAATCCAGGAATGCAGCACAGGCTGGGACAGACGTGTCTGAGGAGCAGCTCTGTGGAAAGGTGAACAAGCAGCTCCATGTGAGTGAACAGTGTGCTGTTGTGGCAAAGAAAGGCAACGAGATCCTTGATGTGATGGACTGCATCAACAAGGGCATCACCAGCAGAGATAAAATCATCATTATCTCACTTAGCACTTGTCAGGCCACACCTGCAATGTTGGGCTCTCTGTGTTCAGCTTTGGTCCCTGCTAAGCAAAAAAACCCACAAAACCATGGACAGGCTGGAAAGGGTCCAGAAAAGGGCCACACAGATAGTCAAAGGTCTGGGAAGCTTGATATATGAGGAAAGGCAGAGAACTCAGTTGGTTCAGCCTTGAGAAAAGAATGCTTTAGGGAGACTTTATCACCATATTCCAGTTTTTAAAGGGTGGCTACAAAGAAGAGACTCCCATTTAAAAAAGAGTCACATGGAAAAGATGAGGGGTCATGCATACAAATTACTTCCTGATATTCCACTTGGACACTGGAATAATGCCATTGGAACAATCTCCTCAGAGAAGCGTTGGATTCCCCAGCATTGGCTGGTCAGGGTGCTAGGCTACCTTGTCTAGATCATGATATTGACAGGAAAGGTCCCCTCCAACCTGGTATTCTATGATTCTATGACCACACTGATAAATTGAAAGTATGTGGAATGTTTAAATCTTTGATAGCAGCAGCTTCTAAAAAAGTAGTAGCTTTTCCACACTAAATATGATATTCAGTAGTCCCCCTTCTTCCAAACATTAAACTGTGTCGGTGCATGATGTGCTCTGCACAGCGCAGAACGTGCCCAGTGATACAACACAGAGACAGGCAGAGCTGATTGAAGATAGTGCTAAAACATCCTGTGTGGACGACACTGCACCGTCCAAGGAGAACCAGGGTACCATCAGTGCCATTCACACACAAGATATCTTTGTGGCTTAATTAAGAAGGGCGGGGGGACGGGAAGGCTATCTAAAGTAATTTCATTTTTCTCGGAAAAGCTATTTCAGTTGTTAGCTTGTGGCAGGTATAAAACACTCCACGAAGCCACCATTCATTCATATATATATATATACACAGACATATATATACACACACACTGACTAAAGCACTTTATGCTTAACAATGCTGTTTCTAGGGATGTGGAATGAAAGTTCCAAGTCTTGCAGACATAAGGGCACTTACACTTTCTTTTACTGCTGGAGTTTTTAGGCAGTACGTTCATGCTGTGATCCAAGAAGACTTCACAGACAAACTTTTTATCATTACAAATTCCTCACAAGAAACAGCTGAAAACAAACTTCTGTCAAATAAAGCCTCATCCGTGTTAAGCCACTTCAGCATTATATTATCTGCCTGTCCCTTGTTGCCAGGCAATAACAACATATAATGCAGAGACAACTAAGCACTCGACAACATTTTAAAAGTGAATACAACAACCTATGTAATAAAAATTATTTGGAGAACGGTAGCTTAAAACCTGCAAAGATGCCTCCTCGTCCAAGGGGGAAAATTACAATGGCAACAACTTCACTGGCACTGTAATTAAAATGAAGAATGAAGTTCATCAATACAAGCATACGTATCTCATCAGTTAGTAGCAGTTTGTTGTAGTTTAACTTAGTGAAAGACAGCAAGGCATTCAACACTGGCAGCATAACAGCCTCCTATAAAAAATAAGAATTGAGATGTTCAAGGAAATTTGGAACCTGTGAGTTAGTTTCAATGTGAGGTAAAGGCATGAGACAATCTAAATTACTGAATACAGTGCTTCATGATATGGTTGGTTTTGATCCAGACAAGCATTTCCAGGTTGTCAAATAAAAGTTTTAAAGTCTGTTGAACGAGACATTGTATCAAGTAACCAAATTAATTAGAAATACTCAAAACAGAACAAGAATGAAGATGTGACAATTTTTAAAAATTCCTCTCCCCTAAACATATACATAACAAGGCACATTAGGAGAAATATCTTCAATTATTTTATTATTCAATTTGACTTAAATACCTGAAACGAATTTTCTCACAATTTAAGACAAAGGGAAGAAGTTTCACTTGCTTTTTACAGATGCCATAATTTCATTGCCTACTAAAGTGCAATGGTTGTGTGCCAGAAAGTATAAGCAGAAAGTAAAAGACACAAGACACAAAAACAAACCACAAAAAATAAGTTTTTGAAGACATTCAAAAACAGTGAAAGCATATGTATTCAGCCACATTTTAAAAGCAATTAAAAATAAAAATAACACTGAAAATGTTTATAAACCTCTATTTTAACTTGCTCCCTGCGAAGTCCATAACTTTGTACGTTTTCCAAACACGACTTTAATGCTTTAGCATTCTTAGTACTTTAAAGAAATGTATGTGGAATAAGGTAAAGGCAGACAGGTTAATTCATTATATTTTGAAGTACTAAGCAATGACTGGATTGCAAGTTATATTTTAAACATATTATTTTAGGTGTGCAGTAGGTGCCAGTGTTTGTGGCAGTCCTGAAAGTCTTTCTGACACCATAACAGCAAAACCTTTGAAGATTTACTCCCCCTGTCATCATTAAAAGACAACTGCTGAAAAGCATTTAGTTGAGAAAAGATGTAAAAGACTCCTTATTCTTCACAGAACTTTACGCCCTTTAAATTTTGTATTTCATAAATAATTAGCCATTAGACTTAAAATTTCTCTTTACTCCAAACACTCACATTTATGACATTTCACATGCACAACACCACTCTGTCCCTTTTAAACTAGAAAAGCACAAACTACTGAAAGCTAAGTATTTGAAAGTTCCAGGTATCTTAATCTTTCCAAAGATACAAAGTGTTCAGAAACTAGGTAGTAAATACATCAGTGCTGCCCCACTTACAAATTTTTGGAGTATGGTAATTATTTTATTACACTTACTATTTTTGTTCAGTAGAAAAACAGCATATCATATTGTTACCCCTCTCCATTTTCCTCATAAGTGTATTCTCTGAGAGTTTGTTATATTTGTGTGTTCCTTACAGAATACATGTAGGGGTAAGGGTCCTACCAGTGCTTAATTAAATATACAGAGTTTATTTGCAACGAGTACCCTTTTTCTGAGGTTTGCAGAAGGGCTGGTAACCATCTATATGTTTAAGACAAAGCAATTTCGAGGAAAACATCAATTTAAGATTTGTTTGTGCATACACAACAGATTGTACTTAGTAACCTTTCTACAGTCTCCTTAAACTCCTGATTTCTGACAGGCTAAAATCACGAAGAAATGTGCCAAAGAAGAAAACTGCCACGAGCCATTCTTCACCAAGTGCTAATTATATCAGGGTTGTTAAAGCTGTGGTTCTTAAACCCCATCAAAATTAATTTACATATTGAAACAGATCTAACAGTTGTTTTGAATGCTGAACAAGAATATTCAGCATTCAGAGAGATTCTTCTAATACACAAAAGTCAGTTATCTTGTTATTTCACCTGAATTCAAGGAGAATTGTGCACATTCACAGACTTCTTCTACATTCCAGAGCTTACCCAGCCACCCACTCAGAACTCAACCCCAAGTTTGGCACACAGAGCAACTTTCGGGACGGCCCCTCTGTTTCATTGCACCGTGCTGAGGACAGTGATCCCATCGCCGAGCATGGACCCGCCTGGCAGCTGCTCCATCTCTGCTTGGCACGCCAGGATCCCCCTCGCCCGTGGCGGAGGCACGTACGGCGCAGTGCAGGAGTGCAGCAGTTCCAACACTAGAGGACAGCCTGTTCATTTGACTGAGCCTCGGGACTTGTAGCGCACTTTCCACATAGCTTCCCTCCTCTCGCACTGGAATTCGAGTTCATAAGCTGATGAATCCACTTTCGGGAAGCTTCTCTTCAGATTAAAGGCTTTTTTTCTCTCCCCTTTCTACATGAGTCTCAAAGCGTTGCAAGAATTCTTGAAAATGAGATAATTAATGTCAGTACTGTCTGTCCAACGCCAAAGACAAGAGCTTCCAGGGGAGCCATATTCTTTCCTGCTACTCTGTAAATTCCAGCTACTGCAGCACCTAAGAATCACAAGGAAAACCATGATCAAATCACAGAAAAAGCCAAGGTTGAAATAAGTGACAAATTATTTACTCTGTCTATGCATCAGCTATTTATAGAACATTACCAAACACCATATTACTTCATGGCATTACACAATTATCAGCCTTGCTTGTATTTTTATAGTTATATAAATCCTTCAGGAATGATTTTTCCAACTGAACCAGATCAACTTTTCCTTTTCCATCATCAGTTTGATTTAAGAAAATCAAATCTTGTTGTTTCCCTGTACACATCTTCAATTTTTTTTTTTAACACTTTTTGCCTTGTGCCAGTTTGAAAAGGTAGCAAGACAATCCTCTAAAAATTGACCAAGTCTAAAGCATGGTTTAATCCAGTTTATATAGGCAAGGAGAAGACAAGAACAATAAAGCTGCCAGTGTCTGCAAAACAATTGTAAACACACATTTACCAGCCTCATTTAATATTTCAGCTGAATAAACTGGTCACATTATATGAGTTTATTTTGATTTAAACTACTTAATTTTTAACAGTTGTTTAGCAAATCCAGCAAAACATGAAAAAGGTCAAAGTATTGCAGTGTTATCCATGAATGTGTATGAGAGGAAATTTCTAGTAAATACTATTAGATTTTGAGCTATAGCACATTAAAAAAAACCCAAACAAATCCAACAGACCATTTTTCTTGTACAATTGTGTGCAAATTCACATTTGAAATACAATATCAAGTGGCCAGGATCAACCAAAACCAAATACTGCACTGGAAACAAAACCAGGGGCTACTAACTCCCTTCTTCTGTCTTTTGCATACTGAATTCGTCACATGTGTTTGAGGAACAGAAGCCACAGAGCAAATGCCTGGGAAAAATGAGTCCTGGTATCAATCAAAAACACCCCACCAAAACACACTAACAATGAATAATATTTTCTGCTCAAATTTCTGAGTCTTTTAAGGATGGTAAAATAGTTATTAAAAATAAAAAAATACTGGTTTGTATACAGCTGTGTCCATAGGTAAAAAATGTACTTAATCCAAACCTCAGAAGCTCACCTACAATTAAGCTTTTATTTAATACTTTCTGAACTGGTATTGTCTATACAGTGATTGTTTTCCTTCCCTACAGAACAAACATTACTGTCCTTTATTTCAGATTGAGTAAATTTTTCCTGAAAACCAAACCCAAAACTTAATTGTAGACCTTCAGCATGTATCCTTTATCCATTCATAATTAAATGCCTTTAGAGATCATGGAGGCTTTTTCAGGCTCAAAGAGAACTGAAAAGTCATCACAATTTTTTAAAATAATAGGTAAGAGCTAAAAAAATGGATTTTTTTTGTTTTGCACAGTCACTAACAGTAACAGTCTTCTGGAGTGATCAAAAATCCATTAGTGACACAGAAATACATTGACTCCCAACAGATTTTCTGAAAGTACAATCAGCATCTGAATCATCTGACATCTTCAAAAAGTAACACCTCATTTTTACAATATCTTTAGGAAGAGTAGAATTCACTAATGATTGTGGCCATAACAGTACTTACAAATGCTATTAATCATACCATTAGGTAATTTTTGGGTTCATTTATTTTTATTGTTGTTTTTTAAAAAAACCCCATATTCCATAAAGTATATTTTTTCTGAAATATCTCACCAGAGGGCTAGCCTTATGGTATTTCACTCAGCTACCTTGCATAAGCTTTTCCATTTGTTCCTTGGCTAGCTGCTGTCAAAAACTGAAAGAGATCCTTTAGACTGAGTCCACTACTGACATTAAAATTACTTTTCAGGTTGAACTCTCAAAGCGAGTTCAAATCCGCCAAAAATGTGTACCAAAATTGCCACTACTAGATCAATAACAGAAATTTTGGGCTTCTTGACAAAACATTGAGATCCTCTGGGAAGTATCCAGAATAAAACAATAAAAACTTGGTAGTTTGCTAATTATGTATTATTACACAAATAACAGTGTGCAATACAACCTGTAATGCATAACCTAGCACAGCTGGTATAGAATCAAAAGTATGTACAATAGGCTGCCAACAAGGGGAATGAGAGTATGTCACCAAAAAGGAGTGTGCTGGGGAAGAGGAGGAAGAAGAGACCTTTCTGGATGAAATATGGCTAAAACCCTTGCCTTAAGCTGCCTGGTATTTATATATTCTTGTTTGGCTTGGTGGGGTTTTTTTGATTGTTGTATTGTGGGGTTGTTTGTTTTTGTTATGGTTTTGTTGGGTTTTGGGTTTAGTGTTTTTGGTTGTTGGTTGGTTTTTTTTACTGTATCCCCTGCTAATTAGCAATTTTTCAATACCTTTTTTTAATAACCATTAATTTCCATGATTTTTTAAAGCTTAGAAATGGAGGCGTCTCCTGCTTTTCTATATGCTGGTAAAAAGGTCCCAGAAGATAGGAAAGTTTGAAAGATCTCCCTGAGCAAAATGAAACTTACACTGTGCAATAGTCTACACTGCCTTCATTCACCTACACAAACAATGCAGAAGACTGGAAATTAAAAGTGGAAATTGAAGTCAGTTTGCTATTTCAAGTTCTTAAGCACTGGACCAGGCATATCCAAACAGCTGATATTTCGACTTGCATCTCCCAGTTTCCAACACAATAGCTATTAAAAATCCTCTTTAATATTTGATCACCATAATTTGCCTTCAGAAGCTCCCCACAGAATTTCTTTCAGTAGGAAACAACTGAGTTCTGGCCAGAAACAAAAAATACTTCAAGGTAGAAGTACTTGGCTAAGCAAGTTGCAATGCTCTGTGCAAAACTTTTGGGAACAGCACAACCAGTCTACAGCCTAAGCTTAGAGAAGTTCTCAGCTGAATATGCACACAAACAGGACTGCTTACATGCTAAATGTTTTGACCTGCAAAACTGGATGCCAAAAATACAACTGTGTTGCTCCTCTTTTTATGCAAAGATAAAAGACACAAAGTACTTTCATTTGAGAGACACTCATCCTGAAATCTCCCCACCATAGAAAGCTGTGAGAGTCTCTGCTTGGATCTTTCAACACCACATTTCCTATCTTCAGTTCTTCAGAAATGCTCATGCATGACTGACCTTGTAACAGGCCACTGCCATTTTAATTCTAAGACAAAAATCAGCATAACATATAATGCAGGCCACTCAACTAGTTTCAACTTATCTTAGCAAAGAAAAACCAAAACCTCAACAAAAAGAAGTTATACCAGACTAGACTGTGTTAAATGGTGGAAATTCTAAGCTAGAAATCTGTAGCAATTAAAACAACCTTCTGAGGGAAGTCTTAGGGAAACTTCTCATGACATTTGCATTTTTATTTAACTTTAAAAAACAACAGGCAGGAAGGACTTTCAGCAGCAATAAGAAATAATCTGTCACAAATCCTCTATGAATGTGTCCAAAGCTGAAAGTGATACCACTATTCTGATAATCTGGGCAGAACTCAGGAAAACCGGAATGAAAGGTGGGGAGTTTTGCCTACAGACTATATGGTGGTCGCTATATTTATAGTTCCTTACCCTCAGAGACCTTTCAAGTTAGGCCGTCTTTTCTGCATTACTGAAGATTTTGAGGCAGAAACTACTGCTCAGTTAACACAGGCACCATTCCACCCATGGATTTTAATGCTGAGAGCTCCTTACCAGCATAGTTTCAGACTATGAAGCACATGCTTCTTTCCTGAAAAAACAACATTCACTATTTTTTCCCCCCACAACAGAAAACTCTGCATGCTCCTACTTGGTTGGGAAAGCTACCGTAGTCTATTTATAAGTTTGATAAACACAGCTGGATATGATAAAACCAAAGAATGAATAAAGAGTCCTACATGTTTTATGGCCTATATTTCAGTGCTGACACAGATAAAGGAATTTCTTGGGAAAGATGGAAAAGCAGCACCTGAGACCAATACCTCTCGATGAAGACAGGTGAGCAGCATTTCATCAAATCATTCTTGGCAACACCACTCGTGTCATATTTTGCCAGGTGTAGCACTTCTGCACTTTACTACATAAAACACTCCTACTTTCTGCAATGTTTTAAACTTCAGTGTGGTTTTTAACTATAGCTCCGTGAACCTTTTGGCTTTAACAGAAAAAATGGTTGCATCTATCTGAGGATACAATGTCAGGAAATAAAAAATGTATCTTGAGTGGTAGGCATTCATCTAGCACCGTAAGAAACTCTGTAACAGATGCCCTTGCCAAACAGCATTTTACCAAGAACATCAGCAAAGCTTAATTGTTTTTTTGGGGGGAGAGGGAGTCACTCTATAACTATTGCAAAATCCTAAATAAACAATTAAAAATTCACTACAAAAAACAGCTTTTTTTTTTTCTTTTTAGAAGTTAGACGTAAAATAAGAAAGGAAAAAACCCCAAAACAACAGAAAAACCCCAAACAAAAACAAAAGGCAGACTTACTGGTTATCATTGCTCCAGTTATAGAACCCAGAAATCCAATGCTGACCACAATGACAGAGATCAGCCTCCCCTGTCTATGCCTCTGCAGCATCACAAACATTAATACTCCCACAGCACCATGGACAAAGAGAGAGGAGAAGAGAGCCCAGAGGAAAACCCAGTACCACATCTCTGAAAGAAAGCAGTCAAAGAAAGGGTTAATATTTTTTAGACAAGAACTTTATAAGTAAGAAACTTTAAAACATTGCAAACAATCAACAGTAAGAAAAATGCAATACTGATTTCCATCTTAAAAGTGGTACATGTGACACCACCAGCACATGCTCAAAACTCTTTCCTCATTTCAGCAGTCTGTCATAAAGGATTAGCTGTATTATGTTAAAAATTATAAAAAGGATTCTAGCAAAAATCCTAATTCAGATGTATTTTTGCAAGTAGCCATAATCTGTTTAATGGTTTCTTTAAATAATGTTGACTGCAATTCCTCAGCAGGCATTGTAACTGCTTCTGTAGAATGAAATATTCTCTGACACAAAGACTGAAGGAGGAAAAAGTCAAAAACTGTTCTGGGGTTTGTTCGGGTCATGAGTTATTATTTTGGGGTGGGTGTGGATTTTTTGTTGTTTCCCAGCCCCCCACCCCACCCTGCCAATAAGAGACAGCATCAGGTAACATCAGATGGGAAAACTGTAAAGACTTTAGCTTATCTACCCAGGAACTGTAATACAGTGTTCCGCCAAATTAGCTTCAAAGGCACAAATAAAAACACCGTAATTTTAACAAGAAATTTCAACACGTCTAACTCCTTGCTTCTGATTGCTTAGTACAGAACTTTGGAGAGAGGTAGTGACCATTATTCAAATTACTAAAAAGGGCATCAGATTATGAGAATGTGTGGAGCACAAACATTTCTTTGAAGAAGGGCAGACATGATGGGCACCTTCAAAGAAAAGAGCTGGAACCATCAATGGAGCTACAAAATAACTCAAGAATGCTTCTCACTTGGTGTCAACTTTCTGAAAACATTCTATAAATCAAAAGAGTGAGTAAATAAAAGAAAAAAAATCCCTTTTGTTTTAAGCCAACTACAGTAGGTATGTATCATTACAGAATTTAGCAAATTAGGGTACATATTTCATAATCCCATGACACTGTCATTAATTCAGTTTTTGCTGCAGTTCCCCCTCAAAAATAGAACAAAACAAAAAACCCAGCTTCCTTACAAAAGCAAGATACTTACCGCTTACAAGGCAAGCCTGTATTAATGCAGCTTAACTCACATCAACTATTTGAGAAAAAAATACAACCCAATTAGCTAACTTAAAAAATACTGAGCAGCACAAAGCATACTGTGAAAAGACGCTGAGAAAAAAATGTTGCTACACAATAACCAGAGCCCTGGGAGTCCATTGTCAGTAGGATATGTATATAGATAGCACACATACAGAGTTTAAGCTTTTTTATTTAGCAGTATTTTGGGAGTAGCTCAACCCTTCCCCTTTTGCACAGGCATAAATGGCAACACTATGCCTGCCCAAGGACTTACAACTCCTCTAAATCATGATAGCCAAAAGGCTCTCTAAAGAGAGCAGCAAGGGAAGTGGGTGGCAAATCTACAATCAGTTAATACTTGAGCTGCAGATGGAGGTGTAACTTTTCCTTCTGAGTGCCTGGATACATGTGCACACATCCTGAGGGTGGCTCGGAGCAGCTCTCCTCAGATCCTCCATCCCTTCACCCCTGGCCCCAAGATGGTCTCAAAAACCTTGGCAAATGATAACGACCGTGGTACTGTTCCACTAAATGAATGTCTCACCATTCTCAGAATCTACTGTGACTGAACAGTGGCAGGAGTGCCAAGCAGTCACTCCACAAAGCCCCTCACTAAAATTAAGAAAGACTGGCCCGTGATCTGATCTGCTATGCTCATGATAGAGTGGGAGGGGAACATCTCCTGCCGTCCTAACAGGCCTTGTCCATCACTAGCACAGCTCGGGTGTTTCCATTGTTTTATTCAAGTGGAAGCACATAAACAAGAGGATTAACCAAAGATCTACCAATATAGAACCCGGCAGCCCTGCCAGACCTACAGGGAAATAAACCTTAGCACCCAATCAATCTGGACCAGGAAAGTCTGTGGGAATCTGACACTGTCACACACTGTAATTTCTACAGGATTTGTTAGGCACTGCATCACCTTTTAGGAAATTGGTGTTTGTAGGCATTGTCAACCACTATCAGGCAGAAAAGACAAATAACTTCCAGTCTTAGGAAAACTCACTAGGATGACTGTATTTTTAGAAGAAAATGAAAGCTTATGGAAGGCTAACTACTCCCCTGTAACTAAGAAACCAAAGGTATTTACAAACTCTTACACAACAAAATAGCTCCACAGTGAGCAACTAGCTTCGGTCTTATTTACGTTCCAAATAAGGCTCAAGGAAAATTATCATCATCCCTCACTTTATATTTAGGGCAGGAGGCTTGAGAATAGAACCAGCACCAAAATGTCCTGTTGGCTAAAGAAACTATAAACTCCAGTTCTTTGCTATACACTTTCTCCTACTCCTTAAATGCAGTAGGCATATTGAAAAGGAAATTAGAGAACATCCAGAAATATTCCTTGTTTGACACAAAAGCAGCTGGAGCTTTGTTAAACTATGACCTCCCTTCATTAAAACATCACCTAGGTCTTAACAGCTGAAATAGGACAAATCACTTCCAAGCACCTTCCCTAGGAAAGGCCGGAAGTTATCCTTTCTTATCCTCCTTTATTTACTCTTTTTATGCCTGCTAGTTCAACACACTCATTTATTTACTTCTCCTCATGTGGTGAGTGATGAAGCCAGCCAAGTTGTTTAACAGGGATGAACAAGGTAAGGAGAGAGAGACAACCTTTCAAGCAAATTAGAGGAGACCTTAAGCTCCATGCACCTAGAGGACAGTGTAGACTTTCTTATCCTGATATGGTGAGGGCAGAGAATTATTCATGTTCTGTAAAATTCAGCATCATCTAACCCCTGAATCATGAAGAGAGATGACTCTCAAAAACAGAGTGTTAGAGTAACACTGAAAGACACAAAGAATGGGGTGGGAATAACATTGAGAAGTGCCACTAAAAAATAGAGAAAGAGAATGTGGACCTCTGCACACAAATGGACAAGACTTCACTTGTTCAACAATAACTGAGGAGTTTAATTGCTGAATTGACTTGCAATATCTCTAAGGAAGAGGAAGTGAGACTGAAGTGTCTCAGCTATTTATATCCTATACACTGATACTTTAAGCAGCATAAACTTACATACATAATCATCTTTGCTACCCTGAAAAAAAAGCATAGTCCAATTTCAGTCTTTGTGTAGCTATGCTAATTAGCTGGCTCTTTTGACAACATGAGCTGCACAGACAAGCACTTTGCTGTTACGGGGGTAATGATTTACCTATATCTGGCAGAGAGCTGCAAATACTCACCTAGCCTCAGTTTTAGTCATGCCCTCATAGAGCATCCCTAAAGACACATGAATAGTATAAAATTTAAGAAAAAAAAAAAAACACACAAAAAGCGCTTGCAATTTCTTTTGCTTGACCCTAACAAAATTTCAGAGCTTACTTTCAGTGTATCCAAATTACTTAAGTCACCAAAACACAACATACGTGTATCAAAACTCCACAGTTCCTAGAGAAATACAGTAACTAGGGAAGGCCCAGTAGTTTACAAGTACAGTGACTTTCAGTATACTGCAAAGATGTCACAGCTTTTCTAACAAGAACAACTGAGATACATTTTACAGGTTTACTTAAAATTCTTAGCACTTAACCATCACCTTAAATCTTGTTTTCAGTTTATATTCCTTTCCACTGGTTTGCCTTAAGTAGGGTTTTTTTCTACCAGAAAACCTGCAAGGCTCAAATGTCTTACAGTGCCCAATCACATCCATTTTAGAGTATTTCTTTATAAATGTTTGTATTTATATGTATCAGATAGATATCATGCACACATTATGCTTATGTACTACAGATACACATTATACATCTATTAGTGTAGGCATACACAACATTAAAGATTAGAGAAAGAGTTTTCAAAGCATGCTATTATTTAGAATAACATTCATATCACTTCCATCTTATCAACACTTGAAGTTGCACTCCATCAACAACTTTATCTTACACTAAGTAGATAAATGATAACATTTTCAATATTATCTATTTATATATTAATATGCTGTCCTACTGCCACTCAGCTTCAATAAACATGGAGTATCTCCTTAGTCCTTAATCTTCAGCACTTTTCCTCTAGTTCTTAGCTTGTTTTTCCAGATGAATAATGATTGCCTACAACACGTCATAAATCAAAAGTGATTACTCTAAAACAAAGTATCTCTCTCTCCATTCAAAGCCAATTACCCAGCCTACTGCTATTAGCTAGAGAGGTAAGTCAAGCAATAAACACCTGTACTAGGAATACAAAAATACAAATTTAAGTCAATAAGGTAGCACATGTCAAAGTCTGAATTAGAAAAAACAGTTATGTTACATTCCTGTGGTTTATAAACTCAAAGCACTCAGATGAAGTGACAGCATGTGATACCTGCAAATGTAACTCATCTCTTTACATGCTACATTTTTTTCTTCAGCACCAGGTCCTGTCCTTAATTAGTGTATTAACTGGTACTTTCAAAGTTGACAACAATAATAACAACAACAACAAGTCCTATTGTTGCTTGGAGATGCTAACATTTTTGCTGCATTAAGTGGGAAAAAGAGCACTTTGCTGAGGTGCATTTAAATCTCAAATTACAGATTAGTCTTCTCAAGTAACAGGATAGGGGGCAAAGACAATCCAGACAATCTGGGACAAATGAGCACAGGATGGAGCTTAGGAGCTTCTATTAGTAGAAATATTGCCAAGTTCTTTATCGTGGAAGCAGCCTTTAAGCAATTTTTATTTTACTGGATACTAATAGTGGGATTTTTTTCCTCCTTTTTCAGTTCAAATTCAGCTGCTATCTGATTCATTCTAGTAAACCCTGATCTACCACTAACTCTAAAACACAAGCAGCTCATATAAAAGAGGTGTTCTTGGGATTTACTGGAGGATGTTAGAAATGGTGAGGTAAAAGCCACCCCACCTCTCCCATGATTACTAAAGCCTCACTTCCAGCTCCCAAGAGAGGTCAGGAAGATAGGAACAAGCACATCATGGTGATGGGCCTATATTAAGCTAAAAGGAACACCACTTGCAGCTTTAGCTGTTACAGGGTGTGATGTGTATGTGGCAGCAATGAACTTGTCTGTGGTCTCCTAGGTATTTGAGGCCATGTACGAAAGGTAGGATTTCCTTTTTTTATGTTGAACCTGATTCACGTATATGGTATAAAAATAATCTTTCAGTTTCTCATTGACAGGAAAAAGAACCCACCAAAACTAAGCTATTAGGGTATGAAGCATTCCTGGCTTAGGCTGGAGTTCATATCAGGACCCTGTTGAAAGTTTCAGCAAATTAATATATTTTTAAGAACGATGCTGATAAAGTTTTTCAACATGTTTGCACAAACATAATTATTATGGTTTATCTAAAAGAGATGCATCTTTACTTGTGCAACTTAAAAGTCCAGTCCAGAGCACAACTTTAAGTCCAAAAGTAGACACAAGGCAGTATTGAATATTCATGGTATAGGTATATTAATGATTTTCTTTTCCCAGTGTTCTGGAGAAGTTTCTCCTCAGAATGGATTAAGTAGTCAAAGAAGATAAACTCATTCACACATCTATTTTCTTAGCAGGGAAAACAACAGAATTTCTGGTTTTGAACAAAGTTTATTTCAATATGTAGTAAGGAAGGGTTTATGTAACTAATTCAGCTTTTTATTAATATCAATTATTATATCAATATATATTCTATCCCATAGGAAAGATTTTTAAGTCCAGTGCAAGTTTTGGACTGTTGACAGTCCATGAGAACATTCAGCTCAACAGCCTGCATTTGAGCACCAATTTAGAAACTGCAACTACAACGGACAGTGACACATTCTCCAACAATGCTATGACAGATAAAAATTATTTTTCTTATTTTTTAAGTTAAAAAGAAAAAGCATTCCACATTAAAAATACCTTATGCAATCCCTCGTCTTATTGCAAAAGCACTGAGAAACGAGCTGATTTTAACTCTCAGCACTGAATTTCATAGAAATGCCTATGTTGCATAATGGTCTAATAAGAAAAACTCTATAGAAGAGGTCTGGCACAAAGAAAAGTGAAATCCATTGTGAACTTTTTCCTTTAAGAGTACAAGTTTTTAAAGCAGGTATGTTAAAGTAACTACTCAGAAAGTGAGCTGTATTTAGTGTGTCACCACACTAATACCTGGAAACTTTAATTATCAGACACACACTACAAAGTTCATAGATCAGATAAATATGAAAAGGTTGTTCTTTTTTATTACACTAAGATGCATCCTGAAAGTTAAAAGCACAAGAAAGATAATAAACCCTAAGACATTCACTTTCTGTTTGCTACAACTTCAACTTCAGCTACACTTCTATTTTCATCACACTTCTTCCACCTTTAATAGATTAAAAAAGAAAAAAGAATATATCTATAAATCACTACTATAGGCTGCAAAAAGATGACATAATACTCTTTCATAAATACTAAAATATTTTCATAACTGTTTAAAACCTACCCCTTTACTCAACATTTTCCACTAGTCTGTCACCACCTAATACACCCCTACAACAAAGCAGAAAGAATTTACTCAGTTACGTCTCTGCAGTTGACACCCAATCCCTCCTTATTCAGAGCTGGAAGCGTATGCTTTTCTCTAAATACGGACAGAATAGGAGAACATACCGCTCTCCACTGTATGCCTTGGGTCTTACAATAGTCCACACCCATTTTTCAGCCAGTTCTTGCCAAAAGCCAGCCAAAACTCCCCTCTCCTAATAGAGGGTGAGGACCTGACTCTACTTTGGTTTACAGAATCTTTTCATAACAGCTCAGTCTTTAAGAATCCCAGATGCTTAAGATTACAACTACTTGTCAGAAAACATCTGTCACCTCATTCACGCCACAGGCATAGTCACGGGTAGAGGGGGAAGTCTCTGATTCTTCACATTCAACTTTATGTTTTTCTAGTTGTTTTTTTTTTTGTAGCTCTCTGTCAAATGCGAAGGAGCATATATCCACAAGGGGGGGAAAAAAAAAAAACCAAACAAAAAAACCAAACAAAAAACCAACATACTCCAGCCTTCCATACATATTTATGCACTTACACAGACTGCCTACAATCCTTTACTCACGCACAGGTGCCCATCACTTCACTCGCATACATACACCCTATACCATTAGCCTTCTTTTATTATATCTGGGCATAGAAAAGTGAGCGAACACAGCCCACACGCTCATGTCCTTTGTACGGGCAGGCATCCCAGACACCGGGCACACACCCCAGTCCAACCAACACCTCCCACGGACCCCTCCCGATTCCCCGGTCCCCACAGCAGGCGCTCACACACACACACACACACACACACATACAGAGACAGACACACACGATGTACCCGGTCGCAGAACAAGCATGTAGGCACACGGAGAGACTCGGGAACACAAACACAAGCCCTCCCTACGCGCGGCACACAGGGAGACCACCGCCACCCCCACGCCCTCCATTGTGCTCCAGCCGCGGAGCGGCCGCTCGCCCGCCCGCCCCGCGGAGCGCACCCTCGCACCCGCAGGGCCCCCGCACTGCCCCGTTACCCGTGAGGCTGCGGAGGACGGTGCCGTGAGCCCACAGGCTCAGCACTTGCTGCACCGACAGGTTGATCATGGAGTTGTCCCCCGCTTCCACCTTCATGGTGCCGCCGCCGGGCGGGGTCCGGCGGCCGCCGGACCGCGGGGCGGGAGGGAGACGGCAGCGGCGAGGAGCGAGAGGGCGGGGAGGCGGCGAAGGGAGCTCCGCGCCGCGGAGGAGACATCGAGGACGGAGTGGGGGAGGCGGCGGCCGGGGGGAGCCGGGCGATCTCGGGGGAGGAGGGGAGCCGGCCGCTGGCGCTTCCCCGCCGCTCAGGGGCAGGGCCGGGCGGTGGAGCCCATCATCATCATCCTCATCATCGCCTCCGCCTCCTCCATCAGCAGCGGCGGCCGCCGCCGCCTCGCCAGCGGCATCGTCACCGCGGTCACCGGCATCACCTGGAGCGAGGGCGGGGCGGCCGCGGGCCGTCCCTCAGGCGGGCGGCTTCATGCGGGAGCAGTAGCGGCAGGAGGGATGCTGCCGGCGCCAAACGCCAGCGGCTGCCGGAGGGGAGAGGGAGGGAGCAACGGGAACGGGAGCGGGGCAGCGGGAGCGGGAGCGGGAGGGCGGCGCCGCGCAGGCGCGGCGGGAGGAGCCGGGGGGCGCGAGCTCCTCCCACCAAACGGAGAACCAGAGTTCGGAATCACAATTTGACTCACAGAGGGCGGGAAAGACTGGGGATGATGTGGACCCCCGAAGAAACTTGCATAAGCAGGAAGAGTGTTAAATAAAATCTATATACACGTATGTGTATATTTAAAGGGGAAAATAAAGTGGTAACACTCCATGGTATTAAACCTGGTATTTAAGTTGATGCTGCTGAGTGCGTTTAAACATCGGAGAAGAGTAAAAGGCAGAATCTGAATCCTGATGAAAGCAGAGTTTCCACCTCGCTGCTCACAGCGTTAGCACATGGAGCTCCAGAGAGCGCAGGCGGACGCGCCTCCGCGGCTGCCTCGGCGGGGTCTGCGGACGCAGCCCCGGGGCAACAGGACGGGACAGGGCGAAAGAAGCCGCTTGCACAGGGGGGATGCTGCTCGGGAGTGCCGGAGCTGCCGGAGCTCAGGTGACAGCACGGGTCGCAGCGGAGGAGCTGTCATCCCGAGCTGTCGTCCCGAGCCATCATCCAGGCAACGCTGCGTAAGGTCCCTGCCTGTCCCTTTGAACCTCGTAGCTCCACCGTCACTGTGGCTGCAGATTAAAGCCACCGAAAGTTAGAAAACGTCAAAAATCATGAGCGAATCTTTATTCTGTGCCTTTGCTTTCTTTGTGTAATAAAGGAACAGAATCTTCAAGCTGGACGCAGCTTCTTTCGAAGCAGCACGGGATGCACGGTGCTTACCGATGCAAAAGCCAGCAATCATCCCTCATGCATTCCTAAATATGCATCCCTAGGCCACATTTAGTGCACACACTTCCTTGCTGGCATTTCTTCGACAGTGCTTGCTATAGTACTTCGTAAACATCGTTTTATGTCAGCATCCTTTGATGGAAAGGGTTGAAGAGGTAAAGCAACTCATAATAAAATCTGCAAGTTATAGATGAAGAGCCACAACAGATAAATCAACTAATATCCTGCTTGATGCCAATGACTCGATTTTTTTCAGACAGATTTTTGCAGGATGTCTGGTTCAGCGGAGTGCTCCCAAAGCCTTTTGCAGCTGACAGTGCTTGGCATTTCTGCAAGAAGGTATCAAGCCAGGCAATGAGAAACTCACAGGGAACAGCTCCCTAGGGGGCTCTGGGTTTAACTGATTAAGCATGGGATCAGTGATAGAGAAAGAACTCAGCTGCTGGGCCAGGTCCCTGTCCCATGATCAAGGGAAGGTTGTCTCTCTTTGTCTTCTTGTAATCCCACCACATTACAGCTGTATAATTCAGGCCTTACAGAAAACAGTTCCCTTCATTATACAGTAGTGATTCATTTTTAGGGCAGAATTATTCCATACTTGGAGTAGGGCTCAGTGAGAAAATAGCATATACTTTGAGTTTGAATATGAAACATGCAATGAATTGTTTAGGAACAGTTTTTCTGGTTTATTCTTTTTAAGTTCTGCATGCCAAACTTTGAGAACACAAACATCCTTAAATGTCCTTAAAAAAATCCCCACCCTTAAATTTATTTCTATTGTAGACCAATGTTCCAAGAACAAGGTATACTCTGCAGGACCCTGTGGTGTAATCAAACTTACAGTAAAAAGGAAGACTACTTTTGGTGACCATTTTATCTTATAAATCTCATATGATAACCTACTGACAGATGTCAGCAAGCCTATCTGATAGGCCAGAGGCATGCATGGAAACATGCATGTATGTGTAAACAATGCTGCATTGGTGCCCGGTGACCTTTCGACCTGCACATTGATGATTTTTTTGTGTTCCATACAAGGAAGAATGCATGGGGAATACTGGCCTCGAATCACTTGTGTCCAGAACTTGCTACAACACCTTCCTCAAGGTTTTACAGTAGAAGTACAGGAAACACGTTCACGTTTTTGAGGTCGAGTGAGTATCTCTTGTAGTCTGCAGACTCTTGCAATATTGGCTCAGGACCATCCTTCAAGGTTTTGCAGATGCTCTCTCCTTAGAGGCAGAGATTTGCAAACCTGTTTAGCCTCCTCTAGGGAGAGATGACCATTCTGCAGCAGGGCAGGGACAGCAGGAACACAGAGCTGCTTTTCTAAGTCCTAGGAGAACAAAGCAGCTTTCTTCCCAACAGAGATCCACAAAAACCACAGTCCAGCTTCCACTGAAACTCCATCTAAAAGGCTAAAAATGGTTGTCAAACCCCAGGCATGCAACATCTAAATTAACTGAACATTTTCTATCAAACACCTCCAACACACTTGGACAGTGTACAAGTGATATAGGGACAGAGACTCATCTTAAAAGGGGCCATAATTCATATAATTTATTCAACTTAATTCTCAGTCCATCATCTAGTGGGTGAGCTAGACACAAATTTGAATACAAATTTGTCATGTGAAAACAAGGCTAACTGGATCATTCAGGAAAATATTGCTAAAGTACTGACTTTAAAGCAAAAAAAGGGGTGGTACATGGCCGTGACATTTCCCAGTAGCACAATACCGGGAGGAGGTCATTCTGGAGAAATAGAGTGCCTTGAATGAAGCAGCAGAAACAGCCAAAATTCTCTCTTCCAAACTGTAGCTTCATAGGAGCGGGAATTGCAGCTAACTCTGTCCTCAGCAAGACCTCTCACCTGGGAAGTGTTGCCACAGAAGTCCTGAGTGTATTAGCTCTCTGCAGGGATTATTATGAGCTCTGTAGGCAGCAATGTATGGAGCAACAGCAATGATGGCGAGCAGTTCCCAGCAGGGCTGAGGTTGCTGCTGAAACTGTGGCTCAGGGGAAGAATAAACCACAGGTGCTTGAGCAAGGCAAGCAAAGGTGGTGAGGGCTGAAAAGATCTCAGGAAGCAGAAATCACAATGGGCAGCACAGTCCTGATACTTAAAACAGGAAAAAAAGAAAGAAGAAGAAGAAAAAAACCACAAGAACATCATCTCAGAATTTCATCAGATGAGGTAGTTCCCTAAATTATTAATGGTTTAAAAAAAGAGAAGTACTTTTGCAAGGGCCTGGTAAGACCATTTCCACCGCTGTGGCACCTTGAGGATAGGGAGCCCAGGCACAGCAGAGAACGTGGGGATGGATCAGGGAAGGTGACAGTGCCAGAGAGGGCTTGGAGGGCTTGCTGGTAGGATGACAGATGGAGGGCTGGCAGGCTGGGGTGTGACCAGCTCTGATAGCCCTCCGCAGAGCAGGGATCAGAAGTAGGCTTGGAACTGCAGGGAAAACAACAGGGGAGGGGAGACAACCCGACAAAGGAACCTTTACAGTTTGTGTACACACCCCAGGCTTACAGTCCTGTGTAGCATTTCAGAGGTCGGGACGCAATTCACGTGGTCTGCCCGACTGCCAGCCCTGGGCCACCACAAACGCCTGAGACACTCCAGGCCTCCTTTCCACATCCAAACCTGCCGGTGAAAGGGTCCATGGGGAACACCTCAAAACTCATACACGGACTGATCTTCATCCCAGATGAGCTCATTTTCCTTCCAACATCACTGCCATTCCCCTATTCCCCCCCAGCAGCTGGGAGGTTTGGGAGCTTCCCCCTGCTGCATGCGTGCAAAGCACTGCAAGGAGCCAGCTGTAAACCCTGACTTCAGCCAAAGGAAATTAGTTTTACAGGTGGAAAAGTAGGGTCAGCTTAGTTTCTCTGCCCGGCGAAAGATCAGAATACGTCTACATAAGCTGCTATTAACTTCTGGTATTGTTTTCAGAAGCTGAAGAAATAATGATAAATTTCATTGGAGACCTCTTGGCTGAATAATTTTCCACTTGGAAAGGTAATGCTGTTCAAAATGAACTGATTTCTTAAGTAACATCTCTTTAGAGAAACTGACAAGACTGAATATGTTCTATTGCCCTGTTCTGAAACAAATATTTAATTTTTCATAGTGAATACAGCTTTTCGTCATAGTAAAATGTCAAAATCCAAATAGCAACCCCTTTTGGTCCCCTCGAAGGGCAGAATTCTCACTCAAGATTTTCTAGCCAGCACCGGCCATGTAGATTGACTGGCACTGCAGTTAAAGATCTGTTTTAACTGAATGGATAACCCCAGCACTCCTCATATATGCAGACATTTTACTTCTGTTTCAAAGAGGTTTTTCGGCCCTTGACCCGAGTCACTGACAAGACATTACAAATGCAGATAATAAATACCCCTGACGTTAGCAATAGATTTCTTCATACTTGCCCCTTTTCTAGACCACCAATTTGTGCACAGCAGGTACTCCACAACCAGAAGAATTGGCAGTCACAGCTAGTTGTGGCTTGAGAAGCAGGTCTCTCAGAGACACTTGGCCTCATAATCTCAGCTCTTAAAAGGCTGAAACACGATCTCAGCCGCTAACCTCGATGACGGATGAAGACGACTGCACAGCCGTGCAGGAGAGGAAGGAAGTAAGGTGATACCACGGGCTGAATATCGCAACCCCCCCCCAGCATGAAAGCAGCGTCGCAGGTTGATCTAAGCCACCAAAAATCATTCCGAGCCGGCTTCCAGGGCGGCAGAGGGAGGCAGAGGTGCACGGCAGACTTTCCCCACGCGCCGGTAGATGGAGCGCTGCGGTACCGAGACTGCTCCGCACAGCCGGCCGCACCCCGCCGCCACGGGCACTGCCTCCGGAGCGCTCCAGGCTTCCTGGGCGATGCTGTTGCAAGAAAATACCTATGGACACTTAGCGACTGCAGTTCGATTTTTTTTTTTAATTAAAACTTTGGGGGGAAAAAAAAGAGTCTACTTAGTCTGTTTAAAGAATATCCCTCTGTAAAATACACTGCTTTTCAGCCAATAATTTGTACGTATTAAAGTGCCTAAAGGATTGGACTCACCGTGAAATCCTACCGACTACTCTAAAAAGATTGGTCAAGTACTGTCATAAATATACTCTTACCTAAACTTGGATCTAATTATTTTTTTTCAGCATTTAAATTTGTACTGCTTAAAAGATCAACTCACCTATTTGTTTTAAACAATACCATCATTCAGAAAAATAAAGCTTTCTCCTACTCTCTCAGCACACACTCACAGACACGTGTACACACGCACGAGTGCATTCACACACATGCAGCAGTTTTAAGTAAGGACTACTGTTAATATCAACTATGCTATTATAAAAGAATTTTATTGCTCTCTGTGAACTCCTTTACAGGAATCCTTTCTCATGGCTAAGAATGTTATCAGACGTCTTGTGAAATCTAAAATATCATTTGTGTTTCCTTTTACAAGTTGAGTCAAAGCATGCAATTATCTGTTAAAACTGTCACTAGGAGGCATTTGGCAGTCTAGCAGGGACAACCATCTTTCAAGACATGGATGAAACCAGTTTCACTGTTCCCTCTGAAGGTAAAGTATAAAGCAAAAGTGAAGAATCACTTTTGCTCGTTCTCTTCAGTGTAATGTTCAAAAAGGTTGTTTGGCTAAAATGCAAAAAAACTTGTTTCCAGCAAGAATCATTTCTTTCAGAATAGACCTCCCTCCCCCAATTATTTTTTAAATAACTTACCAGACTCTCACAGTCCATGTCAACAACTTGATGCATGGTAGCCACATCAGGTTTCTCATATGTTTAGGTCATTAGCTAGCAAGAACATTGTCAAGCTATTCATTTTGAAATATCCTATTTTTAGATTGTTTTGGAGTTGCTGGAAGTTTGATAGGGAAATCTGTTCCTTCATTGAGCTAATTTTTGTTTAACCCTCACAGTCCAGATAGTATATAGGCATTTGAGTTTAGCTTCTACATATAGCCCTAAGCGCTGGCTTATCTGATTTGCAATACATTTGCATTTTTTCTCTGATTCCTCATTGAAGAAAACTCAGCTTCAAAATATCTGAGTTTTGTTGAAATATCTATAACTTCAAGCTTCACAATTAGAGCCATATCTGCTGGTGTTTATCTACGATCTGTTGCACCCTCACACTGAGCTCCCCCTCTGTCCTTGTTTGCCTCTCAGTCGATGCGTTCTTGAGCAGGCAGGACATGCCACATCAGCTTCACAGAGCAGGACATTTCCTCAAAACTTCTAGTTTTCCCTTGCTGTAGCAGTGCTTTTCAATACCACAAACCTGCAAAACCACAAATATCTCAGTTCCTAAGCAGGTCCTTCTCCTGCTGACCCAGCATCCTTTAAAGTAACCTGGAAATACCTAATTGATTTCAGTGGACTCCAGTTCTGAATGGTGGAATTATCTGATCTTATCATGTCTTCTTTTCATCTGACAACTATAATTATGTTTAGCAGAACTGTTACAGGTGTTTCTAGAGATTCAGCTGCCTTAGGGCAGAAACAATTCTGTTCTGCCAGTAAGAGCGACATATTTTTGTTCCTCTTTAGTATAGGCCAGTTCTAACTAGTCTTACCCACTTATTTGATTATCCCAGTATGCTTGCAGCACTGATTTATGTACCCTAACTGTCCATTTTATCAATACAGTCTACTTCGGATAATGTCTTTGAGGGCATCTCCTTCCATTTCTTAAAAAACACCTGTGTCGTCAACATTTTTTTATGGTTCCTTCAGCCCTACCACAATCCCATGAAATTCAAAATCTGACTCTTGGTTTCAATTTACGGGTTAATTTGAAATTTTTGGCACTGCCACAAGCATACATGAGTTCCTACCACTGTGAGATTCCCATTTGAATTTCTGGAATTTTCAAACTCTTTTAACGAGTCTTTGAATTCCTGTCATCCCCTTTAGATTTTCCTCTCCTAGTTCATCGTTCAAGCTGATCATATAAATATCTCACAGAACTACGCTTTCCAAAATACGTCCCTCTGCAGTGCTGAGCAAAACTCAAGGTAGACATAAAGAAAAAAAAAATCAGCTCATTCCTACAGCAAGGGAATCCCACTGCTGGGAAGGAGAACCAAAATCATATGGAACTACAGGTAATTATAAGAGTTTTGGATCAGGCCTTGATAGTTCATAAAATTCTGTGTGTGTGATCCAACATGACACCAAAGTTTTTCTTCTTGTTTGTACTGCCCTGAATACTGCCTGACTCTTCAGTAACACTATTTCTAAAGAAAAGAAAGAGTCGGCAGCATCACCGAGGTGCACAACCAAGAATCAGGAGACACAGCATCTCTTTCTAGACCAACCTCATGCTGACAGGCGAGTCACACGGCCAGATTCACACCAGGCAGTATCATGCTCTGTGAACAGCCCTCTTGTCGCCAGTGGCCTTGGGCAGTGCTCAAAACACAAAGAAGTCTCCTAATTCTATTTGTAACCCCTTCGGTTTTTGGTTTCTACAATTGGAAAAATGAGATAACCTTACTTGTGGGGTTTAATTCATGGACAGTTTAAAACGCACTGGAAAATTCAGGCAGACAGAAATCAGAAGTATAAAGTATTGCCAGAGAGAAATACTTTCAAGGTGGCTTTGTTATTGTTCTGGCTACCTGCCCACAGAACTTTGAACGCAATTTAATACTATCAGGAAGAGAAATCTTGGATTTTACAAAGTTGTAAGCTCTAGCTGATTAAAAACCTAAGTGGGGACGGGGAAAAAAAAGTGAAGTACTTGATTGAGCCAGTATTTAACACCCCGTCCAGATGCATTCTTCCAGTCCCCTCTAAAATGGGCTGTCATGATACTCAGTAATCTTAAAAATAAGGTAAAAGAGTCAGGTGGGGACGGGAAGTGTGCTCTCTCACTTAAAAGATGAACTTAGTCACTATGTCTGGGCTACAGTGCCCTCTTTGATCTGTTCTAAGAAACCTCCTTCTTCCAGGATGGGAAAATTTTGCCATTTTAGTTGTGCAGAGCACAGATAGCTGATAGAGACTTGAACTGAGAGGGCCACACAGTGCAACATCCTCTTGCCACCCTGGGTCTGGAAGCAGCCTGGCCACATCTGCACAGGGCTGTGGCCAACAGGAGGAGCTCTCCCTTCTGCGTTTCATTCTCCTGCGCTGACAGTTCAAGGATTAATTCAGGCTGAACCACATGGAAGTAATGCGCACCTGCCTGCATGGAAGTGCCTTAGGTCAGGGGGTTTTGCAAACAAGTGTGCTCAATGTCCAAGCCGTAATTAGAGGTGTAGATCACAATCGGTGTAAGGATGCCCAAGGCTGCACCGACCCTGAAAATGAGCACCCTCCCACTCTTCCCTCAGGTCCTTCCCCAAAACAGCACTGACAAAGACGTGCAGAGATTATTCTGAGACTAGAATAATAAACTGAGTGGTCTGAAAACAAATACACCTGTAGGAAAGGAAACAAACGAGCAGTTAAGGTGGCAGCACTCTTAAAATGTTTGTCGATGGAACTGTACATGAGTATCTCCTAATTCCTTGCTTCGTGTGGTAATAGTGGAAGAGAAAGAAATAAAACAAATTTGCTACTGCTAGGAAAGGTGGGATCTGACCCAAAGTGGCAACGAGTGCAATGGTAAGTCCCAGTTTACACAATGTTAGATTTTGACTGCACCAGCTGCTATGACCCTCTTCTATGACCCTCTTCTAAAAACAATTTAAGCCCTGGCCCCCCCCCAAAGATCATCTCACAAACATTTTCCTCACCTTATGCTTGCTTGTTAAGTATCAGAATCAGTACAGCAGAACTAGTGCATTCAGGTAGCAGTTACCACAGAAAAGACAACACAAGATAAATGCGTAATGTGAACAAACCGCACAAAGACATCAGAATTTAAATAAGTTTTCTTGTCATATGCACTGAATAATGAACCCACTTTTAAAGAATCCACAACTCAAGGAAAACAACACAAAAAGTCAGAAAGAGTCTTACAAAAGGGAAAAGGGCCACAGCTAATTTAAGAAGGTGTTTTCTACTGCTGTTTTACCTGTCCTTACTCTGACATCAGAAAAAAAAAAGTTGTCTGGTTTCAGATAGCCATTAGCTGTCCTGTCCTTAGATAATCTTTGAGAGCTGAGAGGGCAGGAATTAATGTATACAAATACAGCACACTTGAAAAACATTAACTAAAGCTGGGAATAAACTATTCTCTAATGGAGGTCTCAGACCTGATTAACAGAGAGAAAAACCGAAGCAGATACTTTCCAAGGGAAATGTATACAACAGAACTATTCCAGGCTTTTATGACTTGATTTTTAACATTGGCCAAGAAGAGATTTAATTTTGTTTACTTAAACAACTTAGAAAAGAAAAATGTCCCAGTGCTCTACCCCTTTGTCAGACAGATTCCAGAACAGAGGATTAGCTAACAGTTTGGTCTCACAGTGTGTACACACACGTACTACCTCATATCTGAAAGAGGAACTTGGTCAGTTTGCAAAACGAGGAGAAATGCATGTTGGCCCAAGTTCTCTGTTTCTGTCAGCCTCTATGGTGAAGTGGCACAGTAGGTGAGGACATCAGGGAAAAGGTTTTAAGCATTGGTTTCCACTTCTCACTACAAAAGAAAATTTAGCCTTTCTATTTCTACTCGTTCATGTAGGAGCAAACAAATACAGCTTCTGTAAAACCCATGACAGTACTGTAAGTACTAACAGCATCAGTATTACAAACGTCTTAGTAACCAAATCCTCCTAACTAGGGGCTGAACCCCTGGGACAGCATGAACCCTGGCACGTAGCCTCCCAGACAGACTGTCTGTCTGGGGAGGAAGTTGGAGAGAGTGGCTGCAACCTTCCTGCAGCCAGAGCTACCAGAGGAGACCAGAGCTGCTCAGGATCCGGATGGTGCTGTCTGAGGAGAGCTGTGCCGCCAGGCTGCAATGGTTCAACACTGTCCACCGGCAGCTGCTTCTGCCACAGCTCCCCTGGAGGGCTGCCCGAGGCTCACAGCCGCCCTCCCTTCACCCACCCTCCCTTCCAGTCTGCAGGGCTCTGTACTGGAAACTTGATAACTGCAAGGCTTGCTCAGGGAAAGGTGTGCGTGAAGGTGTACCCCAAAGTTGCTTCTTGCCTTCCTTTTGGATGGAATCCTCCCTGCAACTCCTCTCTCACCTTCAGCCCTTCTGCTTCTACATGTTCAGAGGCAACCCGCTCTGTCCAGCAGCATCTGTAAGCATGCAGAAGATCTTAGAGCCTAGAGTAAAAATCCTTGTTTTAAAGCAAAGGTAAAGCATCTTTTTAGCTGAAAAACTCCTAGCCTATTCCTAGAGCTTTATAGTGGAAGGTGCTTTGATCACTTACTCTTTTCGGCTGTATTACTCTCATTTTGACCAATGCAAGTGCAATCTGGTTTTTATGCCAGATTATATTAAATTTTGATTGTGCAGTTTTGAAAGGATTTCTATGAAAAAAATCACGGCTAAATAAAGACATCAATGCAAAATTAGAGCATCGCTCACATTTCCAGACTGAGCTGAGATCTCATTGGTGAATGGTGAACAGGCAAGTCCAGATACCTCACAGTGGTGAATTGCACCTAATGCCCTTTTCTAATATGCCACAATGTGGCAAAAGCTAATCACATTCAGACTCATTTTGTAAGAACAAAATGTTAGATCGATCTTAAAAGACCCAGAAAAGAGAGGCAGGCAAAAGTAAATGGGCTGGCGTATGTTATGTTTTATCTTTCACCACAGACCTTATGGCCACTACAAGAGGCTGGGAGAAGTTTTGTAGCCTCTGGTGCATGAGATGAACTTGGTTTGGTCAGGTGATTGCAGGGATGGGATTTAGCAGAGCAGATAATCATTTTGATTCTACCCTCCATGGGAGTCTTTTCGCTGAGCAGGAAGTTATACTGATATTGGATCCAGCAGTTTCCAATGCCAGCATTACCTCTGCTCACGGGGTGAACCATAAATGCAATGAGAATACAAAAGATTCCAAAAGAATGTATGGTGGAAGACCAGGCTCTGACACCCCAGTTACTTTACTCTGTTACAGGCTTCAGTATTGATGGTGATGCCATTTGTGAAAAACAAAATTGTCCAACAGAGCTTCCCCTACCAAGGCATTAAATAGGAGATACTGATCCTCAGTGCTTAAACATTTTTTTCAATACCATTTTTTCATTCTAGGATGCTAATTAGAAAAGCCCAACAACAAGAAAACCTAACATAATGTCAGGGGGTGTTGCATGACCACCGGAGCAAATAAGTTACAGTAGCTGTTCTTCTTTACTGCAGAACATGGCTGGATTTGGTCTTCTATTTCAGGTAGATGATACTACATTTTACATAAAAGTGTCAGCAGCTTTAAATGTAGCCAGGTAAGGAATGCAAAGGTCAGCTTCAAGGAGGCATATTTGGAGAGTGTAGTCATATTCAGACTCAGTTTTTACCAGGTTTTTGCAATGAGGCATGATAATATAAAACTGGAGTGAAATTCCACACTGGTGTGAGTAGTCCAAAAACACACTGCTCTGACAGTGTTCCAAGTAAGTCAAAACTTAGATGGTCCATAAGTATTGCCTAGGATTTAGTCAGACTATCCACATAAGGCTGAAATGTCACCCTCGATGAAAACAGAAATGGCAAAAAAAGCACGTTTCTCAAATCACTCCATGTATCATACTTCTTTCTTTTGCAGCACCTACTGAGTTTTACAATCATTCAGGCTTTTTTTTATATGCTCAGGATCATGGAAGTCTCAGTGTCAAATTAAAAAGTTGCCTTTGAGATACCACCAGATGTGCATTAAGTGTGAAAGGTGAGCTCACCTTTAAATCACAATTTAAATCACAATTATTATCACCAATACACTGACACATCCAAAACACATCTTCATGTGACTCACATAATAATACCACAAGCTTAGCAAAAGCCTGTTAGTGACTGTAACCTGTGGCTTTCAGTGTTTTAAGGCCAATCCCTTGAATTTACTCAGATTTCTTATACTATATCACTGGGCACAGCCATTTGCTCCCTTTTCTTGTAACCTCCATAACATTCAGCTGCAGCTCATTTTGACTCCTCTGCTGACTCAGCCATAGACTGAACTGGAAACAAAATTCAAATTTCAAGGCATGAAATATACATATATCTCACATTTATTTATTTATTTATTAGCTGGAGGTGTATAGCAAGTCTGGAAACACACATGCTTGTCTTTGTGCATCCTTTATTACTAGTCATAAGGACGAGATCCTCCGTATGCCACTGTAGGCTTTGGTTGAAAGACAATTTTATTTTACTTTTTGATTTAGTTAGTGAAGACAACAAGGGGATTGAGCTCATGAGAATCTCTTTGGGTAGAGCAACCAAACACTGACTGCCATGTGAGTAATTCAGCATTGACTTTGTGGCCAGCATAGCAAATGACATTGGCAAATTAATGTTTCATTGCCCATGAGCCCACTTATAAATGCAGCTGGAATTAACAACTGCCTGCTGCGATGCCCAGCAGTAGTGATGAAGGAGATGTAATATGCATTTAGTGCTGTTTGGTTTTCAAAGCAGTATTTTAGCTGGGAATGCTAGGTTGTAAGTTCCCTGGGAGCAAGCAGTTGAATCTGATTTCACAGACAAGAAACACGAGAGCCTAGAAACATTTGATCTACCGGATATTGCTGGCACTGCTTACTGCTGCCTTCTAAGAACACAGACCTCTGTCACGTACCTTTCCTTAGGGCACAAATCGCTTTCTGCCTCGCTCAGGAGGAGAAGGTTACTCTAATGAAAATGCAAGTATACCTTACATTATTCAGGAGGACATCAAAGGCTTTGCATATCCTTTGGCAGTTATGTAAGATATGATCTGCAATGCTCCCCCACTCCCAATTTATACCTCAGAACAATTAGAATATTTATTAGCAAACAGGTGTTGGTTAACCAATGCAGTATCTGTGACAAGGCATTGAAGTTGTAAAAGACTAGTCTGTGCACAGAAGCTAGGAACTGAGGACAGTCAGGCAGGTTTTCTTCCTGCAGGGCAATGAAATTTTGCTGAACCTTTACATGTCTAAGCTTTCATTCACATCTGCAGCTTCTGCCTCCTGAAAAAAGGAAAAGAGAAGGGACAAACGTGGTTCACAGAGATCTTATCGGGAAGGCAGGAAGCAGAGATTTTAGATATCCCAATGTGCTATTTTTCACTTCTGAAAATGTGGTAAGAAAGATCAGAATAGTATTCTGGAAAGTAAAGTGATCTTTCAAAAATTAATAACCCATCTGTAAGCAGAAATCAAAAGTCCATGCTCTCCTAAGAGCTTCTACTCCAAGTTCCTAGAGCTACTTTCTATTTCTTTGAATGGCCTACTACTGCACTATCAGTTACTGGTTTTGTGTGTCTGTATCCAGAAAAACCAGTCAAGATCTTCAATACAGCATCTGCTGCTGCACACAGGGGTGGTCAGTGGCCTTCCTTGTGCTCTGGCAGGGGAAGCTATCCAGCATGCAGCACCACAGATGGTTGCACTGACGGAGCAAGAAGCTGGCACGTGTCAGCACAGACACAGGAGCAAGAGACCAGTAGTCTCCTTAAATGAGACTTGCTTCAAGTAACCGCATCCTAAAACTTTCACGTTTCTAGGAAAGAAAATAAAAAATAAATCTCTGTTTAGGTTCAAGGGGAAACTCTATTCTCAGGTGTCTAGGCTCATTTCTCTAGGTTTCCCCTTCCTTCATCTCTGTTCCTGTAAAGCCCCCTGCACGACACTGATGGTTAGGAACCTCCCATATGCTGCTCAGCAGAAAAGTAGAAAAAATGTTTTAGAATTACTTCATTAACTGTTTTATTAACCAGCACTTGAGTTATGCTCTCTGCTGTACCAGCATAATTGCTGGGTGTTGAGGAGGTTATTGGGCATTTCAGATTGTTTCTTTTACACCGTCATTGTTGTGGATCATTATACTCCTGGCAAACAAATATGAATCGTTTGTTCACTGCTTTAATCCAGCTGAATTCAAAGGAGGCTGAAAGGTTGAAGAGGACTCCATTATAAGTTCATGAGAAGAAGGCTCTTAAGTTTACTGGCTTGTATTGTGTACCAGCACTCCCCCCTTTTGACAAAGTCACTGGGAAAATATGAACAAGGTGCATGTTGACACATTTACACCAGATACAGAAGGCTTTGCTTCTGTCATATATATGTTTGTTGCAAGCACTGCAATGCTCTGTGCCTCTTTTCAGTGCCTGAACTGCACTGGAGCTACTTTGGAAACAGGATTTAACCTGAGTGCAGCTCATGGTGCCCGGGCTAGAGGAGGAATCTAAGGAAGTACCTCTAAAATATCCAGCCAAAAAATAAGCTGTATGGAGGATAAAGCAAAAGAGCAGCAAATGACTGTTTTTAGTTTTCCTAGTCTTTTCTTCTGAAGGATAGCCGTAGTTTCCAATTGTGTTTTAGGCTGATGCAAGAAGGAATACCCTTTGCTAGCCCAAGGAATAACTAGAAGACATGAGTCATATTTAAAGCTACATCACACTTCCTTAGTGTAGGCCACCAACGCCTGCCACTTTTTACATTAAAAGAGGCAAAAGAACCTAACTAAGCTGACCATAAACCATGGGTGGAGGTGAGAGGGAGGGACTGTTAAATGGAGGTGAGAGGGAGGGGGTGTTAAACTGGCCTACATCTGTGATTTCCGTCATGGACAGTGTCACTCAACACTTACATGGAAAACAAACCAGGGATGTAACCAGGCCACCATGAAGTTTGAAGAGCTCCAGAATGCAGCAGGCTGGCCAGGAAAACTCTGTCCTTATACCATGTTCTTGCTCTTGCCATCAAAGTATGAATGTGCATCCAAAAGCATTCACATAGAAGAGATTGGTAAAGGAGATGGGGATAATAGAAAACAAGGCATATAAATACAAAGCACATTTGGTGGTGAAGGTGGCACATCACACATCTTCTTCCCAGGAGAGGGAAAAATGAAGAGCCTAACTCTCCCCTAGGCACTTACTTTCAGTGTCCTTTGCACTCATCTATGTTCTTAAAAATCCTGTGCAGGTTGTTTGGCTGGCAAATGCTAGCCTGGAAAAGCATTAGCTCTCACCTTTCTTATAGCAGCCTAAAGTCCTTTCTGCTGCCCTATCCTTAATAAAATGCCAGGAGAATTAGAGTCATCATTCTCAGCATCCCAAGACTATTACTGATGTCAAGTGCCCCTTACTTCATGGTTATAAATTCGCCCTTTTTTTTTGCTAGTTCATTGTCTGGACTCCATTGTGACATTGTGTTCTTTCAAATAAGCCCCGCTGGAGGATTTTGATCAGAGAAGTAAGCATATTCTTCATTGTATTTCCAGACTGCAAAGGGTAAGTAAGAGGATGATGCACGGCACAACTGACTCTTGTCGAAGGTTAAAGCAAGATGCCAAATGAAGGCTACAGAGAAGTGAAAGACTTAGTTTTAGCTAACCCAACTCTACTTCTTGCCCCATTCTGCTGCACCGTGTGTAATACTTGATTGTGGTCTATCTCTGCTCTTTCTACTGGCAGCTGACGCCTCTCACCAAGAAGTGATAAAGGAGATTATTTCTGAAAAGTGTACTGCAAAGACAAATTAACTTTGATTTGCAGATATCAGTGCATTACCCGAGATCTTCTCTTGCAATATTTAAGCAATAAGGTTGGTGGGGGTTTATGCTGGCTTTGAGAAACTGGATTTATTTTTTTTAAATTACCTGCGAATCATGAGAGGTTTCAATCCCACCAGAAGGCTTTGTTCAAACATTACCTGCTGCATGCGAGGCTGTGCATGTCGGCGTGGCGGTTTGCATCAACAGAACCCAGCTCTGCTAGGAGTGACTTCAGAAGATTACAGCTTTGAAGTGCAAAGCCTCAACCAAGGCCACTTCTGCAAATTCTGTTACCCTTGATTTCAGAACTGGCAGAAAATGTTCTTCCCCCTTTATAGGCAGCAACTGCTAAACTGCTATTACACATTGTACCATTTAACATCTTCTAAAAAAATCTGGATCAAACTGTCTTGGAATTTTGTAACTCTACTGCTTTAGAATTACATAATGCATGCTGATATCAGGTAACACTGTAATCCAGCGCTCCCAATTTTTTTAAGTAATCAGAAATATATGAGAAAGCTTACAAAATTTTTCAGATATATGCCAACATAGCAAAGAAATTATCTAGCTTTTTAGGAAATACGCTGTGTATGGCAGTCTTTCAGATGCCTTTTGCCACTCTTAGTAACTTACTCTTTTCCTAACACTTCTACTTTTCTGTTTGTTTCCTCCGCCCCCAGTTCTGGTTGCTGAAATCAAAAGATTATGTCATAACCACTGTAGGCATCTCCCTTTCCTAACTCCCTTCAAGGCACAATGTAAAGACCTTATACACCAAAACATCCTGGAAACACTCAGATTTAACAGGTGAAACTTCTCCCAGAGGTGCATTTTCATGGCGAAGGGTCTCCATTTTAATCTAGAGGGACTGCTGCAAAGAAACCTTTGATGGCAGGATTTTCCTGGGGCTTCCTTTCCTCAAGGGAGGGAAGAGCCAATTCAATTTAAGAAAAACAAAAAGAGATACAAAATTCAAATACTTTCCCAGAGCAGCTCACAGAGCATGGATACCCAAAGCGCTGTTAATTCATGATTCAGGTTTATCCCATAGCGGACCAGAGATAAAATCTCCATGAAATGCACAGGAATTTCTCCTGTAAGCTGAGGTGTCTTCTGCAGCATCAAACGCTGAATGCACGGGAGCATTACCAGAACAACAACAATTATGAAATCAGTGTCTTGGGAAACACAGTAACAAGAATGACTTCCTAGCTCACGTTACTGAATCTGTACAACATAAGCATTCTCAAACCACTGGGAACCATCCAAAATTTCATAGCTAAAATAAATTTTCTTCAACCCTGACACATCTTTCCCTCATACTTCAAAAAGTTCTGTCAGTTGTAGCAGATCATGGATATTGTTGGAAGTAAAGCCAGAGGCTTTCCCTTTTAAGGCACACCACCTAAGGTATGGTAGCCCTAGGGCATCATCAGACACTATAGCTCCAGGAGGAAAGACTCCAGGGGCTGGCTAGCTGTAATCCAACACTAACAGCACAAAAAGGGTCAAATCCAAGCACTACTGCTCCCTTTGGGGGAAAAGCACACAGCATGGCCCTGTTTCCCAGTCAAGGCAATTGTTTGCCACCCTCAAGGATGCCCTCTCACTTGCCTGTAACATGGCACAATCTGTCAGGACAACACACGCCCCCTCCTCACAGAAGGCAGAAACACAGCGCAGGAATTGTAACCGGCTCCCTTTGCAGAGTCGTCTTCTGTCTGCTGAGGTGACTGAGGTGAGTGATTTGATCTGGAAAGTGTCCTACTTACTTTGAAGTCAAGGGAGAGGATTTTTCTAAATCATGATGTTTTTCTTTCTTCAGTCCGGTCTTGACTTACAAGTCATTAAAAATTACCTTGATTTGAAGCAGGAATTTTTCCAATGTCTTTGATTTCCTCCCTCAAAAGGCTGCTCTGTTCCTTCAGGCTTACACATAGCCTCAGAGGGCCTTCTGTTTCCAGTAGGGTTCACATTGGCTGAGCACATGAAAAGCAGCCTTGATGGTGGGTGGCTTTCTGCCGTGAAGTGTGACACCGACCTCCACCTTCCCCTGGCACTCACACCTGCTCCATATAATTCACATCAAGCTCCTAAAAATGAGTTCAGAAAACCCTTTGATAGAAGTTCATCAAGGTCTTACTCAGCCAGGGGAACACATATCATTTACTCACAAGAGGCCAGTCTGCTTAGCACAATGGGCTGCAGCTTTGCACCAGTGGGTTTCAGCTGAGAAGCAAACAGGTGTAAAAACCTGGGCCCAATGTGCCCACCACATCAAACACAGACAGCTCCTGAATAATAAACACGTCATGGGGCTCTCTTTTTGTGCCTTGCTGAATGCAAGAGACACATATTCAGAGCATGTTGGTGCATTTTGGCCAAAAAGAAGCACAAAACAAAATAAAACAACTAAAAACCAATACAAAACACACATATGCACGCAAACCCCCCCCCGCCCCAAAACAACAAAAAACACAAAAAAGAAGAGAAAATTTAACTGATCCTTCTTCCAATAATGTCAATAGGAGTTTTTTTGTGTGTATCAAAGCTGTCAGACAGGCTTCCTTCCTCCCACATCAGTTGATCAAAATATCATTAAGAGAGAGCAGGTTGGTTTGGCAGGTTGGTTTTCTTCTGTGAAAGAAGACATACCAAAATGAAAAGAGAGAAGGAAGGTGTTCAATCTTCCCAGAAGTCATTTCACCAACCTAATATCAATTTACAATGAACAGTGAAGCAGGATGATGGATCTGACCCATATGTTCTATGAACACAAAATAAGCAAATTACACAGATATTTAAAGACACCTGAAGTGTCAGCTGAAACTGATGCCAGTAGCAATTTGATAAAGGATATATTTTTTTCAGAATTTGGTGTAAGACGGCAGATTTCTGTAGGTTTTCCAGAGAAGATGATTCAATGCCCTGCGAACAATAAATTAGGAATCATAACCATGACTGACCTCTTAGATTTGCAATATAGATTGCCTCTGGACTTCTAACTTGTTTCCCTTCCTAAAAGATGTTCTCCTTGATCAATTAGGAGATATTGGTCACTGCATGGTCACATCTAGTGTGCAATTAAGAATTATTCCTAACTGTTTGTATCTAAAAAGACTCAAATTAAAACAAGTAAATCTTAACCTTGGAGTTCTTAGCTTTCAAGCTTCCACTGTTTCTTTAATTAAATTAACTATGATTTCTTAGGAGCTGGGGAAAAGGGACGAGGGACCCCCATCACTCATTCGTTAAATGACTGTTGACTATTTTTACCACTTTTCTGCCTTTTTTTCTCATGTGCTCTACCTCTGTCCAGTGCCTTTGCTCACTTCATTTAAACACCTTTCCATGAATTCTGAGTCTCACTTCTGATCTTTCCCAGCAGCTTCCAAATTCAGATTTCAAGGGGATCACAGAATTTTGTCCTCATATTCTCTTTTGACTCCTCTTTCTCCGCTGTACTAGCAGTCCCTCAGCCCTTCAGTCTGGACTTTTTCTAAATAAATGAACCTATTTCTAAAACTGAGCCCAAGGCATCTCCTCAGCAGGGAATGTGGTATCCCCTGCCACAGAGAACGCTCGGCCAAAAAGCAGATCTGGTGAAATTTATCATCATTTCTCAACTCGACCAAAACCAGAATGCAGAATTTGGGGCAGCCTTTGCAGTAACAGGTGCCATTTATTAATCCTGCTGTAATCACACGAGTCAGTAAGAAACGAGCTGGCTGTGCCCAGGCAGTTTTCCACTGATGTAAGGGAACACACACAGCTGGCTGAAAGGAGCCTGTTCTCTTTGACGGACATCCAGTAATGGATTTGCTGCACCTAAAGGTTTATTTCAACACTTATTTTTAAAAAGCAGCAACCAGTCATCCACACCCCAGTGATCTGTGCAATTGAGTTCATGACATAACACAATGTTTACTAAGAAAGTGGCAGATGGAAATGATTGTTTTGTTGGTTTTTTTTAAATTTAAAAAAAAGGGCACATAGGTATATCATGATTATGCTCAGAGTATTCCTGTTGAAAACAATTTTTATTTAGTAGAGGATATTAAAGCTTGTTTAAAAAACATGTCCTCCATGAGAAGAGTGGCAGATGGAGTTAACAAGCTCACCTGCTATTTTACTTAAAACCACTGTGTAATAAGAGGTTGTGTGTTTTAAAAAATGCATTCCTGACATAATTTGTAATCCTTTCCTGGGGAGAGGACATAAAAACTCTGAGGAAGGTGGCATAGCTCTGAGGAGAGGGCATTTCTCCAGTGCAGAGGGGCTAGGCTTGGAAAAGGAAAGGTTGATTCTTTATAAAAACTGCTGCTGAATCTCAAAGGGAGAGAGAAATAGGGGCAGCCACACCATGCAGCTTTGTGCTCATTTCCATCAAAACAGCAGATACAGAGGAGGCAGGTCACAGCTGCAAAGGTGCCAGTGAAGGATGGCAATTTTGAGGCTGCACTTGGGCATTCAAAAGGACAAACTCTTGAAAATAACTGTCTTAGTAAATCCATAGTGAAATTGCACAATTTGCCCTATGCTTGCCCTGGCTCTGCAGGTTAGTTACAGTGCTCTGCTTGAGGGATTGTATTTTCTTAGCAGGTCGAACTAAAAATACTAAAGCCACCTTTCTAGGGGACAAAATATGGTCAAGATCTTCTGAACAGTGTTTTGCCACGTACATGTGACAGATTGTGTAAATTACATGAAGCTTTGGTCTGCAGACCCCTCTTGTTCCCTCATGATGCAGGTGGGTCTGCTCTTTGCCAGTCACTGGTTCACCTCTTTCTTCCTTCAGCCTCACTGGACAGAAGAGTTTAAACTCTTTCAGGTTGTTTCCACTTCTCCCAGATCAAGCTCCCCTTCCCTCAGCTGGGGAACGTAGTCAGACTCCCCAGTGATGTCTGAAGCAAGGACAGCACACTCATCTTGGTGACCACCAAGGGTTTCAGCAGCTGTTGTCAGTGACTGCTTTGTCACAGATACGCAAGAATGGTGCAGGTTTGGAGAAATTATTTATACTCCAGAGGCAGATGGTTTAATGATAGTGGTCAGAAAAAAATTATATCGAAAAAACCAGTGGAAAAGCATATATTAATAACTACTTGAGCAACACTTGAAGAAGAAACTGCTAGAAGTTGATTAGCATGACCCTTTAGGTGGCAAGACATTAATGGAATATGTTTTGTATCCTGAGAATTTAAAATTAAATTACTGTTCCAGACTGGGCTACATCTTGCAACACAGGATCAGCATTTCCTGCCATGAAATCAGTGGAAGTAACTCAGGAAGCTGGAAGCAGAGAAGATGGCAATGAGAAGATTAGCCTTTTTTTTCCTTTAAATGATGCAGATGTAATGAAGTATGACACTGTGTTTATGAAAACACCCCAGCCTGACCCCACACCTGAGTATGGGCAGGCAACAAGGGTATTTCCTGTCTATTATGAGGCTGGTGCTTACTGCCAGTGCAGAAGAACACGGCTGTCTCAAAACATTTTGCTCAGCTAAATCTCAAGGATCTTGGCCTTTTGAGTCTGTGTGTTCCGTATGTAGAAAGGACCCAAACATTGCATCTGAATTAATACAAGCTTTTATGAAGCTCCAGAAAGGTTTGCTCCTTTCTAAACAGAACAATTCACTGAATACTAGAGTTAGATAAATAAACCTCACGATCCTTGGAGTAAAAGCTGTGGTCTGCAGTGAGTATTTAACCACCACCGAGGCAGAGTCAGTCTTCCATGGTTGTCTCTACCCTCATAATTACACGTGCAATTACTCTGAACCAGGAAGAGCTGTAACAAAGAGAGCACCACTTCGGGATACGCTCTAGTTAGCTGCTTAGGATGTTCTCCGGGGAAGTGAAAGACGCGAATTCAAATGTTCTTGAGCGATAAAGAAATACAAGTGTTTTTATCTTCCCTTTCAGAAATGAGTGGCTAAAAAGCTGCCCCCATCATTTCATGCAGAACTCTGTGATAATTGCTAGAGGCCTATAGTTAGGTTTTCAGGTCCCCTAGGGCAGCATGGAGGTTTTGGGGATCTGTTTTTTGACAGAAACTCTCAAACGGATACTAGGTACCTGAACCCTTTTGGAAAAAAGTCCTTTGCCTAGCACTTCAGCCACACCTGTTTCCCCCAGGTAAGGCAGATGCTGCTAAAGCACGGCCTGAATAAAACCCAAAATATGTTAATTTCCTTGATTTGACTTGTAGAAAAAAAATTTGAGAGAATCTGCACTGCTTTCATTTCTTTTTTGAAACAGCTCTGCATTCATCAGGATTCTGTGCTCCATTTAGCAAACTTCTATTTTCCAATTTTGCAGACTAGCAATCACTTGAATTGCCAAAAAAAGCTTTTTACTCCAGTGGATGACTCTGAGACAAAGGCTGTGCTGTGCCCACCTGGGCTGCTAGTGAGCAGCAAGTGGGTGCCAAGTACATGACAGAAGCAGTGATTTGCTGGCAGAAGCATAAACACAGCAGGAGAGATTGGGATACTCTTGATAATAATTAAAAAAAAATACAAGCACTTTTAACATGATGCTTAAGGAAAAAAGTGACAGTGGGAGTTGACAGGGAACAGACTGTCTGCCCAAACACTTCAGCAGCATTGAAGGAGAAGAAAACCAGAAGCTGGAAAAGCACCCAGCCTGTAACTGACACAGCTAATGACAACTATTCATCATGTTTCAAAGTTGGACATCTGGGTTCTTGCTCTTTGCCACCATCTCGGGAACTTCTTCTGTGAAGCTTTGGTGGCTTATCACAGCTGCCAGGACAGCACGAGGATGTGAGGCTGATAGGAGCACAGTATCTTTCTCCAGGAACCGTGAATGAGTGTGCCAGCTCTGCTGCAACACTCCCTGCTCATGTCTGGGGCAGTAAGTGTGCAGTTACTCACCTGCTCTTATTTGGAGACCAAAGGCCACCGTCTTGAGAGCCTTGCCTTCCCCTGGCAGGTGTTACCTTGGTGTTTGCCATTGGAGGAGACTCAGTTGAAGAAGACAGGGGTGGAATTGATGCTTAAGAAGTTGAAAATAATTTGCAAAAAAAACCCCCAAAAAACTACCCCAAACAACAACAACAAGTACTGAGTCATTTAATAGTTTCCATCCAAGTTCAGCTATTTGTCAATTTCCATAAATGGAAACAATAACATGCAAATTATTTACCAAAAAGTATAGTGCACTCTTTCACTATTATAAAAATGAAGTATTTTAGATGTCGCTGTATAAAAATAGCCCATGACATCAGCTCTGTTTTGCCTCAGTTCCAGAAAAAGCTGTGGACTACAAGGGATGTGTGTGGGGTTGGAGGTATTTTTAGGTTGCCTATTGGGTATTGTTGGGAATAAAATCAGTACTAAATCTGTCTTATTCATTCAGGGAACAACTTTCAGAACAAGGGAAGGAGAGAAAGGAGAAGCACCTAATTTCTCTCACAACATCATGCTTTAGACCCTTCCCCTGCATGGCCAAACAGGGAGAGAGGAGCAGCAGCTCCCTGTGGAAGAGGTAATTCATGTTTTCTCTCCGCTGACCTTTAAAAGAGCCCAGAAAGACTAAACAAGGCTGGAAGAATCCAGATTCTGAGGCTAAACAGCAAAAACTTTCCAAAGGGCCCCAAGAGCCACATGTTGCCAGCAGCCCCACTGAGACAGCAGTGTTAGCTGCAAATACCCTGTGCCAGCTTTTGTATCTCCTCCTCAGCTTCTCCTCTCCCAAGGAACCAAACTGCATGTGACCTTTTGGGGGCTATTTTCTGTCACATTCCTGAGCCTTAAGAGATTCAGATTTTCATGTTTTTATCTACAGCTGTGGTAATGAGGGAACTTGGACAACAAATTCTGAAGCCATGAAATAACCAGACTGAATAAAACTTGCAGTTACGTTTTCTTTAAAAAAAAAAAAAGTACTGAGTCATTACATTACATGATTTGCGATGTAATTGATAGCACACAGCACAAGCCTGTTTCATTAGTGAGCAAACCACAACAGCAATAAAAAGACATCTTGTTAAAGCACTAATCTCCCATTAAGGGACAGCTGTGGGGTTTCACGGAAGATGCCACTCTGGGTACCAGTAGAAATCACAGTCTGTTCACGTGCAAGGTTTGAAATCAATGTATGAGAAAACGTGAGCAGGTTGCAACTGCATTTTTGTTCCCTGTAGGAAGCTTCAAAATAATGAGGCGTATTCTAAAAATTCCGTGTTTTTTCAGATTATGGATTAGAAATATTACGAAAACAGGAGCTATAGGAGAAAGGAAAGTTACTAAGGAAAAGAGCGGCCACAAGTTCGCAGATTATTTTATTAAGGAAGAAACCATAAAAAAAATGCTCTCAGTACATTTTTATCACAGTTACCTTCTGCATGTAGTGCTTAGCTCAGGAGTCTACGTGCCAGATGCCCTGTCTGTACCGAGAGCGCTTGTGCGTGCGCACCAGATAACAGCTCCTCTTTGTCCTCCTCCGTTATCAAGCCAGAATCCCACTGCTGCCTGCTCAGCCAGCCCTGACTCCCACTCCCACAGAGCCCAGGCGTGGGGAGGTGGAGCTGTCGCCCCACCACTCCAAGCTCTGGGCTGTGCTCTGGGCTGGGTTTTTGCTTCCGTTTGCCATATCTTAATTGTGCAAGACTTGGCGGTGCGTGACTCAGTGCTACAAATGGGTGAGTGGTGTCAAGTGCAGCAAGCGGCCTCAGAACAGCCTATTTAGCAAACCAGCCAGCAAATACCTACAAATAAGGGAAGAGCTTAAAGAAGTCTGGAATTCCCTGGGAATGAATCACAAACACTAAAACCTGCCCAAATTTAGCACGTAGTGTCTTCCAAGATGAAGTAGTGTACCAACGTGAAACACTCAAAGTTTGCAAAGGCAACTCACCCCCAGCTCTTTCACAGATAGATCCCAAAGCACTTTGCCAAATAGGTCAGTATCATTACACTCCCTTTTTAAGCAGGGTGACAGAGGCTGGCCTGAGGAGGGGCAGGCTGCAAGCAAGAAGTGTGGCCAAGGGCAGAACAAAGTCTCCTTTGTCACTCACCAGTGACCTTCCAGTCTAAAAATCCAGATATTCTCTTTTGTTGGGGTGGGGAGGGAAGGAGGTTGTTTCAACTTCAGATTTGTGCTTTGAATTAGTTATACTTTGAATTTATTTAATCTAATTACTCAAATTTTAATTTTTTCCCCTTATCAAATATATAATAAAAAACCCAACAACTTTATAAGAGAATCTGTTTAAACCAAAACCAGTCCTATGGTAATTAGTCCTTAGGTCCACAAGACAGGGAGCCAATACTTGATATTTAAATAGCCCCATCCTCCCTGTCACCAGAATTCTGAATAAAATTCAAACGATCCTACTCCTGACACTACAGCATTGAGCACAGAGGCTTTGTAGAAGCCAGAGGAGACCCTGGAAGAGTCCATCTGTTCACATTCCTCAGTGAAAGGCTGGTTTGTAGGCTTACAGGGTAATGGAAGCATTACAACATACAGCAGAGCTATGAGGGAGAAGGCAGGAGCTTTAACGGGGTAAATGATCATAACCTCGGTTTCAGAGAATATCCTATACCCTGCCTCATAGTTAACTCCTCTTCTCCCACCCAGACCTCTTCTCTGGGGCAGTCTCCTCCAAGACCACTGTCACTGAGGAAAACAAGACAAAAATGCTATCGGCAGATGCTTGAAAGGTGTAGGATGGGTCTACTGTATTTGTGCTCCTCAGCTTCTGAAAGCAGGAACATAGAATAATTAAACTCCATGTGATCTGCCAGCAAAATATTTAAATGTGACTGCTTTTTTCCGCTGAGTCCTTATTACAGAATCCATTTGTGGTGATGGTGGGAGATTGCCATGCACTAGCAAGGTGCTCCATTTCTCCATGTTCCTTTGAAATAAGTCTTTCCGAAGAGCTTCATTGCTGCTGCAACATGTGCTACCTCATCTGACACTCAAAGTTCTCTAATTTAGTTTACTGTTTCCATCTCTTCAAATCCAGATTCTTACCACATTAGACAAATTTCCCATCAAGCACTGATAATGCCATGGAAAAATCTCGTTGTGCTGCCTCCAGGAAAGCTTCTGACTTGCCATCAGCCTGTTTTACTCTGAGTTACCTGGGAAGCAGTATCAACTACATCTAGTCCAGCATTAGCTACATTATGTGATTCCTTCTGTTACAAAGATTAAGAAGAATATTTCTTTTTAATTGAAAATTGAAGTCCATTTAGAGGGAGTCTCTGAAAAAAAGCCATCTGAAAGATACTTGCTTCTCTAAACCATGCTCATGTGAACAGCACCACAGCTTGAAAACACAAAACCACAGGGTGAAAACATGCTTTTCTACAACATCAAGCCCATCTTGTTCACAAGCAAAGGAGAGGAGGAGGGGTCTTGTGTACTCTGTATATTTTGTGCACCCAGTAGCCAAGAACTGCCTGAAAAATAATTAGTGAAATCCTTCCTTCAATCAGCTTCAATGAGGTTAAGCATATTTGTGCAGTGTAGAAATGAGTGGTCTTTCACACATAGTTTAATGCACAAAGTAGGAGAGACATAGGTTTTGTGCAGTGAAAGTCACATTCATGCTCTTAGAAAAGTTGGCTGTTCTTCCAGAGAAAGTTGTTAATATTAGAAAAAAGACAACACTTCCTCCTTTAAATTACAATAAACGACTGTGAGTTTTTCTATATCTGGCCATTATCAGTGGTCTCAGCTGTATTTACCAAAACTCTCTTTATGATCAGAGATATGTAACATGCATTGTAGCACACCAATAAAACTAGATGTTAAAGTCACACCTTAGACAATGCAGAGTTCAAGGACTTCATATTCCCCCGTTGCTTTTATTGATAGTTGTGATGAACTAGATCAGTCAGAACTTCAACCCTCCACCAGGAATGAAAAAGCACCAGCATGGCAATCCATATGCTAGTAATCATCAGGTTTTGGGGTAAGATCATACAAAAAGGGGGAGAAACAGTCCAGGGAAGGGCCACTGCTTCTTTTCTATAACGCTTTCACTCTGCGCTCCAAATGTTGTGAGAAAGAATCTCTAAGTTTACAGACTCCCTTGCTCTGCGCCTGACTCCCTTCCAGCTGGGGAAGCACATGAATACAGCAGCTGGAGACACAAGAAGGCTCTGGACAAAGAAAAGAGGTCAGCTAGGGAATGTTTAAACTCCTTTTTTACAGCTTGAAGCAAGCCATTGCTAAGGGCCTGAAACCAGGAACTGCAGAACTTTTAAGGGCTTCTTTTGTATAATTCTCAGCCCAGAGTATTTATCCTCTGTCTTTGTCACAGAACACAGGAAGGAGAGGATCTTGCTGCTAGACTGACAAAGAAGTTTACCACTCCACTAATTTCCAAAGGTTCTGCTGTGATTCTTCCTTTAGGCCATCCCAGGGCAATGGGGTTCCCAACAGCACCTGCAGGCAGGACAAAAAGCTGCCTCTCTGCTGGGCTGCTTGGCATTGCTGCCTCTTGCACTAGTTCCCTGCAATTTCGTCGGCAGCTGTGTGGTGCTGCCAGCCTCTGGAAACCACCTCCTTTGTCAGTGCCTAGCAAAGGGTTTTCCTTGAAAATTATGGCCATCATCATTATCTGGTGGTTTATGAAAAGGTGCACTAAATGTTTCTCGGGAAAGTCAGAAAGTTCCTTATTGCTCTCTGATAAACATCTGACAACCATTAAAAACTGCAACAGCCCAGGGCAGGGAAGTAGCATTTCCCTGTCCTCCAGGGCTTAGAAGTACAGGCATGCCCAGCCCAATGACACACTAAGCAAATGTGAAATAGCTGGCCCTTGGTGGAGGGCTTAAATATACACATTTCTCAGGGGACTCCCCCTCCTCTGCACAAGCTGGGGGCTGGTTTGGAGGAGATAAACGCGCAACACAGCTTCAAGGTGTTTCTGAAATCCTTCCCCCCTTCCTTGCCCCTCACCAGAGTTACTCAGAAAAGTGCTTTGAAAATCTAGAGTCAAGCTACAGAAGGTCAGTGTTTGGTGCAGCTCACCAGGACATTCCTAGGAGCTTGGCCTGCTGTGTTTCTCTGCCATACTGCAAAGAAAATGGGATCCCTCTATTTTTCCAGGCCTCACACCTCCCACAGCCTCAGTTGCCCACCATGACTACTCACCCAGGAGAGCAGCAGGGTAGGGCAGGTTCAGCTGCTCTGCCCCAGGCTGTGGGGATGGGGAGCAGTGCAGGTACTTAGACCTATGTCAGAGGTTTTGATCACAGAAGTCTTCCAAACCCCTGACCAAAGCATGACCAGCTAGAAGTAACAACAACAAAATAATCCCTGAGCACACTAAAGCAAATTTAAAAGGATAGTATCTAAGTTAGTGTCAAGCTGTTGTGAAATCTGAAGTGGAGAGTAGCATTTCCCTGTGAGCAAAGCAAGTGGATTGGCTCTTAGGGGTTTGTCCCATGTGCAGTCAGAACTGATATCCTATTCTATTATGTTATGAACATGTTGGATCTAAAAAAAGAATCACTTTAAATGTTATCAGAAATATCTTTTCTTTATCTCCCTGTGCAAGGACTGATAAGAAACACCATGGTGACATTTGCTATCACTGCTTTTGTATATATCTTTTAGCAAGGACAATGACAAACTGGATTTTGACTTCCTCCTCCTATTTTGTTTAGATTCAATTTAATAGTTGCTACAGTTTCATGGTATGAAGTTCACAAACTCATTTTCTCGCTGAGTTTGTAGATTGTCTGTAAATGGCTGAAAGGAACAGTAAATCTAAGGGTGTTCCTTATTCAGAATGATTTTCCTAAAAAATTCTAACAGCAATCCTCAAGCTGTATAGCCTTTGTAATCACTCTGACGTGAATAGTCGGCATTCAAAGTACAAGGCAGACTGCTTAAGTCTGAATGGCCTGATGGATCACATGGGATCATTTCTGAAAAAAACATTTATACATCTCAGCTGCATGTTGCAAAGGAAAGCCCTATTAAGAGTAGAAGGTCATAACAGCTTATTATAAAATTATATATATTATATAATTTTATATATAAAATTATATAATTAAAATTATATATATATTATAAAATTACAAGGATGAAAAAGAATAAAATAGTTAGAGAACAGAGTAACATAGGTCTATGAAATACATTTGAATCTGCAGTTCCTCTTACCCTTTCCATTTCAGCGAGAAAAAAATGCACTCATTGTGTCAATAAATCTGCACATTTGAAGGCATTTTATTTCATGCCTAAATGCAAGTCTGTGCTAATAGGACATCATTTGGCTTACAAAGCTGAGGACTTAAAAGTTAAGAAATGCCAATAGGAGGACTGCCTTTGCCATCTGAGATATCTCCTCTCACCTATGCGGGCATGCACACACCTCAGTATGAGACTGCTTGTAACTAAAGCTCTCCCAGGCCTATCAGGGACACAGAATCTCTCACAGGTTGTCTGTGTCCTTCGAAGCACAAAGCCAGCAGTGGGAGCCACGCTTTGCTATCCCATGGGGACTGGATGGAGTACATCCTAGGCAAGATAAAGCTTACGGGTAGAAGCAATATTTTTCATTAGCCCAATTAGGATTGTTAGGTAAAGGAGGAAACCTTCTAGGCAGACAAGTGCTTTTACAGGTCAGAAACAGAATCAGCAAATTCCCAATAAAGCTGCAGGCATTTGCTCTGGGAAAAAAACCAACCAAGATCTCCGTCTCCAACCCCAGGATCTGAGCTCCATGGAGGCAATGGCCTCCTCAGCAGATCATGTAAATCCCCGTAGATGGGTGCTTGCCTGTCACAAGGGTTGAGACCTGCTTTTTCCCAAGCTGTGTTTCATATCTCGGAGGGGCCCTTCCTCCCTGGCAATCACTGACTGTGGCTGCAGAGGTGGAGCAAAACCAGGCTCCCCAGGTGCTCTGGGTGGGAGGAGAGTTATGGCACAAGCCACAGGAGGATGGGGGCAGCACAGGGCAGGAACTGATCCCTCTGCACCCATGACAAGTCAGGGCAGCTCCACCACCCAGCCCCAAAATGGGAAACCCCAAAAGGTAGATTGTATTCACCCAGGTCTGAGTCTCCCCTGCTCACCTAAATCACCTGCAGCCAGCCTGAGGCATCACTGTGCTCCAGCTGCCCATCAGCATTTGGCCCTTGCTCTGGCAGATCTGTCTTCCCAGAAAAGTTATTTTTCTTGTATTCTTCCTCATGATGTTGGCTGAAAGATCTAGGAATTGTGGGAGCTGCATTATGGAAAAAAAAAACAACAGCTAAATGGAAGGGATAAATGGAAACATTACAGAAGCAGTAGGCCAGATACACCAAGATTTCAAGGTGGGTCTGTTAGTAATTTGGGATGTATTTCTCATTTAGGAAAGCCAGTACCAAGAGCTGCAGATCGTAGGTGAATTATCAGGTAAAATATACTGGAGAGTAAGGGCAAGCAGTGGCTGGCCTAGTGGCCTTGCTGATGTTTTTCTGAAGTTGGAATATGCACATAGCAATTCTTTTCTCCTTATCTATTCCTCAAAACTTCTTTTAAGTATGCATGCTTGCAAGTCACCTCAGGTTAGCTTTGTCAGAATAACAACAGATCATTCCACACACACGGGTTTGGCTTTTCTGAATGCCCTTGAAGGTTAAAAGCTATTAAGTTGACATGTTTTTCTCCATGTGATTCTCCTGGTATGGCTTTGTGGTGGCTTGATGTCATACCTAACCACAAAAGACCATGATCTAATATACCATAACTGTTAAAAATATAGTGTCCAACACATTGGTTTCCAAACCTCACAGGGAAAATATTTATGCCATAAAACTTCTCAGCTTTTTAAAGAGAAGAGCCCTGAAAGATGACATTTAAAATACCACATGGTATACTTTGGGAATAGGAACATTAAATGGGTGAATTTTCATTTTTAATTATTATCATTACTTTGCAAAAACATGTGGTACTTCTACAGAATGTGGAAAATGTTCTAGAGACATGAAAGGATGTTCCTTTTAATGTCCAGGTCTCTTTTATACCACACTGTCAGTTCAGCAGTTTGGCATTGCTGAAGCAGTATAAAGCAGCCTCTGGGTGAGAATCTGGTTCAGGCAGCAGGGAATTGCAATTTAACAAGTCAATCATTTGCAGGCTGGAATTGAAGAAAAGACATATAGGAAAGAATATGCAATTCATCTGTGGCAAAATGCTGTTGGTGAGGGTAAGGTTGCTGCCAATATTTTCAGGACATTGTGAACAGGCAGGAGACTATGAAAAGACAAAAGTATACTAAAAAAACAAAAAGACAAACCCTTCAAGACAGACTTCAGCATTGCCATTTATCTCTGTTTCGTTTCCAGCAGCTGAGATTCTGTGCCGTTTTACAAACATGACGTTTGTGTTTAGAGGTCAGTGGGTTTATCTTGAAATGCAGCCTTTTTCCTGAGGGCCTGTGGCCTGTACAGTTTTCTTTCCACCTTTCTTTTTTCCCCCTTTGCCCAGTTATGGCTTCATTCCCACGTTTTACTAAGGTGGAAGTTGGCAGTCCCCAAGAGGCAGGGGAAGGGCTGGAATTTCCCAGGTCACATGCAGGACTCCAGCGTTCTCCCAGGCATGGGGCACAACCTCTGAAAAGGTTGAAAAGGTGCTTACAGTTGCTTTCCGTTCTCCAAGACAATTTTAATAACGTCACTGTCTAAATTAATTCATTCTCTGCAGAGCAAGAAATACAATTGCTGCTACAGGCAATTGCTGCAGGCAATCTTCAATGCACGCATTTCCATTTTCCCCTCCTTGCAATGAGTCAAAGAAAGGGTGTTGCTCATTTCCCTCCTCACTGACATCTCCACAGGCTTTGCCAGCATAATGGTCCTGCAGCTGATTGTGGCACCTCAATGATCCCAAATCCAGAGGTGAAGGCATGGGGGCATCAGGGGTTCCTGGCTACAGCTCAGGCTTGGCCAGATCTTCCTGGGGTACAGGCATTCCAAGTGATCCCTTATCCTGGTCTGACCCTAGGCTCCACACCTGGGCTGATGCAGACACAGATTTGGACCAGAGCTGCGTGTTTTGGGAGAGTTCCAGTGCACTGGGCTCTGCCTCAGATCTGGCAGGAGGAAGCTTGGGCTGCAAAAGCTGGGAAATCAGTCTAAAAATATGTGTTTCAGTAAAAGTTTGTTTTTCAGCTCTGTTTTTTCTGCCTTACACGCTAGAAATGTGGGCAAGTGGGTTTTGGTACCAAGAGCTGCCTTTTCATTAGAAAAGAATGTCCCCACCAACCACATCCCCATGTAAGGAAGAAGCAGCAACTTACTGGTAAAGCTGTTAAGTGGGAAGGCAGGATTACACTCTCTGTTAAACCTTGCTGTCATTTAAGTGAGGCTTCGATGGTTTCAGCAGCCCCTTACCGGGAGCGACGTACGCACGGAGGTCAGCTGGAGACCCGCTCGCTCAGCTGAGGGCTGCTAAGGGCAGGAGCCTCGCCAGGCTGCCAGGCAGAGCCTTCCCTCCCTGCTGCATCCAGGCCGTTGAGGTCTGTGTGTTTACCCAAATCAGAGAAAGCGTGGGGTGAAATACTTGTTCATTAAGGCTGCAGCTGGGGTCTTGCCCTCCAAATTACTGAGAAGCCCAGAATAAATAGCATTTTGCACTTGTTATTTTTGGACTGAAGGAGGAATGTCCCCCTGACAAAATGAATGCACGGAGAGCATTATGGAAAAAGGTGAAAAGTTTCTCTTACCTTGTACAGACCAAGTGCCACATGCAGCTTGGTCTGTTAGCTGGGGGAACTGAAAAGCTCCTACCGAAACTCAAAGGTTCACAGGACCACAAGGCAGTCGCTACTGGGTATTTGGATGAAAAAACAAATTATTAGTATCCATATATATGTGTGTGTGTGTGTGTATGTGTTCTGAAAATAAGAAAAGATTGGAATAGTTTTTATTCTGATTTTGTAGACAAATTCTGGTTTTAATATGGAACAAATCTCGAATTCCAGTATCTGGGGAAACAATAAGCAAAAGAAAATGTTTGGGAGATACAAAGTCTGGACACAGGATGGCATTTTGGAGCACAGATTCATCTCCTGTTAAAAACAAAACCAAATGCTGAGCTCTTTAACCCAACCACAGTATCCTGCTGATTCAAGAAGCCCCTCCATTCAAAGAATGTAAACTCTGCTATGACAGGAGCTGAGAGCTATCTTTTATGGAGAGCAGGAAAGTTTTGTAAAGGGCCAGTTTATGACCTGGTTGGAGAGCTGGAAATAATTAACTGTTCTTGTCAAAGGTCAAAGTCATAGGGTTAAATTCCTAGGAATTCAAAACAACCCTCGGTGACTGTGCCAAGACTGATCATTTGGCCCTTTTCTGCCCACAATGGGCAGGCAGCAAGCAGCCTGGGACAGGAGTGAGCCATGCCTCAGTTATCTGCTCTTTCCAATTCCAAATCTGACATTTTTAGACTCATCACACGCTCGTGGTCTAAAAAAGAAAAGCTGAGGTTAAAAAAATAAAAATAAAATCTAGAAATAAGAATTGCAGCCAGATGACCTATTTATAGCCACACCAAATATGAGCTAAATGACAAATGAAGATCCTGATTCATATTCTACTTCTGATGTAACCCTGCTCGATTTGATGGGGCATTAGAGTCTGCAGGAAGAATCTGGCCCTTGGGGAGCTGTCACGCTCTGCTGTGTACACAAAAACTGCAGAATTGCCTATAGGTGTAGGGATCTCGCTGCTTAAATCTGAAGATGTGCATGGCGTTATTACTGAGCAGGGCTCAAAAACGTGATGAGGTGGAAGGGGGAATTCACTCATTCCGTGCTTTTTACCAAATGATGACGTCAGAGAAGCAACAGACTGTCTCCCCTTGTGACACTTAGCTGGAATGCAGTGCAACGATGAGTTGCCAACACCCTTAAAGCAAATTATAAGCTCATCCTGGTGAGACTGTCCAATGCACTCAGCAGCCTGAAAGCAGAGGCAAGAGGAGAGCAGAGGTGGGGAGGACCAAGGCTTCCTCCACAAACTGTGTGACAGGGGAGAAACGCACTGCCCTCTGAGCTGCTTTTCCCAATGCTTCTCATTCAAAGTCTTCTGCCCTGGCACCTCCAAAAACGATTTGACTCTTGCTTTCAGCATCTTTATAAGGCAAAAAAATCACCCCAGAAACCCTCAGAGAGTGTTTCTCAGCTCTAATTGCAGTCAAATTGTCTGTTACAAGCCAAGCAGATTTTCTTGCTACACCAGGAGAGCAGAACTATAGTTTTGCCCCAGTGCTTTAAGCTCAAAATCATGTCCATTCATCCTTGTGCATGGAATCGGGTCATTCTCTGTTTCTCCAAATCCCTTGCTTCAGTCAAGGCAACCTATCTGGTGTCAAATTTCTCCTTCAAAATTTGAGGTCTCAGGTTGGATCTGAAATGTGCACAAAACTTGATGGACATCTTGCTTCACAATTGGATGAACTGACGTCAAATTATAAATATTTGTATGATTTTGGGACAGATCAGGCCCTGGCACAGTGAGAGGAGTCAGTCTCTCCTGAAGATGGCCCTTCTGCTTGTGTGTCTTCTCAAGCTGTGGTTCTTCCAGTCCTCAAGCAATCCTACTCCATCAATTCATCCTTATTCATCCCCCTCCTTCCTCCCTGTTCAAATTTCTAAACCTGAAGAGCAACTGAGACCATCCGGTGGCCTCCTGCACTGACTGTTCTGTCTTTTGTGAATCTAAATTGATTTTCCTTGCATGGGAACATCCAGGATCTACCCTTTGACCTTCAGCCTGAGGTTGTGTATTAAGAGTAAGAGAGAATGCAAAAGTGGCATTTGACTGTCAGCATTGGCAAGAAATATGAGCCATCCTCTACTAGGAAACAGTCTGTTTGTGTTCAGTGCCTGGAAATATGGGAATTGCCAGACTTACTTAGAAACAAGGGTCAATATCCTGTCCCTGATGCTAGCCAGCACCAGATGCTTGAGAGAAAGGCCTGAGAAGCCTGCAGCTGGGCAGATACGGGATAATTCCATTCTTATCTCCCTGCTTTGGGGAACAGCATAGCAAGTGTGGGCAGAAACATAGACACATACATGCACACTGGAAACCACGTGCCTCAGAGAGCTCTTTTCCTGGGAATACTGCAGTATTCTGTGTCAAGTCAAGTATTTTTAATACCCATTACCACAGCACAGACCCCAGGGACTTGGCTCTGTTAAGGAAGGGAATGAAAAAGGCACGGGATGACAAAGGTTCAGGAACTGTATTTAGCTCTTGGGTTTCTATAATCAGTGTGAACCTCATAAGTCAACTGCAAATGGCCTTAATGAAGAACAACTCCGTTCGCCAGCCCAGGAGCTAAAATATCATTTTGCAAAAGAACAATGTTGTTGAAAGAAATTGCCAACCCTTCACCCGTATTCTATATGTGGGCATATTTATAAGCAGGGTATATTTTTGATCATGATTTAAGGCCCTTTTTCCATGCTTCTAGGGTCGACTTTTAGGCTTCCAGATTATTTTAGGCAAGTAGTCAATGGTCTTCAAGTCTCTAAGGTATGTTCAGCTTGCAGTAATGCTCCTTCTAGTCCCTACCTGCTGAAAGGGAGATGAAGTGGGACCAGGCTGAGCTTGGATATGTTTCTACATTGCCCTGCACAGATCATCCTTTCTACCTATGATTTAATAATGTTGGGTTTTGCTTTTTCCATAACAGCACTGATTCACAGGAAGAAAGAGGCTTTCTTTGTGTCAAGCTGCAGCTGGGGATTTGATGTGAGGCTTGTCAGGGATTCTGGAAAGCTACTGGAACAGCCACTGTGGATTTCCTGGCCCAATTTCTTTCTGTCTTTTGAGTATATCTAGTGTTACGTAAATCTGATGATTATGAAAACACTACACTGTTTAATACTCACAGCTCAGAGGAGAGGAGGAGGAGGAAGTTTGTGCTGACCTGTAAGAGAATCTTGTTATTGATACAGTTGAGGAAAACAGATCTCAGCACACTTTGCTTATTTAATTAGTGTCTGTTTCTAAGCCTCAGCTGTCCCACAGAACTCTTTCTGTACCAGTAATTAAAGCACATAAAATTGTACGGAGCTATAAGATGATAATCCACATTATCTGATACTGCTGCTATTTGATAGCTCTTCAAACAAAGTACAAAGCAACCCTGACCTTCCTAATGGGCTTTACTCAGAAAGAGACTCAACACTAAGGGCCATATAACTCTGCCCTCTAAAACCAGTGGGCATAGAAAATGGGATTGCAATTTCTTGGCCAAAAAAAGAGTGTTTCTGTGGTATTAGTGGAGTAAGCTATTTTTAGGTTTGTTCTGAAGTCTTTGTGAGGGGCCTCTCTGAATCAGTCCAAAACACAAAGTCCTCCTCCCTAATCTGGAGAACATTGTACTCTTTCTGTTGCAACGCATGCTATTGAACAGCAAAAGAATGACCTCATGGGCAGGTTTTTCTGGAAAGGTTCCTTAAATAAAAGCACCTTCTGCCCTCCCTCATCCTTTGTAGATGCAGTTCCACCCAGGGTTTACTAGCTCCTCTGCAAGCAAAGGGCAGCCAGGGCTGAGTTCCAGGGTTGACTCTCTCCTAGGACTGCTGTGTGTGTGTGTCACACTTTGCCCTCACTTCATAGCAGGCAAACTCCCTTCTCTTTCTGCTCCTCCCTATCCTTTCCACAAGGACAGATGACCCACATAACTGCTTCTTTTTCTCAGGCAGGGCATCATTTAAGAGAAACAGTGCATTCTCTTGATACTACTAGCTCCACATGGGAAACTGCCTGGCCATGTCGTGCAAAAGTTTATTGATAAAAATTAATTCTGCTGGCCCAAGTTGGTTCAAAATTGTTGGTTACCCTTGCATTGGCAGGATTAGTACCAGAGCAGACCTTGCCATGAGCACAAAGCCCCCGTAAGAGCGTGGAATCAGCTTAAATCCTGTGCTGCAGGTTTTGGCTGACTGGCCCACTCATCACATCCAAATGTCACTCCCTGGTAAGGATCAAGTACATACTGATGAGTGGCTGCTCTACAGAGTCTTGCAACAACAAACAGGATGCTGGGTGCTCCAGGGTGCCAGCAGGTTTGACAGTGTCATCCACCACTGCACTTCTGGACAGGGACTACAAGAGGGGGAAGGCATGATTCCAGCTTGTCAGATATTTGCTGGCCTGCCAGGCAGAAAACTCTTCCTCACACCAAGCTGTGGCATGGTGTTTCAGCCAACTTTACATGGGATCCTGAGGACACCAGCCCACTTAAACTCCTGGCTGCCGCCCAGGGTGTACTTCGAGTCTGATGTGTCCCTGCAATACCAGTCTTCAATACAAACCTCAGTTTACAACCCAGAAACCTCTCCTTATGTCTTGGTCCATCTTGCTTTCCCTGAGGAAAACAGTCCAGTGCTGGTCCCTCACCCTCCTCTGCTAGAAAAGCCAAGCCAAGCCAAGCCAGCTGGTTCAAGGACTGTTTCCTGAGCAGCCCCATGAAGCTGTTTGGCAGCAGCTGTCCTGTAACTGATCCCATCATGCTTGGTGGGACAGAAAGAGCCACCTTAGGATGTAACGGGAAAAATTAGGCGGCCTTAGAGGCTCAGAGCCAGCGCAGAGCTGGCTCTCAGAATGCTGTTCAATGTGGTCAATCTCAGTAGCTGCTAAGGAATAAATTGCATGTAAAGTCATTCTGCAGTCAAGCAGAGCCTCAGGAACATGACAGCCCCCAGAGAGCTGCTGAGTCCTGGTAGTTGCTTGCTGTTAGAAACACTCCCTAGGTTATAAAAGCTTGCAAGGAAAACATGTTCCCTCATAAGCCCTGTTGCTGGGGCCCAGGCTGTGTTAGGTACGTGGTCCTGCTGGGTGGCCCATCACCTGCTCTTTGAGCTGAAACAAAGCCTTTTTCCACTGCAGATGCTTTCCTATGGAAAAATCGGTGCGTTAGCTAAATGAAATTATCTGTCATGTACATCTAATGGAGAGTAAAATGTTACCATTTGGTAAAAAAAAAAAAGGCCTTATATGCTTCCAAACTCAAAAAAATTTAATCAAAACACTGTAGATTTCAATACACAGCCCAACTCAGTGTTTTCCACACAAAATGTTTAAAAAAAGAATGTCTGTTTTAGAGGGACCCTCCACCTTCCTATTTTCTCATTAAATAGTCACCACTGTTTTGCTGCTAACAGGGAAATAAAAGAGTTGTATAGGCTGTTCAGAATCAACTTTTTCCCTGCTTGTACATTAATGATAAATTACACTTTGAAGAAATAGGAAGATATATGATTGTGGAGTTTTATTTTTAAATGAAAGCAAATAGAGATAATTGCTTTCTTCTGATCTTGATATAAGTATTTTTCCTTGAAAACTGCAGGAAGACCTAGCACCCAGAAGCCATTAGTGGTGCCCCTCTCTGCTTGATGCCTTTCTGTGGCGTTCCATTCTCAGGGGCCACATTTGCCCATATGCCAAGGCCCTGCCCTTCTGCATTCCAGTTTCCTCACTGACTTCACGGAGTTGTAGGAATTAGGTGGCATAATTGAGAAGGAAGGTAACAGGCCTTAGTCCTGTAAAGTTTTCTTTTAGCAAGTTGAATATCCTTCATGCTAAAGAGATAAGGTGAAGTGGTTCTCTTAAATTCAGAGGATGCCCCCTGAAGAACATTACTCCCTCTATGCTCCCCATCCATCACTTTTTAGCCCCCATCCTTCTCCCTGCCAACTGAGTCCTGCCCTAAGGAGAGTAATAACTTTACTGTGAGTTAAGGAATAACTGTTTCTTTTGTTATCTGTGCTGTTTCCAGACTGCCAGTTGATTTCTAACTTTTACCAAGCCTGGAAGTTCTTAAATTACAGAAAAAAAAACATACAAGAAAACTGCAGTTCCCTGTTCTAAACAAAGCCCAGATGCATTTTCCTCATTTCTTTACAACATCACAGTGATAATATTGAAGCTATTGCCAAAGTATAACTTTACAATGAATAGCCATTATGTGGCACATTCACTAATGTGCAGTACCCCACTGTGTTTTTTGGGAATGGGAGGTATGAACTTCCTTCAAACATAAAATGTGAATAATGAAGATACTTGCAGGTATGTGCTCTCAGAAGAAAAGCATGGGTCCAAAAGCACAGCACGTAACTTTTATCCCTGAGAGTGATTAAATGCAGATGGCTACCAGGAAAGCTGGGTTTCGCAACAGCAATCATATAGGATCCTTCAGACTATTTGGCTAGTAATTTAAGTTAGGAAAGTTATTTGCAGAATGTGACCTCTGGAATGTAGTTATTCCAGGAAGATGTAACATATTATCAGGGAGTGAATTCCAAGACTGAGTTATTTCTGGTAACAATTGAACGATGACAAAAATATTTACAACTAACTTATAAAATAAAAACATTCAAATATTTGTCAAGGAGTTTATTTACAATGAAAAATTTCTGCAGATCTCATTAGTTTCCACTTAGGAGAGAAATAAATGGACAGAGACCTTGGAAATGATCCTGTGTGTTCATTTACAAGATACATACCATTCCCATTAATTTTAAACAACGGGGCAATAAACAGCAAAGGCTAACAAGACACGCAACCCACAAACTGCTGCAAGTGCCCTGCTCATAGTTCAGCCCTTCACAGAAGTTCTCCATTTCTTCACAGCTGGTCTCCATATGAACCAACAGCTCAGTCCCGATGAAGATTTTACCCTTTTCCAAATAAAGCCAAAGCAAAGGTAAGTCAGAGCAATGGCACTGCAGCTCTTTGCATGGAAGCACAGACCTGTGCAAGCACAAGGCACTAGAAACATGAGGGAAGATCTTAAATACTTCCTGTGTAAAACTGCCCACCAACTAAAAAGCTTTTGCTCTCATCACCAGATATCATAAACCTTGCTGCAAATGAGGACAGAAGCTTGGAAAGGATTTTCCAATCTCACGTCATACAATTCCTTTCCATCTGCACCTTCATAGAGCGTTTGTTTTTTATCCCACAAATACTCCCTGATCTCATGGGTAGAGGTCTCCTTCCAGGGCTGACATGAGCGTTTGAGGTTCATTCATTCTTGTGTCAGAGCTCTTCTACAGCCTAAACAACTTTCTTCTTTTTCCAGTGTGTATTTGCTGGGGTATCTATAAACAGCAAATGTATCCCCTTGAAGCTTTTGTTTTACAAAGCTAAACAAACCGATAGGCATTTTAATACCTTTTCTTAACGAAAAACCAACCTCTAATCATCTGCTTAATGAACCTAATGACCTTTCTTGGCATCTGTCCCAGTATGAATTGATTTTGCTTGGAAGTAGGTGACTAAATTTCTAGATAACGTCTTGTTGGTGCTTTACAAAATAGCATTGATATTTCTATGCCCTGCCTGGCAATTTAATTCCCTTTCCTTAAGGGCAGGTCATGTTAGTGACCCCAGGTGGCCTTGTGATCAATTAGTGCACAACTAGCACCCCTTGCATCTTTCCTTGCATCTCCAACAACCTTGCATCTTACCTTCTCCTGTGTACACACCAAACAGGGTGACTGCACAAGTCACACGAGTCTGGCTGACCCAGCCGTCCCTTCCTCTGAAGCTCCTCTTGCCCCCTACACCAGCCTTGGCCCAGAAATGCAGCTTTGGATGGCTGAAAGGTATTTCACCCAAAACAGAGCTCTGCCTCTGAACACCTCCCACTTTTCAACAACCCACAGACCTTAATGGGTGCCACATCTACACCTTTCTCATTTTCCCTGTACACTACTCTCTGACACCTCTCCCTGAAAAGGCCTCCCAACCACCCTGCTCACTCCTGTCTTGTCAAAACACTACACATGTCAGCCTCTGCACTGCTCAGCCATCCATGGAGTCAGGTTTGATTCTGCCTCAGGGCCAGCCTTGGCTGTTTTCCTAGCACCCAGAAGAAGGACAAGTGCTTTACTCCAGATAGTCTCTATTGCTCTGTCCTCCTCCTCCTCCTACTGTGCTAAAAAATACTGGAACAATACAACAAACTCTTGCTCAAGCAATGCCAGTTACTTACTTTATTATTTTAGGGAGAACATTTTGTAGTAGCTAAAGATAGTTCTTGGGTTTTATGTTATTTACTTAAGCACATGTTAAGCAGTCTAACCTTAGCACAGATAAACAAAGTATCCCAGAGAAATTTTAGCACAATAATCTATGTGTCCTGAGAGGAAGTCATGCTTCAGAAGCTTTCAGTTAGAAAGCAGTAAGAGAAAAGGAATTTGAAGTGCAGCTGACTATAAATTATTAAGCTGATCATTTTACAGTACTTATTACAGTATTTATTTCTATTATTTCTTTTGACTGCAAGCACCCCAATGGTGGGAGGTGAATCAGGACCCTGGGGACAACTGAATTGGATCCCTCAGGCCCACAGTTGTCTTTTCCCCTCAGAGCCACCACTTTAGTCAGCATCCAAACCAACAGAAGTCGGGAATATTCTGTTTCCAATGGGTGAAAAACATCAAGTGATTTGTGCTACAGCCTTCCTGGCAAGACACGAAACTAAGTCGTACCCATTTTCAGACTGCAATGTCAAACCAAATGTGGGACCAGATTTACTGTAAAAGGCTTCTTCTGGCCCATGAATCTTCCAGAAAATCTCTAATGCCATGAGCACAATTTAGGGCAATTATAGCCTCACTTGTAAACTCAATGGGATTTATCATTTCATATAATTTTGACACAAGCCCAGTTGAAACTCAGTGGATTGTTTTACTTTTTGTTTTCTGCCAATGCTTCAAGGCAGCTTCATTCCCTCTGCAAAGGCATTAACTCAGGATGTCAAATGAGAGGGAGAGAGTTTGTACCTGGTTTCAATATCTCTATATTTGGGATATTTTAACATAGATTTTTGTTCCAATGAAATAAGAAAAGTTTTTTTGGAGTGTTTAGCGGAGTCAGAACCAAATCCCCAAAGCACAGATCTATCTGAAATACAAGGTTTTCAGGAAAACCAAAAGAAGCTGTTCCCAGGACCTCACTGATACACACTGATGCAGGCACCCACAAAGTATAATTCCTGGTTTTTAAGACCAAGATTCACTAGTTCCTTGTTGTTCATTGCTGTCGTTTTTCAAGGTTTGTACTGAGGATCACTTCAAATGTATCCATCTACCATAAGTGGCCAGGGGGAGAGGAAGCAGTTTTTAATGATATTGAAAAAAACACAAGCCAAAAGTCAATCCTGACACAAAGAGACTGCAGTTGATAGTGCCAAGGAATAGAAGAGAAAGAAGGTATTAAAAATATGCCAGAATTTCTTATCAGAGACCACACTCCATAGCAGAGATGGGAAAAGAGGCTCAAGCCTTTTGGCTTTCAGTCCACTGCCTTAACGTTCTATACCACTTTTGTGAACACTTATCTTGCACTGGTGTGGCACATCCACCTCTCACTGAGTATTCTGCTTGCAAGCTTCATCACAGGTCAATTTATGTCAAGGCATAGGAAAATTGGAAAAAAAAGATGCTAATGAGCCACAACTGGAGTCTGGCTCTATTAAGCTTAATTAGCTAAGCAGTGCTCCAGGAGAAGCTGAGGGACTGCAGACCCTCTCTCAGAGGTGCACGGAGCTAGACAGGACTGCCTGACATGACAGCCACGTTCCAGAGGCAGTGAAAATGGGAAAGGAGCAATTACAGAAGTCCCTGAGCCTGCTGTGTTATTTAGTGCAATGTCTGTTTCATGTCATGTCTCATGCAACAACTGCGCTATGCAAAAGCAATTTGTGTAAAACTTTTCCTGTTTTGTGCAATTTTTGTTAAACTTTACCTTTTCCTGAGGAACCGGGGCACAGATACGGAGACCGCTCTGGGGGCTGAAGCTCAGACAGAACTTGATGAGTCTAAACATTACAAGACACCAATTACCTCAAAAGGGGCTATAAACATAGAGAGTCATGCGTCTGTGGAAAGATGATTTGGTCACAGATATATCTAGAAAAAAGAAAAAGTTGGCCACTGGACTTTGGGAAAAATTATTATAGATGCTATTTGGGAAAATAAATGGATCTGTTGGACCAGTGCTGAATAGGAAAAGGATTTCTTTTAATGAAGAATACCTCTAGAAATTTTGGCCAAGCAGCACTGTAGGCAGTAAGAGAATAAAAGAATTAACAGACAGCAAATCATTCAGTAGTAAAGCCACTGGTGTTTATACCAGGAGTCCTTCTGTGAGGAAAAGGTTCTGCGAGCCAAAAACGCAGCAGTAGCTGATGTTTGTAATGTGGATGCAGTCTGAAACAAGCTGAAGCTTCCTGAAATGCAGGGTCTGTTTTCTTGTGGTGTTTGAGCAACACTTTGCCGGTGTTTTTCACCAACTCTGTGGCCATCAGGAAGGATTGCTAAATTTGGTTTTTTTAGGTCAAGTAAGCCTGGAATTTATTATACAACCAAAAATTTTGGAGAATAATGGGTTTCATACATGGAAGAACAAACTGACTTCCATGTCCATTTAAAATAACAAGACACACAGCTGGCACCAATCTGGACACACAGCATCAGTTTGTCCAGCTTTGGAAAATGAGAAGCTGAGAGTGAAGACTTTGACTTGAAAGAGATGGGAAAATCTAAGTCATTATTTTTTTTGTGCTCAACAAACTGCAGCAAAAGCATCTGGTTATTCCTCTTCATCTAAAGTGAACCTTTCATTTCTGGAGGAAGGAGGGTCCTCAGACGTGTTTCCTTACATTTACTGTAAGATTTCTATTATTTGACTTTTCCAGGAGCATCTATCAACATCCCAGCTGGAATTTCCTATTTGAAATTACAGCTCAGAGTTTAAAAACCTGTCATGAGACTTCTGCTGATCAGGCAAATGCTTCATCGCTCCACTGACACAGAAAACAGCAATCTTCTCAGTGCAGCAGGATTTAATATGAAAAGGGTTATAAACACCTACAACAATATAAATGGTTTTCACCAGTAAGAGGCATCTTTTGTCAATATGTCACAGTTTGCCCTGAGGACTGTGCAGGTTAAGAAAATAATACTTTTACCTCACAGAATAACGAATCCAGCCTGTGCAGGCCTGATGTAGTCTAACTAGTTGGATTTTCTAAGGTTTCCAAATGCCTGAGGACCTTTTCTGCCTTCTGCCTGCCCTGTTAATTTGGAGGTAACACACACTCGCAGCCCAAATACGTGTTTGCAACTCCTGCCTTTGCTGAGGAAGGTTCATTTCTGCGGGAAGCAGACCTTCCAAACACGGCCCACAGTGGCACTGAGGCGTCTGCGGGCTCTGGGTCACCGTCTAACAAGGAAAAGTTGCAAAAGAGGGAGGAGTCCTTGTTGCTAGAGCTTGGTGCCTGCCCCTGCTTCAGCTGCAGCAGCCCAGTGCAGCTTGAATCACAAGGCGGAGAGCGCAGCTAACAGGCTCCGTGGCCAGGCTGAAGCTGGTACAAGTCATTTTGGGACACATGGTCATACTTTTAAAAGCAGGAGCTGGCACCTCAGCCAGGCTGCTGCACCTGCAGAGGTGATAACCTCTGGGCCAGGGCAAGGCAGGCAACACGTTTTTGTGGACCTGAACCTGAAGCCCCAATATTGTCGCCTCAAAATGGATTAGCAGCCATGGAGCTAGGAAGTGCAGCCAGCTTGGATCACGAAGCAGAAGGGAAATACAGCCTTAGGAAGGAGACCAGCATGACCATCTGCTGGATATTAGTGCCTTTCTCCTGAGTTAATTAGATTTTCCTCTGCCTTAGTCTGACTTTTCTGAGCTGCAAGGCTCTTTTTTAGCACTGTAGCAAGGTTAGAAAAGTCCTCGGGAATTGGGACTGCCAAGTAAATCATGATGATAAAATGGAATTATTACCCATCATAGCTCCAGCAAATTTGGTGACTACAAGACAGTCGCAGATGACCACTGGATGCTCCCTGTGGGCTCTCTGATTCGAGAAGCACTCAGCCTGAACATCTGATAGACCCTGTCAAAAACAAGGCTTGCCAAGTAGAGAGGAAATAACAAAAACCGGAAGAAAAACATTTGTGGTTTCTCTCTTTTACCAAAAAAAAAAAAAAAAAAAAANAAAAAAAAAAAAAAAAAAAGAGGAGAGACAGAGTAAAAATGTACTCCTACAACCAAGCCTTCTGTACAGAGCCAATGGGCAGATGTGGTTTCCTTGGACTGCACTGACCTTACCGAGGACACGAGAAACCTGATGAGAAGGGTCGGAGGAGGGAACCAGGAACAGTGTCCCTGGCAAGGTAAGTGCTCCCCAGCAAAACCTCTCTGTTGTAGCTGCTGGTGTTCTGGAGAGGAGCTGCTGTCCAGTAGCTGAGCCTGAGCCTACAAGCCTATAAACAACCTGGTCCCTCTCCATTTAGATGTGCAGCAACCTTCTTGATCTTTTTAACAACATAGATTTGAAGTCTGTGCTTGTTAAAGGCCAAATTAATTGCTGTTTTACTCTTACGGGCTTTTTTTGTTGAAATAATTTTTTCTGCGTGACAACTGACCATCACAATTTAACTCCTCTGACTATTTGGATCCTGGTAAGCTGTTTAATGAAGATGTGTTTCATGAGTAATCAGAGAAGTTCTGCCTCATTTCCAAAGGCAAATCAGGAAGTTGGCTGGTAGCAGTGAATGTATTTGCCACTCCTCTTTGAAAAAGGGTCAAAACCCATGTACCTGCTGTTTGCCAAGAGGATATACATTGTAAACTCTCCTGGACAAAGACCATCCTTGTTCCAAGCTATGCATTACCAAACAGATCATTATCTCTTAGCTATATTACTGATTATATTTATCAGATAGGAAGATTTCGATTTTCTTTTCAGCATTGAGTTCACAGTAAGGCATGCTTCAGTCAGTCCTGGAAACATCAGGATATACTGATAGTTCTCTGAACAGAGGTTTAATATGTGACAAAGTTAAAATATAATTAAAATAGAGTTTTAAAGACAAAAAAAATCACTCTTTGCAAGTGCAGATTTCACCATAGGTCTGCCTCAGTCAATCCTATTCATTCCAAGGCTTTCTAGCCTACGGATTTTCATGTGGCTGAATTTACATCACAACTTTTTTTTCTTTATTTAGGCAATTAATGGTGATGGAGGAACGTAATGTAATTGCTGTACTTTCTAGTCTGTGGTGGTGGGTGAGCTGTTTCCTAAGGCTAGTGGCATTTGATTTCTGAAGTAAAATATGTTTTGGTAAGAAAGCATCTGTGAACATTATTTGAATAATGACTACAAAGCTGTGTCAGCAGTACCTGCCCCTCTTTCACTTTCTGCAGCTGTTCCCAACTGATCTGTGATCGTACAGGGAACGAGCATGAGTACTTAGGAAATATTACGTGGTGACCTGCCACAGGCAGCCCAGCCTCTTTCAGTAACACCACTCAGGGCACGACAGGATATGACAAAAGGGTAATGAGGATATGACTTGGGTCGCATTTTGTATTGAAAGCAGCAAACGCATCGTTTTCCCCTCTTTTCAACTACTTGAAGGAATCATTTCCTGGGCTAAAAAATACACTTGGAAAAGATGCTTGCAGAGTAAGTTTTGCTAAGTAATTTGCAACACTGGTGAATTTGTGCTGAACGGAACAATTCTGCCAAAAAGACAAGGCAAGGCTGGAGACACCTGTGTCGCAGCCTAGCCTCACTAAAAGCAACCCTCCTCAACCTCCTTGTAAGTCGCTTAAATCGGCATCCACCAGCTGCACATCCAATGGACGGACCTCCCTAAGCCAGGAAGTAACAGAGAAATTCCACCTTGTGCTGAGCCTTCCTCTGAAGCAACGCTGCTTCACAGGGTCAGCTAAAAAAAGCTAATCTTTGCTGGTAAAAGTGTGGTATAAACAATAGGCAAAGCTTAACCAAGGACGGGCATTGGAGAGTTGTGCTGAGGCGAAGTGCATAGAACATGCAATTTTTTTGCCTGCTTCTCAGCAAAACAAAAGACAGCTGATAACAGCAACTTGTGTTTCATCAGACAAGCTATATGGCCTCTTGGGATGAGCTTTGACTCTCCCACTGGGAAGAGCCAGGGGACTCACTGTGGCTGAGAGAGATAGCCTGCAACCGGATAGCAGAGATAAATGAACATGTGGGGACAAAGCTTTGAAGGTGGGTGAGTCAAATCACCTCAGAGCAGGAGAAATCATAATTCAGGTCTGTGACAGGGGATGTGAGAGGAGTGGAAGCAGGGAAAGAGGAATCTGGTGCTTCAAGTGGGAGGGAGTATGAGGAAGGGAGAAGTAGTTTGGGGAAGATACAGCATTCTCCGTCATCTTCTGAACAGTCCACATGAATTCCTTCTGCCAGTCATCCCACCTACCGTTTTCCCAAAAGTGAATTTTTCTCCTTACCACTACACCATGCATTTTAATCTGCATGGTTTGCCACAGAGAGCATCAATTTGACAGAGCTGTTACACAAAAATGTAGATTCCTGTTAGCAATCCCCTACTATGTATCTAGCCTGTCCTCCTACATCCAAACTTAGGACTGTTCTCTGCCCCTGGAGTTTGCCCTCAGTAATCAAAATGGGCTAATTGATAATGACAGTTAAGATGATTTTATGGCTACTCTGAATAACTTCAGTTGTAGGTTAGGGCTTGGTTTTTTGCAAACAAAATAATTTTCATTAGCTTACTCTCACCTAAATTTGCTCTTTCAAAGCAAAGCATTCTCCAAGCGCCCAACCATACAAGCTTGGTGGCAGGCATGTCATCAGAGGTAGTATATTTTAAGGAAATATTGGCATTTTAAAGAAATCTTAAAGTTGTGCTTTTAAGAATCAAACCTGGAAGCTATTGTTCTTGCCACTCTGTGGGAAAATATTTTGAATTAATCACATACTAACCAAAGAGTATGTCATGAATATCAAACACTTAAAACACTCTAACAGCATCTGGGGAGCAGCCTGAAAAGCAGATACTCTTCTCTGCCTGTGAATGATACAACAAATGGTGTAATATATGCTATTACTTGGTTTGGAGCATGTAGTGGGCTGTGCTCAGACCCTCAGACATTCTGTCCAAGATCATATCAACAGTTTTCCTCAGTCAGCAGTAAAAAAGAGATCTCAACAGATTCACAGAAGTTTTAGGCAGATCAACATATTACAGAGCAACAATTAATGGTCCTCAATTAATCTTTGCAATCTATCTGATGTAAAACTCAGTAGTTGTGTTTACATGGCATGACAAAAAAAGCTGAAAGGGCAATACATCCCATAATTGATGCACCCTGTATTCTTTTTGGAGAGACTCTCAATACACTGCCTAGACATCTTCCCTCAGGTAAGGAACAAACAGGGATGAAACCCAGATATATATTTGTGCTCTTCCCTCTCCCTAATCACTGAACAAGGTCCTCCTGCCATGTGCCTAAATAGCGCTTGGCTCCCTGCCCAAAAAGGGTATTCAAACCAGTGCCTGTTGCTGCATCATGGGTTCCCCCCACAGGTGAACAAGCTGGCACTGGGTGGTCTTTAAGGTCCCTTCCAACCCAAAGCATTCTATGATTCTGTGATCTTCTACTTACCTTTCAGAGAAAGCATAATCCTTTTTCCTGGACCTTACTTGTTGTTATGGAAACGACTGTAATAGTCATGCTTTCAGCATGAACAGGAAAAGCTCTAAAGGACTCTGTGGCCTTTAGGGATGCTTAAACCAGAGCTGGTCTAAGTTCTGTGGCATTTTTTCTCTAAGGGAGCTTGTCAATCTGTTGGTTTCCTCCCTGGTTGTCTGATCCTAGAGAGGGCCCAAAAGGCTCTGCTAGAGGAATATCAGGGACTGAAACACCTGAGAAGAGATTATTTGTTCATTTGTTCGTGGAAAGATTTAAAGAAGGGAAAATTAATCTTACTTTACGCATCATCTGAAGTGCAAGAAATGACCTCTTGTCACCAAGGTTCAAAGGCTGAGAGATGTTGCCTTTGCCCGCTGGGCACCAGCATGTCCTTTCTTCACAAGCTTCACATGACATGCTGAGGCAGGCAATCATGTGATGGCCTGCTGCTGGGACTAGGTTATAGGGGCTATATTACTCTGAATCACCCACATCCCTATGCCCCCTCTTTGCCCCACACCACAAGGAAAAAAGTCTGCTTTTATTAAACTTCACCTCCCTCTGAATAATAGCTTGTTTCTCTCTGAATGGATGAACTCTTGTCCGCCAATACAGCATCTCTAAATGTCTCAGGCAGGACACCTCAGCAGGACTTTATTTTGCCTTACATTACTCTTGTATGGCTTTCTAAAAATAAGACACCCTTGTGTAATGATAGCACTGATTGTTTCTACTCCTCTCTCTGATTCTAAGCAGTACAGAAAGTATTATTTTTCTAAGATGTAACCAAACAGCTTCAGAAATTTTGATTTTCAGAGGGGCTTTCTCCTTCCTCTAGAATTAACAGTTGAACACTGATAGACAGGAGTAGCAAATTATGCTGTTTCTGCATTAATTAAACAGCAAATTAAAAGTGGTACAGAGCTAGAACTCCTGTCATGCCCTGCCTAGTCCCCACAAAAAAACCTCCCTCTTAACACAGAACGTCTTGATCTGAGGTGAGGGAGGAGGAGGAGGTTTTTACAATCATTTAAGCCACGATGCAGGTACACAGATCACTTTTCAGCCCAGACAGGGACACAGTCCACTTCAACAGAGATGAGAAAAGGGCTCCTTTTTTGCCTTTCGTGAGACAGACATTCTTCAATTTATTTTATGGCTACAGATGACATAGCTGTCTAGAGGCACTCTGGTGAGGAGCAGCGAGAAGAGCCAGTGTGGGGGTGGAGAGCTGCAGCTCTGCCCTTCCATTTGATGTGGTCTCTTTTAAAGGTCACCCACTGGGACCTGACATCAATCAAACTATTTTTGTAAAAATGAAGATTTATATAACACATTTGTGCTATAGCTCTTGGTTCTTTTTTTTCTTAAATTACTTAAAGCAATATAATAACTTTCACAGGCATATCATAGAAGACTGCCAACATTTCAAACATTTCCTTGATGTAGGATGATCACAATTGAAAGGAATGTGAATTTTATCCAGCCGTCGGTAAGGTTTTGTTTTCCTTAATCCCTGAGACTAAATCACTGGATAGTTTTCAGCCTCCAAACTAAATCTTAATTGAGACTAGCTGTCATTTAACTGCACGACTCTTATAACAAAAGCACTGGGGTACAGTTGAAGAAAGACTGGGACAGTCCCTGGGATGGGGACCCTCAGCACTTCTCATTAGCGTGAGCTGGTTGTGCAAGACAACTCTCTAATACTTAAGGAAAAAGCAATCAAACTTTCTTGTCAGTAATAAAGTTCCTTCATTTGAAGTCTTCTCCTACTCAAACCCATGAGCAGTGCAAGCCAGACAGAATTCCTACAGACTGGAAATAAAGCTGGTGGTTTTTGTCCCAGGGGCATACCACTTTGCTTCGTGCTGCATACACAAGAGTGATTTTTTTTTTCTCCAACATGAGAGTTCAGCTTATCTCTCGAACTGTACAACCCAAAACCTTCCATCCCCCAACAAAAGTCACTAGTAGTAGGGTCCTATCTAGGCCTCTTCAGAGGTGTTGAAGAAAACAAGTGGTTCAGCTGTGACACTGAAATTAGTAGACAAGATCCTGAGACAGAGGGGAAAATTAGAGATATTTCAGTGCCATTTCTACTGCAATAACTTAGAATACCTCCAAGCACTCTGGCAGCTCAAAGGCAACACTTTTCCACAAAGTAAGTTAGGTTCCTTTTCATCAGGAGCAGAGGGCAGTTTCTGTCCCCTTTGCCAGGATCATCCACAGATGCAGGCAGATGGGAATGGAAACATCAAGTACAACCCACTTTTCACCTCCCCAGCAGCAACAAATCCACGCCAACACTAATGCAGGGAAAAAGTCCTGCCAAAAGTGGGAGTGAGAGAGGAGGAAGAGAAAAGTGTGTTTGCCATGTCCCAAAGTTCTCCCTCCCACCCCCCCCACCCATCTCCATGGCACCCCTCAGGCAACATAAGAGATGGTCTGGAGGCTTTGTTTAATTTGGAGGAAAACCCAGAAGTACTCTCAGTTCTCTGTGGCTTGTCTGGGGAAGAATCACGTAAATTGTAATGCCAAGGCTTATCTTTAACTAGGATTTTAGCCCCAAGCCTTACTTAAAGATTAATAATTTAGATGGACTGTTCAGGTTGTGCCAGCACCAGTGAAAACAGACAGGCTATTTCTCAGCCTGAAAACAAGTAGGGAAGAGGTGAAATCCAGGAAACCCTGGAGGGACCCATTTCTCCCCTTCTAGAAGGACTGTGGATTCCTAGCCTGGGACTGCATGTCTAACTTTCTGGCAATTAAAATTAGGTCAGGGGTGTCTGGGTTTCTCCACCATGGCTTCTCCGTTTTAAACAGAGAGTGAAACTCATTCCTGCTTCACAAGGGAGTCACAAGGGTGAATTCAACATTGTGCACACCAACATTATGCTGAGCACCAGCCTGAGCAGCTCAGCACTTCATGTCTTTCATTCCAAACAGCACCAGCATCTCCTAGAAACAGAATTAAATGTTCTTTTTATGCAAGTTGTTGAAAGTTCACACATCAGATTCATACCACTATTTCATGTCAGGATTCAGCTAAATAATGAATCCCAGTGAGCATTTTGCTTTAGAAAAGTATTCCCAATAAATACCAACAGACTTTTGATTTTTTTGGAAGCTATACTGAATGCATAGCTTAATGATAATGAATGAGTGACTGCTGCTTCTTATCACAGCTCTCAGTCATAGAAAGCTTTTGCCAAAACCCTACTAATTGAACAGTACAGATTGGGGAGCAACTGACTGCTGGAAGGGATGCGGGAGTGCTGGCAGGGAATAAGTTACGTATGTGCTAGCAGCACACACTGGCAGCAGAGACAGCTGGCAGAGCCCTGGGCTGTACCAGCAGGAGCATGGCCAGCAGATGTGGTGGTTTTTTCCCTTTGCTGTGTGCTCATTAGAGCATATCTAGACACTTTGTCCAGTTTCACCCATCCCATTCCCGCAACGCCAATACAGCAAAGATTCTGGTAGCCTTGGGTGAGTTTAGTGTAGGGCCACTACAAATAGCCATGGCTGGAGCACCTAGCCTTTGAAGAGAGGCTGAGGGACCAGGAATCATTCTGCCTGGAGATGCAATGGCTTTGGGGGTGACCTATCAGTGGCCTTAAAGTACCTACAAGAAGGTTACCATGAAGACCAAGACAGGCTCTTCAGAGGGGCGTGGTAGGAGAATGAGAGACAAAAGCTGTACATCAAAATGGGAATTTCTTACTTGATGTGAGGAAAGTAATTTTCCCTAAGGACAGCCAAAGTGACAGCAGGTTGCCCAGAGACACCACAACATCTCCATCCTTGGAGGTTTTCAAGATCCACTAGACAAAGCCCTGAGTGATCTGGGCTGATTCCATAGCTGGCCCTGCTTTGCGCAGGAGGTTGGGCTAGGTGAGCTCAAAAGGTCCTTTGCCTACCTGAACTATTCTGACATTCTTGTACCTGTTAAAACTGTTATTTGTCATGAAATTTATAAAAACAGTATCAATCATCACTGAATATCTCTTGACACATAGGGAAGCTAAGCTACAATGACCTGTGGGCCTTCTCTCCAAGAGCACTGTATCCACTTAGTTATGGATCTTCTGAGGCAAGAACTCCAAAAAGATTTTCATTATAACTACATGAGTGGTCATGACTAAATGCTGATCTGCTAAGACCTGGTCTGGAGCCAGATGAAGTAACTGGAAAGTTTGAGGGTACACATCAGCTGATGTAGATATCCAAATTTGAACTCATTATTGGCAACTCAATTATGCTCCATGAAAAGAGGTACTTAGGCAGAAAGCTAAAATAGGTCAGACTGATTAATGCCAAAAGACATTTACTCTCCCCTGACTACAGAGGGACTCTGACTACTCCAGCTATAGCTATGTATAGTGCACACCTGTGCAGTTAGATCAGATGGTTCCTGCCCCTATTGACTTCAGCAGGGGGGTAAGGTGATGGGTTATGCTTGAAGTCTATCAAGGTCAGCACAGTCAGACTCTGAAATAAAATGTAGAAAGTCCATGCAGAAATATATTTCTGGTGTGTCTTCCAGTTTAGAGTTCTAGTCCCACAACTTTATGATTGTAGCAGTTATTTATTGAGAATATATTTTCTTTCTTGACTATCATGGGTGGAACAGTCTTGAGGATGATAACAAGAGACTGGGTGAAATTTTACAGCAGAAAACATGAGGAAAGCTGAGGAGAAAAGTACCTGACTACTAGCATACCTTACAAGTTATGAGTGTGCTGTGGGATCTGATAACTTCTCCCTGAAGCCTGGATACATTGTGCCAAGCTTCTTCTGAAGTCCACAACAAAGGCAATATGAGCCTGTTCTTATAGTCCTAGCAGAGGGAAAGGCTGGTGCACCTTCCATGTTATCAGGGGAAATGTTTCCAGCAGATAGAGTTCAGCTGCCCAGGCTGAGAAGGGCTTTGGGAAGCCTGAAAAAGCTGGGGTTAACTCTGTAGTTTCACAGTCTGTTTCTGTTGGCAGAAGCAGGAGGCCACGGGGTGAAGCAAATCAAGACTCCAGTCCGGGTTAAAAATAACAGCGTGGGAGGAGAGGGCTGCTGGAGGGTGAGGAGAGAAGGGCAGTGGCCAGCTCTGCTTCCAGACAGGCAAGTGCCTGGGAGGTGGCACAGGATGGACGGTGGGACTACTGCTCCAGGCAGCCACCAGCTCACGCTGGCTGGGACCTCCTGAAGCAGACACCCAGAGAGCTGAGTAGCTGAGCCTGGGTGAGGGAAGGTGAAGGAGGGTCTGACTGCTGCTCCAAAACACTCCCAGTGGAGAAATAGAGCAGGAAGGAGTGAGTGACAACAGCTGAAAGACAGTGTCATTCCCACACACTGAAAATATGTTTATCTTGGTCAGTAATATGTTTAGGTTGGAAATTAGAATAAGGCTTCATTTCCTCTTCATTTCACTTATTTTCTTCAGTCTTCAGCATTTTCGCCTCCACAAACAAAATAATGTCCAAACCAGAATCCCTCCGGCATCCACTCTCCACTAATAAATGCTTGCAAAATGACTTCTCTGTCAGCACCCTGATGACAGGCAGAGCTACAGTACTATAAGGATATAGTGTATATATATTTATAAGGATATAAATGACAAAGAGGTCTCAGAGAAGCAATAGCTTGCATTAGGCAAAACGAAATTAAGAAAACAACAGAAAAGCTTCCAAGTACAGAGGTCTGAAGAAATGTCGTGCCCAAACCTTATTTGTTTCCTCTTAGCAAACATACCAGCCTATAAAAAAGTGTGAACTTCCCCCATCAGCCTTCCCCACACTTTTCTGTGTTCTTTAGTTTTCAGCTCACGCTACCCATGTTTCCATTTTATTTTATTTCCATTTTATTTTGCATTCTTCCTGTGTTTACTACGCCACCTCCAGGTACTCACCACCTGTGTGTCTACACAGTGGAGCTCAGGACACAAAGTGTTAAAATGGGAAAGAGATGATCCCGAGAGACAGCATGAGCCACGAAGGTCTTCCGGGCAGCCAAGGCACTTGCCTATGTACTTTGGAAACCCTTTGATACAGATCAGTCCCTGAGTATCCAGGCCTCATCTCTAGCTTTTTTCCTGCATGTTTTTCCCTTTCCTCCTGCTGGTATGAGAGCAGACTCCCTGACACTTGCTGTCTAAGTAGCTGGCAGCAGGCACACAAGAAACCGTGGCTCGTGCAGCATGAGCTGCCACAGAAAAACCCACACTGAATGAGCCACACGTCTAGAAACAGCTCCCACCCAAAGGAGAGTGTTGCAATTACCATCACTATCACAATTATCACAATTAACGTCTCATCTCAACTCCCAAACACCTAACAGAATGTTCAGATCCATTTCAGACCCTCTCTTCCTACTTTTGGAAAGTAGTTTTGCAATTCTTGTGTAATTACTCAGGAAAAAAAAAAGGTAATAAAGCAAATTATCTTGTCCCTGCATCATACCACTTGCAGGCTTAGTGCTGGGAGCTGAATTCCCCAACTGGCCTAACCGAGACAGCTCTGTGGAAAGTTGACACAGTGTTTGGGAATGCCAAGCCAAGGAAGCAAACAGTTCATCAGAACAAGCTTTTCTAAATCTGTTCCATGAAGCAGAACAAGCACACGGGCAACACCATCACTATGCAAGGAAGACATGTAGGACCCTAGTCCTTAAACCTACTCTGTACTTTGGCTCTAGAATAGCTGTAAAAAGAAATAGGTGTTAAAAATCACACCATCTAAAACCTAGTCAAAGGGAAGGCCCCAGTATAGACACAATCATATTAATATCATAAGTCCTTCTTCTGATGGTAACATTAACTCCAGTTGGGAAATTAATCTGGGCTACAAATGAGTCTAAAGTCAAGGTTCTTTCAGCCTCTCAAGAAGTCAAAGTACATCAAAAAACATGAGATGTGTTGTTCACTGCCTGTGCAAAAAGCTTTGCTCTGCAGTGTTTGTGCTGCAAGGAAGAGGAAAGCCTTACAGAAAGGATCAAGAGGTTTTTTCAGTGTATTTTTTCTGCAGGCAGTTATTCCCAGCCCATGCCATGTTAAGCAGGACTGTTCCAGTATCAAACATTCACACAGAGGATGAATACTCATACATATACGTTTTACCACATCACTGCAGCTCACACATGCCAGACAGGCTTCATAGATTGCCCGTGATGACCTCTGAGGTGGTGGAGGCAGATCATTCAAGAGTGAGACTCTTATATCTACACTGAGTAATGACTCTCTGTGTCTCTCTTTCAACTCCTGTCTCCCTCTCAGAGAGGTTAGTGAACCCCTGCCTCTCACTCCTACTTAACTCCCACCACACATCACACTCTCCAGAGTGCAGTCACTTCATATAAATTACACTGTGAAGACAGGTGTGCCTACTGCTCTACTCCTTTCAGTCTCCTAAGTTAGCAAGGAATGGCTTTGCGGTGTGCCTGCTACCTAACATAAAATGCCTCCTCTTACATCCAAGTGCAGCCAAATGTCTAACATTTCCATCCCTATTGCACTTATGAAGGAAAGCTGGCGATGGTCGGTCTTGATTCACATGTGTACAAGCCGGTACTTTCAGTCACTGACAGGTTCCTGCTGTCCCAAAACCAGGATTCAGATCCCACAGTTGACTGAGAAACTTATCCTGGTATAGATTTTCCTACGTATAAGTGTGCAGCACATCTGTTACTGCTCAGCCTTTAATGTGTTTATGTACAGTTTGCCTAACACTCCGCTCTACATTATTTATATACTGATGATATAACAAATTTGAAAAACAGTTGTAAAGGGACACAAAACTTCAGTGCCTCGTGGACCCACAAAAAAGCCATCCTGATATCTTCTTTTTTGTTAAGAACTTTGTCCTTTCATATTCTTCTTGAAAGGCTGCCCATGGCTCCAAAACTACTATGAAAACCTTCACCTTTGCTCAGAACTTGCAGTGTTCAGAAGTGAAACAAACCCAATAGTAACATCCTGGCTGCAGAACCAAATAATTGGTAGCCATGAGGTGAAAACAATTATAAGATCCGTATTTCATCCTTGTTTGTGTTTTTAACAGGCTTGTGATACTGAGCCAAAGTCTAGCTTTCCTTTCCAGGAAAGGAAATCCTTTCCAGGGGATTAAAACACTAGAGTAGTTTAAAGCATCTATAGGGCCGGAGCTTCCTCCCTTGAGGCCGCCACACTGCTACCACAGAACCACCTCAGTGACCCTTTGCTGGGTCTTCTCACATGTTGCAGCTCCTGAGCACAAGACACCTTTCCCCAAGGGACCAAGGGAAAGCCCTAAGCTAAGGAGACAGGGGGTATCCTGCCTGCTTTAACACACACCAGGAATGGCAGTGAGTGAGCAGGCAAACTTAGCTAAACAGTGAGTACTGGATGTGGGAGAAATCAGTTCTGTCTAAAGCCGCTGAAACTCGTTAATTCACTTAGCCTGGCCTGCTTGAACTATAATGCCCACAGGGTTTTTACCACAACACTTTGCCTTTACCACAAGCTCTTGTTTACCGGAATTGTATTTTTTTGAAAAGAATTCAGTGCTTATTTCATGTAACAGGCAAACCCTGCATCCTGAGTTGTGGTCAGCTGCTGACACTGAAAGCAAAAGGCATTTTTAGTTGCCCATTTTCTAACCTGTATTTGTCCAGCGCCAGCACCCAACCACCTTGCTATGTCCAGAGATAAACTGCCATTATTAATTCTGTCCCTGCTTTCAGTTTTTAGTGGATGAATATAAAATGTCATCTTTGACAAAACAAATTGATTTAGATTCTCGTGCGTCTCTTTAGACAGCACAGTTCAGCCTATGCTCATGCAGCTCAGACAGACTCTGTTTTCTGCCCATCTGTCAAAATCCTTTTAAAACTGTAAACATTTCAGAAACAGTCTCATTAATGGCATACACATGGAAATACCACCTCCTTGACCTTTACTCAGCAATCTGCTCTGATCAGAGACTGTAACATTTGCTTTCAGGTACACTGTATCACTCAGGGAGTGCGTGTTTAGCTGACTATCCATTATAAACAAGTCTGAGTCACCGGTTTCCAAAACACGATCTCCCAGCTAAATACCACAGCTATAAAAGCACATCTTTGGTCTGTTAGCACCTTGAATTTGGCTGAAGATTCAAATACACATTTTTGGGGATGAGATCAGTTTACCAGACAACGCAGAAGATGCTAAAGAACAGGCCTGTCCTTGGCGTTGTCATTTATTACTTCTTTGTACTTTACTTTATCACGTGTTGCATCATCATCATCATTGTCTTTGTCTAATGAAATAAGTCATGTGTTCTTAGGTAAAAACCCAAGCAACGGAGTACTCCGAGCCTCACAGAATGAGCCCTTTGGTATATCTCTCAGGAAAAACAATTCTGAATGCCTCCTCATTTACAATTACTTTAGGAAACATGACTATTAGCCAGATTGCAATTAATTTGATGCCTTTATTTAGTCTTATATTGTTAGAGCTTGGATTTGTTTTTTTTTTTACTCAGAGCATCATGTGGAACAAAATCATGTCTTCCAGAAATTTCAATAGGTGTATGTTTAAATTGATATCAAAAACATTACCTCTACCAATCAGACACCATCTTACCAAAATTACATTGCAATTAGTTCACAAGACATGATTTTTACATTGATTATCATGAATTTTATCACCTTTTCCTAATCCTTTCCTAACATCAGTTCTGTATTGGCATTCCTGTGATTTGCCCCAGAATTTTTCAGATTGCTATCCACTTTTCAGCTATTTGAGTCATAACTCCAATTTTTTCCTTATTTTTGTCTTCAATGTCCTGACAACTGACTTCATTCTTTTCCAGTTCATGGTGCTGAAACATGATGGAGGTACATATGAGTGCAGTAAATGGGAACATATTTTTTCTCAGGCTACAGCACAGAAAATTGTGATTTTTCTTGGTCATTCTGACTTCCTCTACATCATGTCTCCTCTGCTGCATTAGAAAGAAAATTTCTGCATATGAGCACAAACATGATTGCTTAGGGAAAAAAAAAGTAGAAAACCTTTTTAAAACTCTCAAAACTTTCACCTTTATTGTTCTGTTGGTCAGGGGAAGAAACCTGTTGGAAGAGTTGCAGGTGGAATCTATCCTTTCTCGCAACAACCTCTTTCTGAAGTGATGCAACTCCATCACTCCAGGCCACATTATTTGTTAAGCTTTGTGCAGCACCTAAGTCAAACATAGCCAAATCTCACACGTCTCTTCACCAGCACTGCAGTTCACATGACCAGTAACAAGGGGATAACCCTCCCGCCTTCCTTCAGCACCTTCTTCCCCTGAAAGGAGCAACAGGTTTAACTCAGGGCAAGGAAACAGAGCAGATAGAATATGGAAAGAAAAAGCTCCCCTCTCTAAGCACATTAGCTCCTGATTCCTCTGATTCACTCAGGATAACCTCTCTCCATCACACACACAAAAGGCAGAGGCAGATGCCTTTGAAGGGACAACTGACCTTCAGGAGATGACCATTTGTGCTGGGTGCATCTCTGCATTGTCATCGCCATAGATCTGCGCAACTTGTGCTATTTAAAGAAGGGATAAAGCTGTGATAATTTGAGATTAGCTGCCTGTGTAAAATGATAGTGAGTGACAGAAACATCCCAGCATGGACCCAGTAAAATGGATTAGTAATAGGACAGTATCTCAAATTTCAGGCTGCAGTCTACTGCTGTTTCTAGTTACATAAATGGAAACACAAGGCAATCTATCAATTCACTGCTACCTCACACTCTAACTCGCTGCTAAATGCTTGCAACAGGAGCTCAGGTGACCTTCCAAATCCAGGTGGAAGGTTTTAAGTACTGAATTATTACTTACATACCACAGGAAAATAACTGATACTCTGAAGTGTCTTTGACTAATGCATTTTGTCTAACATTTCATGTGCTCCAAAACTGAGTTCTATTTATCTCTTCTGGCAAGAAATAGGATCACTTGTGTGGCAAGCTTTACTGATTAAGGTTGAAAACAATTTGTACAATATTATTGCCACCTCTGTTAAAGAAGGAACAGCTGCTACCCCTCACACCAACTTTAAAGAACAAAGATGGATGGCTAGAAATCTGCACACACATTCATGTGGGAAGCAGGAAGAAAGGAAAACACTGGCAAGACCCACACTATAAGCACATCTGGGCTCAGGGAACAGGCATCCACTATTTAAGGAATGGCCTCCTGATGCTCAGCTTTGCAAGTGGAACAAATATTTAGTGCTGGCTCTGAATTTACCAGCTTTTGAGTTTAAAAAAACATGAAACAGCCTTTGCAGCATGGAGCCATTCCACACCGATTTGCTCATTGGGTTTGGCTTACTGGGCTACTCTGGGGATGGCCAGCCTTCAAGAGGTGATCCACCGTGCCTTGGCTGGCTCCGGAATCAAGCCATCAAAGATCATTCAAGGTTTCCAGAGGCCTCATCAGAGGACTTCATTTAAGCACCATTTTCTTGCTGATGGCAATACTTGGACAACTAGGTAAGAGTTGAGGACTTCCTGGAATTAAACAGGGGTGTGACACAAGATGATTAAGAGGATTTTGGGAGGGAGTCTCGCACAAAGTCTTGGACTCCACCTTTTTCTTCCACTTCATCAGCAGCATGCTTTCTCTCCCACAACCTGCCATGGTGCTCTCCCTTTTCCGAGCGCACTGACTCCCAGCAGAAAGGGCAGCAGCAGCTATCACAACCGCAGAGTGGCTCAAGGGCACAGAAAGCTTGCGCTGACCTACGTTGTTTGACATGAAGCATGTTTATCAAGAAGCAGCAGGCAGCTGACCTGCTGGAAGGGACCTCTTTGGTCAATCTTTTTTAATTCGGGGAAGGGCGAGGTGTCCATCTGAGGTATCAGTGGAAAGTGGAGCAAGAATTATTACATGAAGCCTCTTTCAACCCAGTCCATGCTGTTTTCTCAGGGCAAGTCCCCTGGCACTCGCCCAGCAGCTCTACCCCCATGCTTGTGCCTTTGAGATAATTCTCTACAACTTTAGGTTGGAAATTTTAACATTTCAGTATGTAACAAATGAGTATTAAGGCTGGCCTTGATGGCAGAAATGGATGGATTTGCTCAGACCCTGTTCATGGCAGGTCCTAGGCTGTGACTGCTCTCATCATTGGCTCTTCAAAGCAGCAGAGAGCAAGGGAGATAAAATTGGTAACAATAAAACTCTGAAGGAGGAAAACCCAGTGGAATAAAGCACCAAAGCAAAGAGACAGAGAAATTAAGTCCTATAGGAGGAGGAAGAACAGAAGAGTAGGTCAACCTCTAACAGTTCCTGCCCCATCAGCAAACAAATCATCACTCCCAGGATCCTGTCCAGATTATTTACAAGCCCATTAACTGGCAGTGTCAGCAGCCCTACAGACAACACAGCATTACTAGTGGCTGTGGGACAAGCAGTGGGTAAGGAGGGTGAATTATTTCAGTCGTTCTTGGTGACTCTGCGTTGTTGGAAAACACTGTAGGCACTGCAGCCTACTTGAAAAGCCTTATGTCCTTCACAAGAGATGTTAAAAATGCTCCCTCCACCTTACTGATACACACCTTTTGTGGTCTGTGGGGGAAACATCTCCAGTTCCTCAACGTGGCAAAAGAGGGTCTGGGCACAGCTACCATGGCAGGGCCCCCACCTCCTCTAGGGAGGTCTCTCCTCCCTTCCTGTAGGGTGAGTATGTCAGAAAAAGCTGGAGTCATTAGAGGAGAGCAGTGGAGATAGGATCAGGATGGAGCTCAACAAAACTCAGTTTTCATGTTGTCCAGCCTCCAGGTACACGCTCACACATTCAATGGCACTTCACTGCACAGACCAAACCTCCCCACACCCCTCCCTTCAGAGGCACCATCCCTTTTGCTTTATGAGTGCTGTCTGGAAAGCATCCGAGAGAAAGTAAGTACCCCCAACATCATGTGGGAAGGGCCTCTGGTTTGAGTAGTTCCACTAAGAGACTGACTGGGCCAGATTTCCTTCCCTTCTCAAACAGCATTTGCAAAACTATCTATCGTGGAGGGCAAGGCTTTACTACTGAATCCACAATAAATTGGACTAGAAATAAATCTCCTGTGTCGGAGAAAACATTTGAGGCTTTGATAGAATTACTCTAGAGAAAAGCCTAAATGTACAAAACCCAAAAAACTAAAATACACCTAGCCCTTCATTCTCTCATTGTTTTTGTTGGTTTTTTTTTTCCCCAGCTTTGAGCACTTCAAATATATTGATTTTCTTCTTGCTTTGGGGTTCTTATGACTAAGTGTTAAAATGAAGGTAATTTTGAGGTAGGGCTTTAGTTTTGAGCTAGAATTTACTATGCAAAAATATCAAAACAGGCCATTTGAATAAAAAAATCTGAAATTTTTACAGCTAAGTCTCTCAGAACTATTAATCCTCATAGAAAGGGTTAGTTTTAGACAAAGTAGGATTTTGTTTTGATACAAAAACGATCTGGGAAAAAACCATTCCCAAACAGCTTATCTCTAACAAGGCTGTCAAATGCCTTGTGTTCTTATCCCAGGGAAACTGTTTTGTAAACTGAAACTTATTGCTATTGCAAAACCAGGAAGAGACTCCTCTGACCTCCACAGCTTCTACGCTTAGAAAAGCACGTTCCAGTGCCACCAGAAAAAAACTGACCTATCATAATACTCCTTTGAATGCACAATCTCCTGCCATCCGTCCAACAACTAAAAAAAAAATTATATGCAACTGTGAGTTTGTGGCAGCTGGCAGACTGAAGCAAATAGACTGAAACTACTTTCTGATTGCCACTGTGTGCATCTGAGCACTAGTAGGGCCACCAGGAAGCTACAAATCCCAGTCTTGTCTGGTGTTAATCACTTAGCACCTTTGAAAAATGTGTCACCTATTGAAGGACAAACCCATGTCCTCTCTCCCAATGTTTGAATCTGCTGTCAGATTTGAAAGAGTTGGCACAAGCAGTGAGATTCACTCCTCTCAAGAAGGATGATTCCCACAGAACCAGAGGACCAAATAATAAAAAACTTGAGGAGTGGTATTTTGAACCTACTTCTCATTTTTTACATGTAAGGGCAAACACATATTTTTATGGTTACAGTCAGGTCTGCTAAGCTAAGAAAACAGAATGACCCCTTTCCTTTTCATTTACTACTGACTTTTTCCCTTTGAAATCAGTCTCAGCTGCAACTGAACATTGGTTCATTGCAGTGTAGTTGTGCAGAATTAAGCTAGGCAGAACCTCGAACACCGTGTCGAGTCTTCACTGCAAATTGTTCAGTGATTTCCCTCTAGAGACCTGCCTCGGGAAACGACAACTCTCCCTGATGCTCCAGTAGGTGACATTTTCCTCTGAGCTATTTGCAGTGAAGACATGACACCGTGTTGGAGGTTCTGCGCAGGTTAGTTCTGCACAACTACATTGCAGTGAACCAAAGTGATCAATAATCCAATCTATCTGTAGCCACAAAGCATGGAAAAACTGTTCCACAGGCATCTTGTCATCCAAACAGCCCGGAGATGAGAGCAACAGGTGCAATAGCTCTTATTCCCACGCAAAATAATGTGGTTGTGTGTGGTTCTGAACACTCCAGGGAAAAGGGATGGTTTTTTCCCACAGGAGGAGCAGAGGACATCCAACTCCTGGTCAGCGCTACACAACACACCACTGGACTGAGCCAGTAAGACTACATTCTAGAGTTACTGACCTGGCAAGGGAAACACTCCAGTTTGATTATCAGACTCTCTGAATGACGGCAGATTTGCAGCGCTGTGGGCAAGAACAGTCCCACACCATGGCCTGGGCTCTCATGAGCTGAATTCCCCTGGAGCAGACCCAAGTCAAGGTCAGGCGTTAGTTCCTCATACCATCTCCTAGAGGTGGTACCCCCTGTGGCAGAGCTGCTGGAGCATGAAAGTCTCAAGGGTTGCTTTTGTGCATGAGAAAAGTGAATGCTGGTGTTATTTGCGTGGGCTGCTGAGCCACCTCACACAGCACATTTCGCTACAACCCTGTTTGCCTGCCAGTGGGTATCCATGCTGCTGCTACCCTGCAGCCACCTCCCCATCTGTGTCCTGAGCTCATCTGACCCCCAAGACAGTGAATTCCAGGCAAGCATCCCATGCAACAATGCAGACCTTGATACAAACAACTGTTTTTCATAATCATTGGAGTTTAAGGAAAATAGCTTACAGAACTCTGGGAAAAAAGAAAACAAAACTCCCTTGTATATATATATATACATTTATGTCAGAGAATTGCTGAACTTGGAGAAGCATTTGCTGCCAAGTGGCATGCCCTTCTTTTTGTCAGCAAAACCAACACATGCATTTGGGCTTGGATGATCGCCTGACTGGGATGCTAAGGAGATGTTTATCTAGGGATGTAACTTGCTGCAACTGAGGAAAGAAAAAAAAGCCCACAAAAACACAGAGCGAAAATGAATTACATAAATGTCACCAGTGGTGTTTTTGTATTTATTCCAACTCTGTAAGCAATTACCCTTTGGCAAATTTTCAAATTCTGTTTATTTGAGAGTGCTGCACGTAAGCCAGGGGAAAATAAGCCTGAAAGGGAACAAACTGATATTCCTGATGCAGAACTGGATTGGCACTTGGAGGAAAGCATACCCAACTTAACCTCCAAATGTCATATGCACGTCATAACATAAAAATGAACAAGGTACTATTTATAGGGCTTCAAATGAGTAGCTGACAACTGATACTTAACTATGCACATTTAAATACATATCTTTCTTAGGTAACTCCTGCCTTTCACATAAACACATTTGGTTTCAAGAAAAAGGTATGCTTGGGGATTTATTTACTTTTTTTTAATGTGTAACAGTCCAAACTAGTCCTTTTGTCTGCAATTACTGTATGACAGCTTCAAGCTGTAATGGACTGCATTAGCAATCACTCATCTCATGAGACACATCATTGTTCATTAAATGAACGTCTGTCTTCTTGGATGGAAGTCTCTTCCATTACTGTTACAGTTTTTCAGATAGTCTAGCAAGTCTCAACCTCACATGGAAAATCATTCACAGCTGTGAAGGGAACCAGGATTCTTCTGCCAGCCTGAAAGTATAGGAGCATTTAGTCAAAGACAGCTATTCCACTGCAACAGAGCATCTGTGAGTTGGACTTCGCTGGCCAAGCCCCTTGTATACTTTGTATAACATATCCTGTCACCATGGAAGGCATTTTTGTGCCAATCAGGGGTGGTAAACACCTTGGCCAACAAAATTACAGCTGAACGATCTGCTGTCTTGCTCAAGTGCAGATTTAGAAGGGATCCACAGACTTAGACTTCATTTGCCTAGTTTGTCTAAGAGGCCCAGTTTAGCAGAGAACTGGAACAATTACTCACAGGTTTGCATATAACAAAACTGGAGGGGCTTGTGGTTCTCTTCATACCCTACAGCTCAGCTGCGATGCAAGGAAACCAGTGTTTAATTCTGTTCCTCTGTCTCACTTGATCACCCGTGCCTCAACTCTTGAGAACATACCTAAACCACCCAGCTGTAAAGTCTTGCAGGGAAAGGAGGAGGGACTACTGATCTGGTTTTGCTTTCAACTTTTCCTATTAACTGGCTGCAAGCCTCTCGATCTCCCTGTGCCAGAGCACTCAGGCCAGAGCCACAGAGCAAGTCATCAGTGGCACCGCGCAAAACCAGGAGAGCCATGCTGAGGTTCTCAGGTCACCTCATGTGGGGGAAGGAATATAGGCACCAAATTTTAAAACTGTCAGTTAGCCAAGTGATGAGATTAATTGTTATCCTGTCAACTACGGTAGTTTCTACATTCCCTTATAGTTCTAAGTTCATGCTCATTCCCAGAGAAAGTTCGTATTAGACCAGACCACTTAACACCCCAGCATCTTAGAACCAAACTACTTTACTAGACTATTTTTCCTCCCCCTGTTAAGTGACATTTTATAACTACTAATTCAACAATGCATCATCACCAAAGAAATGCAAGTTGGCATAAACTTTCAATGCTAATTGAAAAAATAGTTCTTGAAGCAATGCAATTGCTAATTATTCATGGAAAGCCACACTAAATTTTAAACTTGGAAGCTCTGCTGCAGTGTTACTCATTTTTCTTATAGGCTTTGTTTAGAGTAAGAACTCAGGGAGCCAAGAAATCCCAAAAAAGTGTGAGAAGACAAATAGAAACTGGGAAGTGGTGAAGCTGTAATATGGGAAGTAAATGGACCAGAAGAACCACAGGAGTTCAAGAACATAAAGCTTCTAAGGCAGGATGACTGACTGGATCTCAGCAGTATCCCCCAGTGCATGACTTCTGGGCAGGGATGACAAAGTGTGTGCCTCAGAGCTGGGGAAGAGGTCTGTGTGGCAATTACCTTACCTCTCATAATATAAAACTGCTGAAGTAGATTAGGCAGGGTCAGAAGCAATTTGCAGTCCCTATGGACTGAAAGCTGCTTCTTGACCTGCCAAGGGCTGGATAAATTTCAGCTACTACTGCTACAACAAATATTTGCAGCATGTCTGAGGCGTGCACATCATAGCCCAGCGTCCCGCTCACACTGGCATTGACCTCAGCTGGCATTAGTGTGAAAAGCTGCAGACAGCCTTAGAGAGAGGGAAGGATTCTGCTTCTCTTGCTGTCTCTGCCAGGATGGCAGTAGCTTCTGCCAGAGTGGCTGGGCACACCAGTATGGCAACATTATCACCTGCTGCTGCAACCAGACTTGAGAGGAACTGCAAGCCATGTCTCATGGGAGGAGTGTGTGTGTAAATTTAAGTGTTTGATGTTTGTCTTGCAGAATGGCTTATTCATAATGGCAACTGAAGGAGTGAGTGGGTGGGAAAAGGCACATCTTTATAGCAGCATCTTTGAAGCCAAACTGAGCTACTGACCTGTAACCTTTTCTCCTGCCTCTGGCACAGCATACAGCAAGTGTAAGCTAATGTACGGTCACAGCTGCTGTTCTGGGTTATGTTCACACAGGCACGAGCAGTCCATGACAATGACTTCCTCAAGGATCCTGGCTGCATGCCACCGGTGCCACTCAGAGTGGTCCCATCCCCCTTCCGAATACATGGACTTGAACAGGGCAGAACACCACCCTCCTGACAGCTGCCTATGCAGAACCTGACAAGTGCCTGCAGCTCCTCTCCACTGGCACATCAACCTTTATTGCTTATTTATTGCCTGGGACCATGCTGGTCCCTGACAAATTGAGCTTGTGAGCCAGAGACTGCAGAAGGCTATGGGCTGATGACTATCTGCATCCCATCAGGCACTGAGGGGATCCTGGCAGGCTGATGGGAAGAGTGGGACTCCAGTGGGCAGATTTTTGCACCCCCAAGGCTCTGCCCTACTGCCTGTGACTAATTCTTCACCTAAATTAGAACATGAGGACTCCTGCTGATACATGCACTTCCAACAGGACAGCCAAGCTTTATTTTTCGTTAGCTTTCAACTACAGTACTTTACTTTTACATTTACTCATGTCTGCTCTGCGTGCTGTTCATTAAGCTCTTCAGTACCTCCTGTTTCATGAGACTCACCTCCTCCTACGCCCATGCACACCTCAGGGCTCGGTGGGTGGCAACCAGCACGCTTACAGCCCTGTGCATGGGATAAGGCAAGCCTGTAGATTTGCCCAGGAGAAAGCATCATCTTCCCCAGGTAACTCATTCAGCAAGGCTATGGGTTTGAGCCCTAGCAGTGAGGCAGGCCTCACCCTTTTCCGCTGCCAGGTTGTACCTCCCGAAGTGTGACGGGAAAGTGGCATGGCCTGGTGCCTACTGAGTGCTCACTGGTGCAGGACTTGATCCCCGTTGTTTGGTGGTTTAATCTCAACCAGCAGCTAAATACCACGCAGCCACCCCTGCAGTGGGATGGGGAGGAGAACTGGAATAAAGGTAAAGCCTGCAGGGTTGAGATAAGAACAGTTTAATAACAGAAATAAGATGATAATAATAAAATAGTAATTGTAACGAAAAGAGAGACAACCAGAAAAGAAAGAGAAATAAAACCAGAGGAGGACAAGTGATACACAGCACAGCTGCTCACCACTCGCTGATTGATACCCAGCCTGTCCCTGAGCAGCCATCAGCCCCTCCTGGGCAACTCCCCCAGCTGACAAACTGAGGAAGATGTTCTATTTTATGGCATATCCCTCTGGCCAGTTTGGGCCAGCTGTCCTGGTCATGCTCCTTCCTGCCTTCTTGTGCACTTCCCTGCTAGGAGAGCATGGGAAACTAGAAAATCCTTGACTTAGGGTAAGCACTACAGAGTGACAACTAAAACATCAGTGTGTTATCAACATTATTCTCATACTAAATCCAAAAATACAGCACTGTACCAGCTACGAGGAAGAAAATTAACTTTATCCCAGCCAAAACCAGGGCATCTATCAATCTCTTTATCATTGTTCCCTACCTGCAAACGTGTTGAGAGAGGCCCAAAGCAACAGCTTATACCTAAAAGTTCTAAAAACTGGAAAGTACAGAAGTGTATTACAGATCTTGCATCCATCTGTTGTAACTGCCCATGCGGAATTTTCCAACGTTTTCCTACTACTCTGCAACAGATGGGACAAAAGCTGCCAAACACTTCCAAGACTTAGCCCAGCTTGTTTTTATCCTGAGGACTGGATTAGCACTACTGAAAAACAAGCCTGGCACAATTTGCTCAGGGAGCTGACAGAGCTCAACCCGGGAGCTACAGAGCATGTTGTCAACAGAGTGTCAGCAGCGTTTGCTGTGCCACACAGAGAAAAGCTGCAACATCCATGCTCATCTGACATGGAAACACAAACAAATTTCATCCACCTCCAGTAGCAAAAGGCTGGAAAAACTAATCTTTGGTTTTGTTTTCTTCCTCTTGCTAACCTCAGGCAAGGCAGTTACCATCCTGCTGCAACTTGTCATGCCAAAACCAACACCTTGCGTCAGCAGGATATGTGCTGCGGCCCACTGCTTTTTTTGGTGAATTAATATGGCTAAATAACAGAGGCAGCCATCAAAACTGCTCTTCTCCAAGTGAAGCTTCCCTATTGACCCAAGTAGAATTGTGCATGCCACGTTTAGCTGGTACTGCAGGGTCCTGCATCACCCTGCTTGCTTATACCTCTCAGAAAGGCTGAGAAGGTTTAGGTCCCCACTCCCTCAACTGTCCCCTCACAGACAGAATAAAGGTTGGATGAATAAAACCCAAGCACGGGTTTCACATTAGTATGTATGCTTTAAATATGTATATCTGTATATGCACATACACACCAATCCTCCCTGCCACATCTCAGTCCAGCACTACTAGCACCAAAAACATTTACAAATTAAAAGAACACTATGGCTACAAAGTTGACTACTCTGAACCTAGACTGTACAAACAGCCTTTGCATCTGCATTTCTTAGCTTTAGCCCTCATACACATGCCTTTTATCACAGACTATTTGCCCATAAATCCTCTACATCCTTCAGTGCCAATACCTGAAGTATTAGTCAGGAGCTGTGCTCTAGTATCCTGTCTAGAAGAACTCCCCTTTATTTTTTTGTAAAAAGTCATTAACATGCTGCTGAAGTAGCGAACAATGTATAGAAAGAAAAATCATGGTCTCTCATATCAAAAAAGTTTCCATAGTTTCAGATTGCATCCATAACATTTGCAGAGTTCCTGCAAAATGTGTATTACCTGAAATAACCCCAGGCTTTAAGAAAAGTTAATTCATATTCATCTACTTCCAGTTAATTACACTGAAACATTTTTGGCCTGCTGTGCTAGGACGGTAGGTATGTGCAACAACAACCAAAAGCAGAGGGCTATACTTAAATTAATCAAGTAGCATAAGAAAAACGTTATGTACTAGTAAGAAGGGTTTGGGATTTTTTCCTCTTAATCTCACAGTTCATTTTGACCTTAAACAAATCTGGTTTTCATTTAAGCAAGTCTGTGAGCAAAGTTGGGTCAAAATCAGAAAATAGCTGTCAGCAAGTATAAAAAATTCAAACATTTGGGTTTACTCTTTCCCCAAAAAAAAGTTTAAGAACACAAGTACCTATATTTTTCTATAAAAAGCATGTTTTAAGTGGAAATGAAAAACAGTATTTTAGATTGCATATTTTTACACCACTCCCTCCCCCAAAAAACTTGGAAGTAACAGACTTCAGCTGAAGAGAGGTTTTAGACATGCCTTTCCTCACCCATTGAGAAGTGGCTCAGATGAGATGCCTGATGGCAGGTGCACCACATCCTGCCCTGGATGGTGAAGAATTAACTTTCTGTGCTTCTCTGCTCCTCCCAAAACATTGCCTCTCATCACTAGGCAGATAAACACTGTACGGACATCTACAACAGCGGCACTACCTGAGAGCTAAACATAAAAATAACTGCATTTGTTCGGGGCCGAAGGGGACATACAATATACACCAGATCATGCACGGAGCCATGCACTGTGAAAAGGAAACAGAGACTGGCTATGCTGAGTGACAAGGAGAAAAGTTTTATGATTCTATGAACTTAAACTAAAGGTCGTATAGATGACCTTGACTTTGGAATGTATCTATTTTTGAATTATTATTATTATATTAGTATTATTAAAAAGCACAAACCCACATTAATAGGATGCTTCTAGTATCACTTTCCTAATGTTTCACAATAAGTAGACTGACAAAACAGATTTTCACTTGTGAAAAGGGCTCTTTGAGCAACATTTACACCTCTCTGCTAGAGCTAGTGCAATAGCCCATTATTACTCCCTTTATGGTCCTCCTCCCAAAAGGTGAGACAGGCAGCTTCCAGCAGGTTTGCAGCCTGTTGCTGAGAAAGGAAATGCAGCCCTGAAGGAGAGTGACCTCCGTGATAATGCTCTTCAACCAGTTACTCTCCAGATTGCTTAATAGGCTGAGAGGTATTTATGGTCTAAGTGTGGAGGTTAAAATTGCGGTTCAGTAGCAGCCGTTAGACCTGTCCCATGCAGCCACTTCAGGAGTGGCTCATTTCAGGAACTGGGACTCGTTACAGGAGCTGTGCCTGTGGTTTGACCCAAAAGCCATCAGCATGCCTGGTTGAAGCCTGGCAGACCTGTAAACACCTTCAGGCAGGATCTTCCAAGCCAGAAGCATCTGGCAATTCTCACTGCGGGTAACGTGGGAATTAGGGTACGTTCTCTGTATGTGTAGGGTATGTTCTCAGTTCCCATGCACGTTCTGAACAGCAAAACCAAACATGAATTAATCAAGGCTTATGCCTCAGCCATCTAGTGGGAGGTGTCCCTGCCCTTGGCAGGGGGTTGGAACTAGATGATCTTTAAGGTCACTTCAAACCCAAACCATTTCTTGATTCGATGATCTATCCCTTTATTTAGCCAGCTTCTTCCAGTTCTCTTCACTCCCACCTACCAACATGTTCCTCTGCATCTAGGCAGAAGAATTCCTCTGACTAGTTCCCCTTAAACAGAGTATGTTAGATGGCTATTTCCAGCTGCAAGTGACTATAGCTGGAATCCTGCCACAGAGAGTTGTCGAAGATGAGACCCTCCTGTGATGTATAAAATGTGGACTCTGTTGCCAAAGCCACCCTTATAAGTCACTCCAAGTCCTCGTACCAGTGCTCACTCTCTCACTGTTACCTGCTCAGCTCACAAAAACTGCCTCTGTTCCTCAAACTGTTCTCCTAACCAGAAACGAGTAACTTCCTATAGCACTTCATTCCCACCTGAAAGAGCAACAATTTGAAATACACTGGTGAAAATAATATACCAAATAAAAGGTGAATTCAGTGTCAAGGAGTAAATAATCTGTTTGTGAAGCAAAGGCACAGAGCATTTGTTCATTGTGGAGCAAGAGAAGTGGGGGGAAATGTCTTATGGCAGATCTGGAAGGTGTGTGGGTTGTGCCTTATTTCCTTTCCTCACTGCTATGAAAGGGTACAAAGCAAAATCATGGAGTACACAGAGCAGCAGACAGCCCTCTCAGCACAATGCTGTCCTTCTTTAGAGGAGGTGGGCTAAAGACTTTATGTTTGTGTTTGACAAGGATTTCTTTAGTGCTTTTATTTTAAAAAGGATTTTAATTGATCTGTCTTTCCATCATTTTTAGTACTATGATTTACCCTCATAAACCACACAGACCATAGAAGGGCAATTTTGCTCTTGCTGCCATTTGGGCAAAAGACTGCACTATGGAACTGAAGATATTAATTGAAATGTAAGGGCAATGATCCCAAAGCATTCATTTGAGAAACCTTTTTTTACCTCTGGAGTGCTATTTGATCACCTCAGTCAAGCTCAAGTATCCTGCAGCTTTTGGTTCATGTGATTTAGCATGAGGTCACTGCTGCCTAACACGGTGGCAAGTAATGTAATTCCCTTCAAGAGTCTCTGAAGTAAGCAAGAGAAATGAATGCTCTAGGCACTTCATAAACTGTTTTTATGCTTTACTCTTGGGCAGTGGCAAAAATCCCACACCAAGAGATGAAAAAACATGTCAACAGTCTTCAGACTTGATGCCCCAAACAAAAGGCCAGTCTGCTTTACTCTGTTGTATGGACCCCTCAGCCAATGACTCCCTCCAGTTCCGTGTTCCTTCCCAGGCTGAGCATGCATCAGCAGGTCAGTATCACATCTCAGGGAAGCAAGAGACTGCTAGGATCAAACATATTGCCTGGTCTGCCATAACTGAGAGTTATCACTTCATAAATATCTCAAGGAGACTGAGCTACACTCTTGATCCACAAGCAAAGGAACTGACACCGGCATTACTGCAATGGCGTAACCTCTCCCTATAGATCTGCCTGCAAGATTCCCACCACCTAGACAAACTCCAGCAGTGTCAACACACTTCCCAGGTCACAGGAGAGATGTATATTCAGCAGAAGCAAGAAATCCTGCACAAGCTGTTTGTCCATCACTCCTCTGAAGGGACACGAGGCAGGCACAGACTGCTCTTCCTCAAGGTCACACCTTGCAGAAGAAAAGGTGGCCTGATGGGAATACAAGACAGGGAAATAAGGGTTCTGCCCTCTGCCTCAAGAGGAGGGGCCAAAAGCACTGTATGGGTCACACACCACAGGGGCTGGAGAGGAGGAAGAGGAGAGCAAAAGTGACGACTAAATCTTCTTCGAAACAGAATCCAGAGAGAGACGAACTAAGCAAGGCCAAAAGCAGCAGTCCTGCAGCAAGGCAGAACACGCTGCTTTCATGAAGAGTCCCCCCCGAAGTCATCTCCCACCTGGCCAAACTTTTTGGCCAATGTCTGATCACAACGGTGAATATATATTGAACTAAATACACTGAGTTTGGGGCAACAAATCACCTCTGGCCCCTTCATTCCTCTGGACACTTTATGTACTTGATGTACAGGGAAGTCCTTGTTCCTGTTCTTTAAATCCTTTGCAGGCTGAATGAGGGGTAAGCAATTAGGTCCAACATGTTGAAAACGTTTTAGAAGTTGGGAGAATAGAGGCAGTAAACAAGAAAAAACAGCCAGCAGCTACTTGCACACAAAAATGTAATTTCTTTTTCTTTCCTGGGAAGTTCTGCTTCTGTGCTTAAGACCCAGACAGACAGGAAAAGCCCTTGCCAGGACATCAGTTTTCCTCATTTGTGGGAACAGAGAAAGGAGACTGCTGTGCAACCTTTACCTGCAGTCTTGATGTCGGCTGAAGGACCCTACAGCTTACTCAGAGCCTTTGTTATAAATCTATTTTCATTGGGAGTGGCAGCAGCTGTTAGTGCCATGATAGGAGCATACTTTAAGGCAGCAGTCATTTTGTGCAGTCATGTCTTCTGTAACTTTAGACAAAGCATTAATGTTGCCTAAAAGACCTTGGGGCAGGAAGGAAGTCATGCCTCCTGAGTTCTCTACATGCTACCAAGAGGATAGTGAAAGCATCTGAAGTGCAAGAGCCACTGTCGTACCTCAGAGACTCCCCCCCACACTCCAACAAGCCAAAAGAAACAGAGGCATTTGTTACAATCGCTTTCCTGGATTTGAAAGTCCAAATAGTGAAAGTTACTAAGCTCTTAAAAAAAAAAGTAAGTGTGCTCTGTTTCCAAGGTTTCGTCCAGACGGATTCTCCTGGCAAACAGAAAAGATCCCCAAGCCAAGTAACTGTACTCAGCCTCATCCTGTGTGTTGCATGCTCAAAGGATTAAGTTATGGTTTACTGCAGCCGTACCCAGAGCTCGCCTAAAACTTCACACCTTTCATGGGTAGCATAAACTCTTTGCATATTCCTTTAACTCACAATTTTCTCACAAGCTTGCTCAGCTATTTCCTGACACCTCCCATGGGTCATTTGGTGTTTTTTTCCAAGGTAGTTCGTCTTTGATACCTGAAGTGTCTCAGAAAATTCTCGGAGTAATTGGTCATCGGTGGACAGTCACCACTTAATGCTCAGAAGGCAAATTCCACGGAGGATCACAGTTTCAATACCTCTTATCAGAACAAGGGTGGGGCCTTAGCACTGTTATGTTTATGTTACCCAAGACAACAAGCAGGTTTAAAAAACAAACCAAAATGACCTTTGAAAGTTGTGACAGCACGACTGGTCATTTTAAAGCTAGATGAATAATCTTCAGTGTAGAGATTGACTCTTTATGTCATGTGTGCATAATCCATATGGTGAGTCTGGCTCTAGACACTGTCCCAACAAGAAGAGCAAGAAAAATATTTTTTTAAAGGCTGAGTTATTCAAACTCATAAAGCATTACAATTTCAAACCAAAATTGTGATTTGGTTGTGCTTTGGTTTACCAGCTGTATATCTCTTAAAGCTTATTAGTGACGCCCACAAAGTAGCTGATTTTACCCTGGATTAGGTCTGTTTGTCGTTTTGGTTCCTCAGCACAAAGCTACAACATAGGCTGCAGATATGCACATGGAGGAACTGCTAAAACAAGAATTCAGAGCTATGGAACAGCTCTGGGTATCAGCCTCCTTGATAAATGTATAGGGAGCAGTAAAGTAAGGCCATGCAGCATGCATCAGTTTATGATACTAAAATTCCTTAGACCCTAACAGGGATTTAAAAAAGCCATGCCATTGATTAAAAACATATATTGCTGACAGTGGCAAAGTTATTTAATGATATTTTGGAGAGAATCAGAGCTTTTTCCTAAGGAAAATCTTGTGCACCATTGGGACAGGCATGCAGGGAAACCCTGTGCGGAACAGAAGTGTTTGAATTGGCAGGATGGTAAGTAAATGGAAAGACATTTTCCTCCTTTGCTCATCTCTGTTTCATTGACCTTTTCTTTCAGAGGATGGAAATAAAGCACTTGGGTCTGTGAAGAAATACTTGGAACGAGGAAATCCTGCAAGTGAAAAGAAGTCCTACAATTGGGAAAGGCAAAAAACCAGCCAGTGTAACCACAATGCTGGATTTCCTATGGAGATAACCATCATCGATGCACAAAGCTCCTGTGTTCCTTCAATTAACATACTGTAGGTGGAAGCCAAAAACACTGGATAATGGTAAGTTTCACTTTCTACAAAGTCAAAAGCTGTTTTAATAGAAGTGTAAGTGCCTTTCTTTTCTGTTCAGCAAGAAAGAGAGTATTTTCTCAGAGGGTGACTGAACACCCACGTTGTTCAGAAGCCAGGCAGAGCGCTCCTTGTTAAGCTTGCTTGCAATTAGTTGTAGAGTCAAAGCTAGCAAGAGCTGGTATCCTGGGCAGGAATAATGCTGCAAGTCTTGGTAGAAAATGTGTTTTCACTGAACACATTGCCAAGACACACATTGCCACATCCTTTTCTCTGGCAAAGAAAGGGAAAGCTTGTGTCTAGTAAATGATGTCTCGGGGCTGGTACAGCCTATTGGGGCGCAGCACATAAGCACAAAGACACGAGCATCTTTGTCCATCTTCCCATTAGAGGTGAACTTTTGAAGATCACATTGGTCATTTCTCATATTTAAGGAAAAGTTCTAGATGTCAACAGGAAAAATTGAGGATTTCCTATAGACAGTCTAAGATGCTTTAGGAGGCCTTGTGCCCCACCATGCCAAAACTTTCACAAGTTCCCAAATTCATGCCCCCCATTTGCTGGTCGGCAGCACCATAGCAGCCAAATTTCCCTGCAGAGGGTAACACCACAGGGAAGGCAAGTAGGCTCAGGGCATAGACAGTGAAAGAAAAGGAGATTAAGAATGCTGCTAACCTGCATGTTTAATGAAGTATTTCTTCTTTCTGTCAGCCTAACACACAAACATACAGGCATGTCTATGCATTACCACACACCTACTCTTCAGCATTTGAAATCAAGATGACCCCTGAGGCAAGAATCATGTCATGCAGAACAAAGCACAAACTCCATGCCATAATAAACATTTTATCAGTAACGAGACCAAATTGGAGTTGAACTACAATCTTAACTTTGCTCCTTAGCTTTCACACCCAAAGAACAGTCATAGAAGCTACATCCTTACACGGACGATAGAAAAGATAAGGAAGCATATTTATGATGTAATTAAATAAATCATGCTGGTCTCCAAGTAATGAACCCATTTCTAATTATCCTGGAGTCATCTTATCTTGCATGTGCTGCTTGAGCACTCGTTTAAGGTGCTGCCAGAGTGCCTTGTCAGTAGGACATGGTTGCCAATAGAAACTTCACAGCACAAATCTGAAGCCAGGCTTGCATACCTGTCTCAGTGTCTAGCACTGTGTTCATTCTTGAGAAAACTATTTTAGAAGAAAACCACAGTGCAATTTTGAAAGGGGTCTGGGTGAAAGAAATCAAATAAGAACTTAGAATTGATGACTTCATAAGCAGCATAAAAGACTTTTTTCCACTTGTTACTGTTTTAAAAAAATGAAATGCTTTCCAACTTTCAACATCAAATAGCCCAGATGGCTGGGTTTGATAAAGGGCAGAAAGAATCTCCAAGTTTTTCTTGAAATCCCCTAAGATCCCAAATGCATCTCTTCATATTTTTCAGTGAATCTTTTAACAGAGGTCCTTTTCCAGAAGCCATGCTTGTTTAGGGTTTACTCCTTGCCCCTTACATTTATTCTCCTTACCTTTTGGTGTTCCCTCTGTAAATGATAGTCATGGTTCTTTATAGCCCTTTTAAAGAAGATAAGTGCATAAATAACCACTGAAAATGTGTCCTGCATAAGTATGTCTGTTATACAATTAAACATTTTCTCCTTCTCGTGATATGTTTTATTGAGGTATAAATCAGGACTACGAGGCAATTTAGCACAGACAGGAATTTTATGGAGGGGGTGTGCAGATCCCCTGGGCTTGTCCGGAAAATGAGAAACATACTCATAGATGATACAGCTTGCTGGGTACAAGAACCACAGGAGCTAGAGAGCACTCTGTCTAGACTGAGATTTAACTCTCTCATTTAAATCAAGTGAAATAGGACTGTGCTGGATGCAATTGCATTAAAACCTTTCTGTGGTGGATTAAGGAGCTTTTTGCAAAGCCAAGTCACACTGAAGAAATCGTGTGGGCAGAATAAACGGGTGCCAAATCACAGGGAGAAAGCAGGAGCTGAAAGGTAGCAAGTGTCTCCCTATGTTTAACAAGGCTCTAGCTGCGCTCACTTTCTTCCACTAAGCAGAAACTTTCCCTTCTGTCCTGCTACTAAGACAGGTAGAGAAATGCTTGTGGCACACTTTTCTTTCTTAGAGTCAGGAGTCTCAGTTGCAGAGCCTACCTATTTCCTTCCAGGAAGGTGTAAATTGAGGTCAAATAAAGAACTTTGACTTGCTTGCATCTGGAACGTGCCTGGAAAGAGACAGCAGGATTCAGATACAGCTTTTTTTTACTCGGAAACTGGTCAAAACCACCTCCCTTCACTTTGGCCAAAAGGCAAAGTCACCACAATGGAAAGGAAGTCTCTGCCTTGGAGTGGTCCCAGCAGAGGTGATTGCCCCATTTCCATTGACGGAGGATGGAGTGATCCTGTTCCTCTCTTAGCTGGGCTATGAGATGTGTACAATAACATTTGTCTCAGTGTCTGCCCAGTCAGCCATCCCCTCCCACCGCATCCCCCAAGTCCACACTCAGAATTTACAGAAGGAAGCACCACAGTGTTTTATTTCTCCAGCCAGGCCTGTACCCAAGGATCTGGGGCATTAGCATCCACCTCACCTAACAAAGACAACTAGCCTTGGTTGTTCTCTCCACAGTCAGTAGAATCTGGTGTTAGACTTGATAGGCCCTGGAGACACCTCACTCTCAGCATCTCAGCCAGGCAGGATACATTTCAGCCTTCCTGCCCAGAGAAATATAACTTGTACCTTACACTAGCACCTTCCAAAAACCAGCCAGCTAAGCTCTGCCCACACGTCTTAGTGCCTGCACAATAATGGGACAATGGCAACATTTTCCTCTCTGTGCACAACCCAGCCCACACCTGGATTCAGGGTAGCTGCATGACTCAGGTAAGTTGTCCTCTTAGCTGCTTATTTGGAAGCAGATGGCAGAAGGAAGACACAGCAGTGAGTAACGAGCTGAAACAAGTCCACAGGCTCAGATGACCCCCAAGCAAGTTATTTTTGAATCATGTATTTCCCTCTGGACATGCAGCACGTGAAAGCACACAGCATTCATTTTTTATCCTTATGAGCCTTCCACTGTCCAGCACTGCTAGCTCATGATACATTCTCCAGAGAACAAGACCATGTGCCCCACCAGCTCCCAGATTTTGCAAGAATCCCAGCATTCAAGTAATTTTTTTAGCAAAAAGTATATATTTTTTTACTCAGTCCTCGGTGCTTTATCTGCTTTTGCAGCTCAGACCCCAAAACCAATCCACCTGGTTTGTTCAGGCAGCAACAACATGCCCTTCCTGAGGATGTCCTCTCCCAACATGCCTTTGTGGATTTTCTCTGCACATTCCCTGGTGCCTCACTCTACAGTAAACTGAGCTGTTCTGTGACACCCGTTCAGCAGCTCATCCCCAGCCCCTGACCTTCAACACTAGATCCTTGCCTTCCAGCTGAACATATACACCCTGCCTAATTGTTAGGGTTTCCAAACAATAGCTAATCACAGGTTTGGCATCAGCAGCAAATTCTGAATCAGGCTTCAGCAGTATTGTCTGACCAGAGGCTAGCAAGCGGAGAGGCCCCTTGACAATGGGGAAGGGAAACTGGGATTAATACTTGCACTNGTTCTGAATCAGTAGTACTGAGGCTTCAGTAGTATTGTCTGACCAGAGGCTAGGAAGCGAAACTGGGATTAATACTTGCACTAAGCCCCACAGAGAAAGAGTGGGAGGGCTAGAAGAACTCCACATAAAGAGGGTGAGGGTTAACAAGACAGCCCAGTACCTTTCAACCTTCTGTTTTGTTTTGTACTTTAAGGTGCAGTAAAACGTATTTATACCCAATTCCTTAGTTTACAAGGAAAGCAGGTTGCCTTAAAAGTTTTAAAACTGGCCTCAGCTGAGGAGCAGTTCTCCCAGCCTGGATTTTGGGGATTTCCTTTCACTCCATGAATAATACTTTCATTCATTTTTTCCATCTACAACCTCTACCTCCAGTTGACAGAAATGGTTTATTTTCATCTCCACTGAAACACAGAAAGATAAAAGCCTGAAGTAGTAACTGCCTGAAATATAGGCAATTACAGAGATGTTGTGCATAAAGCTTTATGTCATTAAAAATCACCATGGAGAAATTTGGGTATAGTGTTGAGTAAGGCAGCAAGAAAAACTGAGTACCTTAGAATGGGTCTTGAAGAAAAGTACGAATTGCTTGGATTATGTGTGTGTATATATACATATTTAAGGAAAGAAAGGATCTTCAGACTAAATTAGCAGTGGAGGCAGAAAATATACAAGCATGTAATGTAGATAGGGAGTTTTGTATGCTTTCCATTTGTTTCCCATCTGCTGTGCAAGTAGTTAGTTCCTCAACATACACTGGCCACAGTTTATCAAAAGGAAGCCTGGCCTTGGGAGCAGCTCCTGCATTTACTGTTCTTTAATGCAGCAGTGAAACCTCAGGGACCACTCATAAGTGGGAAGTCCATCCCCTGATAATCCTCATACAAAACAGAGCAGTCCTCAGGAGATGCTGGCAGACAAAGCAAAGTGAGGAAAAAAGCCTAAGCCTGCTCTGTTTTATGCCTATGTCCAACCCAGCGAGTCCTAGACTGCAGCCAGGTACAAGTTTAAAGCCAGCTTAGTCCTCCTTCCTTTCCAAGTATGCCAAAGTGCAAGCAAGGAATATCTCATGCTCCAGCCAACTGGAGAGTAACGAGAAACAGAGATATGGAGACTTAGCTGAAGTTTAGATTATGGATTAATGCATTCTGGACCAACGGGAGAAAGTACCCCTGAGTTAACAAGGACGAGTGCAGAAGGCAGAGCACTGGGATCTAGATGCCATGTTTATCAGCTGTTGAGCTACCCGGTATTTAAGGGCTGGGCTCTTCCAGTGTGTCCTCATACCATTTTTTAATATTACCTTGGCTAGTTAAAGACGGCCTCTACTTGTCATGTTTCACTGTTGTGTGGGCTTACCACAGTGTGTATCTGGATCACCAGGACTCACCTAAGAAACAGCCGAAGTAAACACTCTTTGTACCAGTATACAGCCTTTCTTTGAATGGCCATTTTATATAAACCCTTATCGCACGGTCACCATTGCTGTTCCACTGGAGAGGGGGGAGATCCAGAGCAGCTAGCTAAATGCACATACGTACAAAAGAGCTAGAATAGGTCAGTGCAAACAGTAAATGCTTGGAACCAATGCTTTGATGGTCAGAACCAGTCAGACACCAGGGAGAAGTCAAGGAGTGCTCCCTTTTGCTTTTCTCTATTTTGAACTGGCTGAAGCCATTAGGTCTGAAGAGCACAAAGAGAAAATCAGAACAAAGGAAAGCCCCTACCTTTCACAGTTTCTCTAATGTAACCTAAGCCAGAAATACTCCAGTTTTACAAGAAAGGTGGATCTACAGCACACCCAGCAATGCAAACAGCTCAGTGGAGCGCGGCAAGGCAGAACACCCCTAGGGCCACCCTGAGAGCCACCCACACGAGAGCTGGAGCATGCAAGGACACAGGGCCAGCCACCACACCTGCAGGCTGGGCTCAGACCCAGGGAAAACACTTGCCTTTCACAACAAAAACAAATGAAAGGCTTTGGGTTGTCCCAAATGAACATAAATATTTTTCTCTAGGAATTCTTCTGTTTTGTTTTTTGTGTGTTTTTTTTTTTTTTTCTTTAAACTAACAAAGAGCAGGGTAGAAGTGAAGGGGCTCTCTGAAAACACTTTAAAGATTTATTTACTCTAATACTATAGCAAGAGGATCTAGCATCTATTTAAGTTTCATGAATATGTACATTTCTCATTAGCATTATAATGCCATTAAAGAACAGGTTCACTCATCTGCCACCAAATTACTGTCTTTGCTCACAATGTCTGTTCATTTCTCAGAATATTTTTAAGAAGTCTTATTTAACTTTAGTCTTTGTCTCCCTTCTTTCATTCATGACATTTCTGTATGCTCATGATTATTTATTTGGCATGGCATTTTGATGTTAGAGAACAGCCAAGCCTTGTGTCCATACATACCACACAATTTCCACTTTAAGAGGCTTGGATTCTGTAATTTATAGATGGCACAAAAAACTAACTTAAGGAATGAAAGTTGAGAGGTGTTATCTGTGCATAGCTTTTGGCAAGACAAATCAAAGTCATATCATCAACTTCAGCTTTAGACAAATTTTGCCCTTGGCCCTGATCCCAATATTGCACCTTGACCCTTTCTCTGCTATTGAACCAGAAAAAACATCTTGACTTTATGCAGCTGGCCCGCTCTAGGGGACTGCGTATCACCAGCAGTGGCACCCCAAGCCTGCTCAAGTGAACAGGAGAAACAAAAAGGTGGCTTGGCTCAGGCTCTCTGTATGAGAGAGCCTAGAGACAGACACAGCTCTGTCATTTCCTCCCAGTGACACAGAGTTTCTCCTAGACTGCAGCTGACTTCTTTCACAGTTGAGCCCAAAGCCGTCTGTAAGTAGCAGAAGGACTTAGTAACTTCACTGCATTGCAGAGCTCACCTTGCTGTTAAAATCACACTTCCCCAGGCCAAGCAGCAAACAGAGACACTTCCCTCCATCACACAAAGGATGACGGCATCAGCATGGCCATGCCTGCCTACCCACAGCTATGCAAACCCTAACAGCTCCAGATACCTGGAAAGAGAACTGCTGGCTGCTTCCCTCCCTACTAATGAAGCATTTGAGCTACAGCCATTGTTTATTCAAGAACCTAATAAGAGATGACTGTGGCTATTTTCCACTTAACATCATTAGTTAAACAGAAATTGATTGCAGATGGAGAACAGCCATTGTGTTTTATTACCAATGATTTGTTTCCTGGGATTTAAGGACAGATCTAGTTTGGCAGATCTGTTCCCTTAGGCTGCAGACACTACAAGGTGTGGCCACACTCCGTGTTTACAAGCCATTAACAGGGCTCGATTTTGGCTTTTTTTCAGCTCCAGGCATGTCAATAAGTCTTAAAGGCTCTGTGTGAGAGAACATGAGTAGACCTGGGTTTGTTTGTTTTCAGTCAAAGATTGCTGACATGCTTTAACTATCTCTTAATAGAAAAGCTATCCACTACAGGAAATCATTACTTGCTTTCAACAGAAGACCTCAGCAGCCTTGAACAGAAATGGGCAAGAAAGGAACCTAAATGGCTTTTATATATCTTAAGTTGTTCAACCGAAACACAAAAGATAGCTCTAACCCACTCAGTTTAATTTGGCTGGGCCTTGCCACTCCCCTATGCTGTACCAGATCAGATTCATGGAACTACACCTGCAATAACCGGGATGCAAGCTTGAACTCTGTCAGGCCCATCTTTCCGCATTAACACTGAAATGCATATGAGATCCCACTCAAAATTTTCAGCTGGTGCCTTTTAAAAATGAGACCAAGCTAATTAAAACAAGCAGTGGGTGTTCTATCAAGCAAATAGCTTCAGAAATCTTTACTGGCTCCCAGGACATAGTGGGAAACAGTGCAAAATACCACTGTCGAAAATCTTCTCAGCAGCCTGTCTCAGACTTTTGGCCTCAGATTTCCCCCTTCTGTGACTTTTCCCCTTTGATACTCAAAGGACAGGTGCCCCAGGTCCCCATTCTCTAAGGTACCCTCCATTTACAAGGATGTCAGCAAATGACAGCACTGGCAGGGTCTTGTAGGACCTGATTCTCAGCATTTAGCTATGCAGCATCCATGTAGCAATTGTAAGATGTTACTGGCTTTCACTGTGTGCCTTCACCATCTGATGGAGCGTCCCTACCGAGCCTGACAGCTGGAGCACATAGGAACCACCATATTTGAAACTACAAAGTGTCCTTCTAATCCATGTGCTGCTTTTGGTGTAAAACCAGCTGCCCTGCTGAGACACAAATAACCTTGCAGCGTCCCCAAAGGAGAAGCTTGTCCCTAACCTCCATTGGTTACAGGTCAGTTCATGCCTCGGGTCTGAAAATTTATAGCCCTTCCAGTGGCTTCTAACCCATACTGCCCATAAAGCCATCAAATACCTGCTGGCACCCAGGTTATCACTGGGACAGATAAACTCAAACAAAGAGATTGATAGATTGTTCTTCCAGGCTCCCCACAGACCACACGACCACAAAAAAGAAATGGTCCACCCTGAACCTCGCCATCCGCACTTCACATGACCATCCATGAAGCCATACTTTCATGAAGCCCAGAGATGGCAAAACTGTAGTTACCCATTTTTTACCTTCCCTCCAAACAGAAAGTTTCAGGGAAAATGTTTTCAGAGAGTTACTGAGACCATTTGCAAAATGCTTTCCACAATGCTATATACAGTAGCTAATATAGAAAACACACCGCATAAATTGCAACATTTTAAATACAATGCTCAATATTCTGCTGACCTTCCCTAATGTTATGTTACATTTAAGACTAACATCTGACTGATGACCCAAACTTGGATCAAATTTGCAGCAGGTACAATTATGCAGGGCATGATTTCCAGCAAGTCTAGTTGGCTAAGTACCCCAGAGTTTTCTCTCACGTGACTCTTTCCTCTCCAGTACAATGGTGAATATCAAGCACAACAATGGGATTTTTTTTCTCATATGACAAATTCTGTATTATTTCTCAATATTAAGCACCACAAATAAATTCTTATTTCTCAAGACTTAAAAGTCCATCTGTTGTCACAATCTACACAGTTTGGTGTCACTAACGGATGTGTCAGTACTGCCTCCTCTGTGACCCTGTACAGTGGTATGGCATCTGTTAGCTTGTTCAGTGGCACTACAATCAACTTGCATATTGGATTTCATGCAAGAGTTTTTGTTCTTAAGCAGCAGGACTGCTGGCAGCACTGTGTATGTTGTGTGCAATTGCGTGCGGTGTTTTGTGCAACATCATCTGCAATATTTTATTTTGGATCATCCCCCCTGTTCCTCCCCAAAATGGGACTAGACTCTTTAAGGGTGAGAACAGATTTTACAGAGGATGATTGAGAACCAAAACTTCACGGGGCCTCAAAATAATACTCCATCTGCAGAGAAAGAATAAAGAATCAGCTGCAAATACAGTAAGATTAATGCAGTAATCATCTGCTGGCATGGCATACCCTGGGAAAGAGGCTAATTAAAAGAGATTTGTGGAAAGTCACATAGGATTACTCTACTAAAAGCAGTGGCAAGACATTTGGGTTATCAGTGCTTTTTAAAAGTTCTAATTAAGGTTCTAGAAAACAGTTTTACCAAGAAATGGAGACCTCCAACTTCATCTACACTGGAAATGCTTTTCATATGTGTTCTGCAAGCATTTACAGCTTTGGGCAACTTGGAAAAGTAAAGACTAGCATTCTATTGTCTCAATACTCTAAATCCTCTTCCCATAAACTGCCAAGGCAAAGACTTCCATTTACATCAGTGATATGATCTGAACAGGGAAGGTAGTAAACTTCTGCTGATTTATCAGCTGAAGCATGTGATGCACAGGACTTGGTTCCCAGCAAATTAAACTAGCAACCAAATAAAGGATACAGACTGCGTCACTGAGCGCAGAGCCTCCTGTGGAAATAGCTCAGGTGCTCCCTCAGGCCAGTCTCAGTCAATCACAAGTGACAGCATCTGTGCAGGAAAGTTGGATTCCTGCACTTTGGACCATCACTGGGCCTTGCATCTTGCCCTGGCTTCAGAGCAAAAGAAGCTGCATTGCCAGGGCCACCCTAGCCAAGGTTCTGGCTGAGGAGCCTTGAGGGATGGTCCAGAAGAGTAAATATGACAGCTAATCCTTACAGAAAACACAACCTCATATCACGATAGGGTCTCCTGTTTGGAAACCGAAGTGTCTTAAATCCCTGAGCCAGAAAGAGTAAAAATCTTCCTTGCAGAAGCAGCAAGAACCAAGACAAAGAACCTTTCCTCTTTGCTTGGTAACAGCCAAGAAAGATACTTCACAGTTTTGTAATGCCCTCAGAGGGCAGAAGTAGCTTTGTGCACAGATGTGGTTTGGTGGGATGAATGATGATGTGCATTTAATTTATATTTTGGATTACTGAAGAATGATGACTAGAGAGGGTCATAAGCCATGAAGTTCAGATCCAGGTCTGAAACAGATCCAAGCACTGCAGAGCATGGGGTGACAGGTCTGAGGCTTGGGTTTTGCTCCAGATCATTGGAGAGAAAATGGTCAGCTACACAATTTAGCTCTGGAATCATTCCCAAATTTGTCTAGATTCATGGTTTTGGCTTGGACCCATCAGTGGTAACAATTGTGAGTGAAAGCACAAGGGAGGAAGAAAAGATAACACAATGGCATAAATTCCAGTAGCTCCTGGAAGAAATACATTTGACCTTTATTATCTACTAACTTCTAACTCTGATGCTGAACTCTGGTTTTTTCTTTTAAAATATTGTCCCTGGCAGAATGGAGTCCAAGGAGAAAATAGTCTCTGGAAAAAGTGTGAGACTCTGGGCAGACAGTTATTTACTGGCAGTTTCACAACCGTCCCTGCACTTCTAATGAAATTTCATTTGTCAAATTCAGTGCAACTTGGTGACAAGCCAAGATTATTCTATCTGCCTTTTAGCTTAGAAACATCCCTTTGGTCTCTTGCTCTCAAGCAGTGCCTTTAATTCATTTGAGATTAAAAAATAATTGCAGCTTGTAACTAAAAAGCTGGCCTGAAGCTCTCATGGACACAATTTCTTATTTTAGTATGAAAAATGAGTTAAAATTTTGAACTGCTGTTAACACCATGTGTAATAAAACATGCTCCTCACCAACAGTACTTCAAAGGGAAATATATACAGCTTTGGCAAAGAACCCCAAAACAACCCACAACTGGTTATGATTTTCTATGGACTCACCACTGTCTGGGATGAGGCCACCTAACAGGAGTCTGGACTTAACATCCTTCCAGCATAGGATGAAATCCATAGCTTCTAAAGAGGGAATGGATCTTACTTGTTTTTGTTGTTTTTTAACGTGTGAGGCTGGTTTGTCTACATAACTTGCGTTACATTCTAGTGGTGGGTAAACCAGCTGACCTATTTTGACTTCTTCTGGTTAAAATACTGCTTTAAGCCTGTTGAAAGTTTTTGCATGTTTGGGTCTTAGAGTAGAGCTGTCAACAGAAACAGTCATAGGTTTTGTTTGGATTTAGGGAAAAGGAGAATTAATGAAAAAACCCGAGAGGAGTTAGCACAAACAAAATGATCACACTTACCCCATTGTTCAGGAAAAAAGAAGAAGAAAAGAACCCAGTGATTTATTTTAGAGAGCCTGAATAGCTGGAGACAGAGAGCTAAAATATGGCAAGGAAATTGCCACCCTAAACAAGTTCCTTTGAGCAATTAGTTGATATTTTTTTCTTTCTGCCTGAGTTATGTGCCCTTGGAATGCACATAGCATTGAATTGCTTGGTAATTTGCACAAATATCTCTTCCTGAGGTCCTAAAGCCACTGTGCATCCCTGAGTGAAAATATTAACATGATAGGGTCTGACTGTTTGCCAGAGTCTGGCTACTTAACCTTGTAAAAAGCATGAGACACTCCAGCTTCTCCCATGAAGCATGGGAGCAACATGCTGTCACTCACACAACAGTGAACATGGGGATACACACACCCACTTGCTCTTCACTTGATATCTTGAAACTTCTGTTCTAAACTACCCAAAATGCCACGGAAGCATCATGGCTATGGTATTGAACACCTCCTGGCTGCATATCTGGTGGTGTGACCATCTCTACTGCATGGGGCTCCTTCTTCCTAACATAAATGTTGTTTGTGCAATGAGATATTTTCTTTTGTTAGAGAGGTTTGTTTGTGTTTTCATCAAAAATATAAATACAACCATAAACACACCACAGTTTATGGGATGAGATTTGTGTGGGTGGTTTGGGTGCCTAATTGCCATGTTCTGCACAAAGCCTGTGGTTCCAGCCCTGGGAACATTTGCCTGCAGAAACTGGACCTTGTTTCCTCTTCCATTAACTCCTAACTGCTTTGTGTCTAATAAATGTTAAATACTGGTCCTACAGCAGGCTTGTTAACTACAACCCCCCCAAAACGCATGCCCAAGTGGAGGCTATGAGAACTATGCCACTCTTTTATAAAGGGAGCCAGTGGCTAAATTTGATTTCTGGGACCTCAGAAATGAGATCTCAAATCTTTCTTTGCCTGATATGAAACAAACTGGTGCTTGACAATGGTTTCTCCAACTCCCAGGAGGCTGACTTAGCAGCTATGTTACAAGCTATCTGGGTGTGATCCTCCCACCATCTCACTAGAATGACTTAGTCCAGTCTGCTCCCTCACCTAAACTGGGGCAGAGATAACACAGGAAGTAAGAGGGTACCTCAGTAATCCAGCAAGCTGGATGCTCACCTGGAAGCTGGGCATCAAGCTGCCTTTCAACATTCAATTACAACAGGGACACCCACCAAGTCCCAGCATGGAGAAAGAGACCCAAACTTTAGGACCCCTCTTCTTTCAGTTCTTTGTTTTCCCTAGGGAAGAGTGGGCAGGCTCGCTTTGAACTCTTCCCCTGATACCCTGCCAGTCTCAGAGGCCAGAGGAGTGACCCACTGTGAATGGCGCTGCTCACAGCCTCCACCCTGGGCAGGCACTGCAGTGACCTCCCGTCTCCGCGTCCCCCTCCCCCTACAGCAGCACAGTTCTCAAATGAAGGGTCTGTTCTTCCCTTTCAGGGTGCATGGGGAGCACCCTGATTTCTAGCAGTAGTGGATTAAGTTCAGTGACTCACACGGCTCAGCCTCCTGTCTAATTCGAAATTAATCTTAGAAAACCAGGGCTGAAAGAGACCTGCTGAGACCATCTAATATCATTTTCTGCCCACAGGCAGGGTCTAATATCCATGGGCTAACCCAAACACGTTTCTCTAACATGCTCTGAAAGGCATACAAGAAAGAGCCCATAAACTCATTCAGATTCCTGCTTCAGTACTTCATACTCATAGAGTTTATCGTCTTTGTCATACAGTCAACTAACTAATCTTTGCTTCAAATTTATTTTCTTCCTCTTCAAACATGTCTGAAAGAAAATATTAACTTCATGTAAAGATACTGAAATCAAATTTCAAAGTTAAAACTCCTCCACTGAAGCTAGTAATTAGTAGGCAATTTTTCAAAGCAAAATAAAAGAGAATTGCTAAAAAAAAGTCATATCTTAATGCTGTGTCACTGCATATGGAACCTCCTTTTGGAGCTTTGCTGTGGATGTGGCAGCTCTTTGTTTATTTTGAAAGGATAAGTTAAGCAGTCACTCAAGGATGGGTAGGAAAAGCCTGAGGCTGAAGATTACCATGTAGCTTTCTAATTAGACTGGAATGAAAATAGGCCTAAATCCATTGAGTAAACAAAATACGTTTGCATACTTGGTAATTGATAATAATTATGGTTCCCTTTAACAACACTAAATGCCTAGTTGTTATTTTGTGACCTCAGGCAAATGAGTAGGGTATTTGTTTTTCCTAAGCTGACAAAACTTGTAAAAGAGGCCACCACAATGACATTCCAGAGCACAGGGAGAGCTGTCATTTCATCTGCTGGCTGGTAAAAAAATAATACATGATTTCATCATGTTATCCTACTAAATTCTTGAGGAATTGCACATCTCACTAGCTGGAAGGATCTAAGGAATTAAACACTAGTCGAACAGTTCTAACTCTGAGCAGTCTAACTCAGTCCTACCTCCGTGCAGGATAAGCAGTCATGCACACCAGCAGCAATAGAAGAACGAGCTTGTTCTTGAGAAACCAGTGGAAAAGTCTGACTCTCGTTTCCTTACATCGAATAAATTACACAAAAACAATCAATAAGTCAACTTTCAAAATACTCAAATGCAGACACAAACTATATGATGAACATGTGTTAACTGACAGGCAAAAAAATACCTAAAGAATCATTGTGTTTATCTAGGGAGGGGACAGGAAAAAAACAAGAGTATGTTTTATACAATGGATGGTTGTTAAAGGCTGACCTTTTCATTTGGGTTCTGATTTTAATGGTCAGGACTCACTTATGCAAAAAGAGGAGAGATTTTCAGCTGCACGAATAGAAGTTATGCAAATGCACTCCCAAACCCACAAGCCTGGTTAACATGTAGAGCGGTAGAGATTTGTATCTTGAAAGCATTACAGCAACCACACGTTGCCTCATGCTCACTTCTGAAAGCCAGTGACCAGTGCAGTCCATGTAAATGTGCCACAGGACAAAACAGCACTCGAGGGACCAGTACAGTTTGTTAAACTTGTCAAACTGATTCTTAAATTGACCTACAAAATGCCCATCTGTATTTGTGTGCGCCTGTGGGGGTGCAGTGTGCGTGTGCCTGGTTTCCTAGGGAAATGAAAGCTTATGGGATGCACATGTACATATTTCTTAGAAACTTCACTCTGTGTGCAGATGACCATTTGTCTGAATTAAGAAACTCCCAACTCTCGACTTCCAGGAAGCCAAGGCTGGTAGCTCACCCACAGTCTATCCCAGTGAGATGGAATTCCAAATTGCCTGTGGAGCCCCTGATGTAGATAAAGTAACACCACCAAGAGAACCATCTCTTTGCAGTGCAGAAATCCCCTTTACAGCAGATATGCAGCTGCATGTTGATTTTACATATTGAAAATGCTGGGGATTTGTCAGGGATTTCACAAAAGGAGATGATCTATCTGCACCTATAAGTGTCTCTGCACACTTTATAAGACAGCTTCTCTCTGCATTTTTGGTATTTGGGATTAAGTTTGGCAACTGATGTGGTTTGCAGGTCTGGGAGATATTTAATTTATGGACACGCTCAAAGCAAGCTGCTCAGATTTCCAAAGATTTGGGAGATTCATAGGTATTTAAAAATACTTCACTGCATTTCTACGGATGAGTTCCAGATACTACGGTGTCCTGCAAAAGCTTCTACCTACCTCCTTTATGGCAGCCTGGATTTTAGAGAAGGCTTTATTCACAACAGGCATAAGTCCTTTACAGCACCACCTGAGAGAGCAAGGACTGTTCTGCTGGATAGTCAGGCAGAGCCTTAGTCTTGTTTTGTTTGTGTGAATAAATAAACTACTTCAGCTGTAAGCAAAGATATGATGAGCAATAAACACGAAGTTTTTAGTCTCCTAGTGGAAGGTGTTTACAGTAATGGACACTCATAAGAATATTGGCCTAAAGGAATGAGAGGTGCTAGCAGTCCAAGTGCTCCTTGCAAGAGGGAGAAGTAGATCAAGAGCTTATATTTCTTTATGTATTAAACGAAATAAAAATAAAAATGAGCCCCTCCAGTTATTTCAGAGGTTTTATTCTCTGTAATTTAAAATTGCAGGAAAATATTTTTGTAATATTAGGAGGCAAAAGGAATAAAACACTTTAACACAACATCTGTACTCTATTCACAATTGGAAACAGGGTACTTCCTCAAATTAGAAACCCCGAAGTTTCACCCTCTTTTTGTACATAAGAGAAAAAGGAGATAAATCAGTTAGAAATACCCTGAAATACAAGCACATTTTGTCTCTTACCAGAAACGAAACAGTTACATTGAAATAAAGGTCATTTGTCTATGTTTTAAAACCTCTGCCACCAAAACTTTAACAATTCCATGTAGAAAGGCATGCAGTTTTTTTCAATCTGCCTCAGTATCATTACCTGCAGTATACAGATTATTTCAAATACACAGAATTTATTTGTCATCGTGTCACTATTCTCCGTATACAATGTTCATTTGATTTCATATACCAAAAACCTGATACACCAGAGTCCCTACCTAGCCTCTCATCCACCTGCATTTTCAATATAAGAGGACAACATTAGTGGGCAATACAATATTGTTAAAGACAGCACGAAGCAGAAGGAAGAAAAGGATCTATTTTTCTTCATTGCCTTAAAGGTTTCCTTCAATAGTAAACTAGAAAATAATTTCTATAATTTAGTTCATAGAAAAAATATCTTAAGATAAAGTAGAATGAACAGTCCTAAACTAGCAGCCATTTATAAATCTGTATAGAAGAACTACACATACAGTTATGCTCCCAAAACTATGCAGCAGTTGGATGTGAGTGGTTTGTATTCCAGGAGAAATGAAGGCTTCCCATTCTAAAAACCCCTGCAGAGGCAAGAGGAAATTCCCAAGTTCCTTAATACTAATCTTTTGCTAGGAGAATTGCAATTCTAAGTCCCATTTTGAAGAAGTCCAGGAAGGTAGGAAACACTGACTTTCTGCAAACACACCCTCAGTTTTAAAGAAAAACTACAGAGGGAAAATGGTAATGATATCGACATTTCCAGACCTTCCTCGTTCTGTCGCCCAGAAGGGGACCAGGTTAAATTACTCCACGTCCACTTACTGTTTTTTTTTTTTTTTAAAAGCTGAACTAGAATAATGGAAAGATTTTTAGATGCAGCTTTCAGAAAGGGAGTAAGGGGGCAAGGGGGACAATTTTGTCCCAGTAGCCACCCAGAAGCCCATCCTCTCAAGAAATAGAGAGAGCTTCCAACCAGAAACATCTGATTGATCTGATTTTTGTCCTTTTGCAGAGGACTAGCAACAACTACAGAAGTCAAAGATGTATATAAAGGTAGAAGTGAAGCTTTTTCTTGATTCTCTAAGAAGAGGCAATTTAAAGATGGGAAGCAGCATGCACTAGAAGTCTGGTACCTCTTGCAATCTAGTAGAAAGATACTGGACCTTAATCCAGTGCAAATGAATGGATAGTCAGTCATGAAAACTGTGAAAGTAGAGGTCATTTCACATTGCCTTTTCGAAAGGCCAGGTCCCTGATAGTGAAGATGTCTGTTGACTCATTCAAATCAGTGCATTTAGGATGACTAGCTCTAAGCCAAGGGACAAGCCTGAAATTTTTACACACCTTCTTCCGTCTGCACTTGACACCAAGTGGGGATTTCTTTATGTTTCAGATAAATTGAGTTCCAGGGGCTGCTGTTTAAAATTTTAAAAAAAGAAAATTTTAGCCATTTGTTTTCCTTACTCAGGAGGATACCTTTTAAGTTGGAATCTCCAACTCTTCAACTTTACTTTTCAATAATGGAGGTAATATGGCATAAAATAGGAAAAAATGTGTCAAATTGATTTCACATTCCTTTCTCTTTGAGGTGCTTGTCGCAAAATTCCATATTACATTAATCAGCAGAGGTGCTTGGGTCAGAGTTGGTTATGCTTTCTCAGCCAGAATATTTACTTTTTACTTGCACTTATGAAAGAAGACAGACAACATAACATGAGTGATATTACCCAATACCAGTGCTTTGAATGAAGCATGCATTCAGTACTTACTGACTGTGTTAAGGTACACTTATGGTACTTAAAAACCAGAGAAAATTTACCATATTAGTTGTATGGTACAGTTATTAAATTGTAAAATTAGTATATTTACATGTAGATATAATTTTCACACATGTAGATATTTTAATATCCATTATCAATTAGGAAGTAAATTACTGAAAGCAGTTATTCTTTTTAGAAGGTACAGAATCCAATAATTGGTTACCCTGCCTGAAAACAACTTGGTTGATGAGTAGCATATTGAAATCAGTCATGATGCATCACAAATGAAGTAAAATCTTCCCCTAGAGACAGTTTTAATAATCTGGCCTATGGACTTCTGTACAACTTCTACAAGAGCTGCTGCAGTCATCACCATTGAGATATTTGCATGCCAGGCTGGTAGGAACAATTTGAAATGTCAGTGTTCAGAAAATATTCAGAGAAAAGAATGGCATGGGAGCAGGTCCTGAGAGTGCTATTTAAAGAGAAGAGCATTTCGTTCCCCCGGCAAATTTTGTTCCACATGAAATAAATTTTACTATTAGCAGAACAAAACACAGCTAAATGTACATAAGAATCAGGCAGGGTTCAGATTATTAGAACCACGTACTAGAGCGCAAATATGGAACAACTGTCATGGTTTGACACTGGC
>VWPU01009476.1:0-303017 GCA_013398955.1 Callaeas wilsoni
GGGCATCCCCGAGGCTGCGCTCGGCCGGGGGCGCGCAGGGCTTTGGCGGAGACGAAGCGACCGCTCCGTCCGCCCGCGCTGCTCCGCGGAGACCCGGCCCGGCCCCGACCGGCGGCGGACGGCGGCAGCGGCTGCCCCCATCCCGGCCGCCCCCGCACCCCACGCCGCGCACAAAGCTCTCCCGAGTCCCGGCCGGGCCGCCTCGAGAGACGCGGGCGCTCCCCCCACCCCGTCCTCCGCCGCATGTACCTGCTGCCGGCGTGCCGGGACGGGCCCCTCTCTGCGAGGGCTCGGCGCACCTCGGCGGGCTCCAGCAATCCTCCTTCGGTGCCAAAACTTCCCCCTCTCCCCCCCCGCCCCTCCTCAGCGCAGACAAAGGCGGCGGCCAGCACCATCGTCCCTCGCAGCCCGCAGCCGCCTCCCAGCGCGGTGCGGCGGGGGCAGGCGGCGGCCCCGGGCGCCCCGGTGGTCCCCGCGGGGCGCGGGCGGAGGATGCCGGCGCGCCCCGGCGCTGCCCTCCTTATATCGGGCCGCTCGCAGCCCCTGCCGGCTGCCGCACATGGCCCATCCACCGGTTGCTATAGCGATGCCTCCCCTCCACATGTTGCTGGCAGCAATTGGCTAAGGAGGTCTGGGCTGTGCAGAAACCCTTCGCCGGAGTGCGGCGATGAATGGACACGGGCTGTGTCACTCATTTGGAAAAGCTGTTTGGGGTTTCTGTTGTGAATGTGCGGGTTTTTGGTTTTTTTTGTTGTGGGTTTTTTTTCTTTTGGTTGATTTTTTTTACGCGCACCCTCCCCTATCTTTTTATTTTCCTTTTTTTATGATTTTTTTTTTTTTGTGGTGTCTCTCTTGCAAGATGGAAGTGGAGGGTAGAACAATGATGGAAAGCCAAAAATAAAATCAAACAAGGACACCAAGGAAAAGCTACAAATCATTTGCATCACAATACGGAAAAGGAGCTCACAACGCTTCTTCGTGAAAAGACTTTCCTCCTTAGAAAAAAATCCACACATTGCCAAGCAAAGGAGATCCAAACTTTCTCCCCTCTCGTCCTCGTTCTCCAAATGACACACGAAATTAAGAAGGAGGAGTGTGTTCCGACCAGCCCCGGGACAGTAACGAAGTCCAGTTCAATACATCGCGGCAGGCACTGCTGAGAGCCGGTGCGGGCGAGCGGGGCCGTGCCGTGCCCGGCGCTGCGCACCCGTAACTCCCAGTCAAAGCCACGCTCCCGCGCAGGTGCCCGGGGCAGCATCGACCCTTATAACGAAACGGACCCCACAGTCTTCCCCATCTCCCTCAAATTCTCGCATGCCGCCGACAAACACGCTGCGGGGCACCCCCACAGCATCTGCCCACGAAGTGCCCCGGCTGCGGGAGCGGGACACGAGCGGGCGAGGAGCGGTAGGGGGGCTGCCGGGCGCGGGTGGCAGATCCCTTCGATCCCCTTCCCCTGCCGATGAAGCGCCCTCCCGCTTCCCTGTCCCCATTGTCTCCCGTTGTCACTGCATCTGGGAACGGCAGGCAGGGCAGAACCGGGTCTCCTCCGTCCGTGGAGGCGGGAAGTCCTTTCCCTTTCCCCTTCCTCTTCCCTTTCCCCTTTCCCTTCCCCTTCTCCTCCCCAGCCGTCCCGCCCCCACGCCGCCGCGGCCGCTGTGCCCCGGCCTGCCCCGGCCCGAGCGCCGGCAACGCCGGCGGCTGCTCCGGGGCAGAACAGTCCTGAGCCGGGGCAGCTGCACACACCTCCCCTCGGAAGGGACCCCCAGCCCCGCCCGCCCCTTCCCCAGCCGCGGAGCGGCCCCGGCGGTGGGACAGTGCGGAGGAGGCAGTGTGCGGGACGGGACGGGACGGGACGGGATGGGATGGGATGGACAGGCCAAGCCGCCCTTTCCCCACACCCCTGCTGTCTCGGCAGCCGTCTGGGGCTCAGCCACTGCCGCCTTCCCGGCCCCGGCGGGCTTTGCCTTCCTGGCTGGAGCAGGCAGCCCTGGATCCCTGCGGCTGTCCCAGGGACACCGCAGCAGCACCATGTAGTAATTCCTTTCCCCCCTATTCCCCCTTTCCCCCTCGACAGTATTCATCCTTCCAGCGCCTCTCGGCAGCCGGCACTTGGGTAAGGGACATGCACCTGTGAGGGGAACCAAGGAAGGGCAAGGGCCGCCTGAGTTGCCAGAGCATCCCAGCCCCGCCTCAGAGCGACACTTCACTTAAAGTTTTAGGATAGCACCGAAATGTCATCACCATCCCCTGTACAGGGTCGTTCTGCCGTGTCCAGAAAGTGCAGAGTGGGTGTGCCATGGGCTCACCCTCACTAACATCTCACCCACACGCAGCCTTCCCATTCCAGGTGAGGAAGATGCTCCTTGCATCACCACCGTTTCTGACAAGAAGGTTTCCAGGCAGGAGAGGTACTCCTCACCTGGCTTCTGCTCATGCAAAATCCTTCACGTTCTCACAGATTAACACAAACTTGGCTTCTCCAAACATTTCCTCAGCCACGTTTATAGTGCTTGGTCTGAAATCATTGCTTTGTCAGTCTGTCACCCTGAGAGGACCCTCTCTGTCTGATATTCTCCTGCCCCCAGAAGAGCCAGAGCATACATAATTTGCTCACTAACCTGCATTGCTTAAGTTGAAAGATAAATGAACCCGCCAAGAGATTTCATTAAAAGGACACGTGTATTTGCATATTGATCCTTCTAATGAACTGTCTGAAGCTGATAAATACTTCCATTAGCTTTGTAGTTTGTATTTCGTGTTTAAAAATATATTCATTAACATTTCCTGGGCAAATATTGCATCTTTTCACAATTGCCAGGTTCTGAATGGGTTGAACATGAATTTGACTGTCCAAGTGTCAAGAGACAGCAAAATACTAGTTAAAACACTTATTATTTTTTTTTAACAGTGAGATTTTGAAAAATTTGTGGTAAAATTTAAAATACTTTTTTCATGGTTATGTAATTTTCATTACTTTTATCCCATTCTAAATATGACCTTTGAAGCAATGACAAATATTTGTGAGGGTTATGTCACAGGGAGAAATTGTTTAAACATATATTGTTTAATGTGTTATTCATTAAAAATGTAGAAGGTGTTGAGAGATAGAAGGAATAATTTTCAATTGTTTACTAGTTATAAATTTAAAATCTGTTTTTAGAGTATCTATAGAACTGTGGCTCACATATATGTGAATTGATTTACTGATAAATTTTCTCATATGATTTAATTAATTTAAAAATGAGAAAACAAAAAAACCCTGACATCAGCAGCACTTCATTATAAAATTTCTAGAAAGTTTCATGTCTTTTTCTCAGAAAAAAAGTTGACATTGAAAGTATAAATGACTTTGAGATAGTTTCTTTGGGTTTAGCGCATCTAAAAATATCAGTATTTTGAGGATTCACATTAACATTCATCCAAATTCAAGAGCTGTATTTGAACTATGCCTAAACTTGAAATATTCTAAATCTTGCAATTTCAGTGAGAATGATGCTGAAATGTATTTCCATTTTGCACAGAACAAAACTCTTGCCTCAGAACCACCAATGTTTGTCAGGACTCCCTAAAAATCTGTTCTTCATAATTGGGTGCTGTAAACCACACTGACCATTTTGCTTTGATTTCTGACTACAGATCTGTCTGCACTTCTAAGTTTAGCCACTTTCTGCAAATCCATGCACAGTGTGCAGCATGAAATAAATTTTCATTCTTTTAAAGCATGTATGATAAAGCTAAAGCACCATTTAATCTCATTTGTTGTTTTGTTTATAAGTTATCCTTTGGAGCTTTGCTCATTAAATACAGATTCCCAATATGTTGTAGAGGATTTTCTGTAGATTTTCTGTTCATGTGGATCTTAAAATCAAAGTTGAATTTCCTTCACTCCTAGGAACAAAACCTCTTTTCCAAATACTAACTTCCTATACTACATGCATTTAAATTACTTTAACTTTAGGAATACGTGTATTAAGAAAGAGGCAGAACTTCCATGCCTTGAAAACACCACACCTTTCTTATAAATAAAACCAACACCTAGGACCATGATTTAAAAGTAGAGTTAGTAGGATTTTAACCACTAGACTCCATTCAGTTTTATGTCTTATCTTCTCATGCTCATCTGTGAAGATCAACAACAGACACATTCTACTTCCAAGTAAATTCTAGAGCTCTTAGCTTTATTAAGAAAATTATTTCATTCTGGCTAAGATTTGAATCTAATTAATCTGCCTTTCAATTTAAAAATGATAACTAAATTCAAGCTGCATACTATTCTTCAGAGACAGCTTAAAATATTAATTAAGTAAAGAGTGCATTTTCCATTTATTTTAATTACATTAATACAGTTTCAATAAATAAAATAGTTCTGTGCTTCATCAAAACAAACTTGAATGCAAATTTTCCTATTGATTAGTTCTCTGTTCACATTGGCCCTCTTGACTGTTTATTTTTAAATAGGAAAGAGATGCAGAAATGTTTGGGGGTTCCCATTAGTGAATTGAGGTCCAACAGTCTGAAAATGTCAGTTCAGTCTTCCAGGAGGCTGATGTAGCCCTGTAAAAGTGGCATTCTGATAATGTATTGCTTATAAAGGTAATCACTGAGATAAAACTGGACGCATTTATAGACATTTTTAAACAAATGAAGATCTTACTTTATTACATTTTCCCAGATAACTTAGAAAAAACTGAAAGCTATTAGATCTCTCTGATCCACTTGCCTGGGATGCTTACTGATCCACAGACAAAATATTACAAGACCAGTGGATGAACTGCGTTTTTAATATTCAATTTAATTAAAGCTGACGTGTTCTAGATTTGCAGGTGCACCTCTTTCTTGAGATAAAGCACAGGACAAGGCAGAGGAGTCTTGTTAGCAGCTATGTCAAAAATTAAAAAGTGTCATTCTACCTGATTCAGTAATAATTCTAGCATTCAAATATTTGAGCAGCAGCATCAGCTGAAGGAAAACTAAATATTGAAGACCAAGTTTCAAAATACCTCAGGAGTCGCAGAAGGTGTTTTGAAACATGTCCTTTATACAGAACGTTTTGAGTGTCTTTGTAGGGCCCAATCCTGCCCCCTTCATTCTAAGAAATCAAATGTAAATCAACAGAACCAATCAGAATAGCACCTGGAACATAGTAGGAAATGTTTTCAGAGTAAGGCTTTATGTAAATTGGTATTTAAAAAAAAAATTGCACTATTGAAACTTTAATTCCATCGTGATTAGGTTTATATTCACAGACGATAGATAAAAATATTAACCTAAGTTTTAACATGAGACTAAATACTATTATTATGAAAGCCTGGTTAAGAAGCGTCTATAAAAATGCCAACTTAAAACATGTTTAATGGCCAAACATGATGAGAAATGCATGATTTTACACAGTGATCTTGTTATAACAAAATGTGGCTAGCATTGAAATGCTGGACTCCTTTTATCAGTACTGTATGTGCCAAGAATTCAGAGAACTGTGAGGTATCAGTTTTCTCTACTGTAACATCAGCAGAGCAGTTTGTTAAAGTGTATTTTAATATCCTAATGGAAAGGGTATTTGTTTCTTCTTTCCTGAAATGAAAACAAACTAGTACAGTTTAACTATGAAAAAGTATTTTCAGAATAGTAGCTAGTGCTGCAAATCTGAAGGAGATCTGAAATCAAGATGTGTTTTTTCTGCCTTTGACACAGATATTGCTCTTTCTATCTTATCTCCTAATACTGGTAGCCTCAGGACAAACACAGATTACGTTAGAAAATTGTCCTTCATTATATTGATCGAAATTCACTTCCGACCTACCTCCATCTGATGTTACAGGATTTTTATTAGCTTTAAATTGTTTGCATTATAAATTTAAATTAATAAAATGCTTTTCTAAATAGTTTAAAGTTCTGAAGCAGATGGTTTACAAAGTTCTTATGTGCTTCATACAGTCCCACTGAGTTTCTTTTGGCACTGACCTTCCATTTCTGACTGCAGAGAACGACCATCTCTGTGGAATATTCAGCAATGCCTTCTATGAAAATGGATGGAGACAGCATTTAAATAGGTATACAAAGTTTTGAGAAAAGTCAGAATTGCAGAGCACTGTCTGGCCAGCTGAAGTTCACATACTGGTAGTACTCCACTTTATTTTAGATTTCCAGTTGCTGCTACCATTGCAGCAACCGATAAAAGCCTTGATTTTATGTTGTGACACACAGAAATGGTGGAAGTCTGAGCAGCATTAGCAATATCACCAGGAATACTGGTCCTGGAGCTAGGCTTCAATGGATAATTTGGCAAAGATGGCAGACACACAGTAAAATCCTAAATGTACTTTCACTGTATCTAATAAAGACACCACCTCCACTCACACCCCACTTCCCTATTTTAGAAAGCAATTTACCAGGGTTTTCCTCTTTTTCTCCTCCTACTGAAGAAATGACAAAATGTCCCTTCTTCATTGGAAGCAGGCCCTTAGCCAATAAAGCAAATGGGCACTCTGTCTGTGGCATTTGTAATATAACTAGAATCCTAAAAATATTAACACTTACCAAAAAGAGAAGGAAGATCCTGACACTTATAGGAAGGAGGATAGAGACTACATAACTTTCAGAAAGTCCCTTTCTTCTCTGAGTCATACAAGCATTTGAGAACATTGAAAAATTTTGCTTTTTCTGGCTACAGAAAAAAAAGGAAATGACTGCATCAGTTTATGCAACCACAAGCTATAAAACCTAGATAAACAATCATGCGTGATAGCATGCTAATGATAGCGTGCTAGCATGGATGTATCACATAGTCATTTTAAAAATATGTGCTTTAAATATGTAGCTTCAGATTACATATGAAATCAGGAAGGTTGTTGAAAAAGCACCTATCCTATGCTTTCCACTTAATGAGGCACACGCACACACTCCCAGCAGATTTTTTCAATTGATTTCAAAACAGTTCAAATTTAAAATTCCAGTTAAACCAGTAAGACTTTAGAGTCACTGCTTTCCTGACACAGCTATGTCAATCCTCAGTAGATGTAGGTGTGGGCCCTGAGCTTTTACCTGGACTCAGACACTTGAAGTAATCTTGGTGCAAGCACTTGGTGCTTGAAGTGATTATCATGAAGTCTCATTTTTTTAAATGGAAGAAGAAGAAGAAGAATGGTGCTGATTTATATGAACTGAAGCTTTCATCCTCAGCAGTGGTCTTACAAGTGACACCAAGAGCTACATCACTGTATTCGCATAACTTTGTCAGAGTTTTGGAAGGGCAAAGAATGGAGGGGTCATGTCAAAGCTTGAGAAGACGTGCACTGACAAGCCTCTCATGCAAAGCTAATTGCAGAGGGAAAGCCAGAACTTCTGAGATGTTCTGTTTATCACTTTTTTTGTGATTTGCTCAGTCTTTTGACAGAAAGACCTTCTTGCCTCTTCTGTCCTTTTAATCACTCTGTATATGATAACTTTGTACAAAAAGTTTTTCAATAAATCTTAAAGATTTCTCTTAATTCAATATCAAAGTTTAAATTGTCAGTAATACGTATGATGCAGCCATTTCAGACACAGAGCTCAGGAAAATTTAAGGGTTTACCATCCAAAACTATGTACAGAATTAATTTTCCACAATGAATTAGACAGTCTCCAACACAGTTGCTCCTAAGTTTAGTGTGTTACATTTCCTTGTAAATTCAAGGAAATTAATGGGGAACGTACTCATGGAAAACTTTCCTCTGGAAGTCCTTCCAGCCTCCCTCTGGTCCTGGCCTCAGAGCTCCTGAAGGCACCGTGGAGATTTCAGGATAGATTTTAAGTACACCCAGGGAAGAGCTACAGGCTTGGTGCCTGGATCAATTGTTTGCTGCCTGAAGGTGTAACTCTCCCAGAGGTGCCTCAGAGGCCAGGGAATGTGTGCCACGATCAAAGCTTGCACCTTTCCCTACTACCTAATCCTACTTGTAGGAAAAAAAGCACACTAGGGTCTGACTTCACAGGTAAAAGGAAACTATGCCTGAAAGCATTGCACTGTTTTAAAACATACATGTACAGGAAGTTTTAAGAGTTGTAGCTGCGATTAATAAAAACATTCTGCTGTTCAGCTCTTCAAGGAAATTGAGAAGATGCTTTTGAGGAAAGGATGTGTGAAGATGTTCTTTAAGGCCTTCATGTTCCTATGTCATTATCTCTAATTCACTGGTTTTAATAGTTTTGTTTCTTTAGCTATATAAAGCTTTGAGATTGATTATCTTGTCTTCACTAAGCTTCACTGGCACTACTGGGGACTACTTGGCTGTAACCCCACAATCTATGTTCCCCAAAACATGCTCGTGCCTTTCACCCTGCCTCCTTGCCTCCAAAACCCCAAGTCAAGTCCATGATCCACAGAAAGTCCTTTAGGCATCCAGTTGAGGGCTTAAGTGAGGTGCAACCGCTACCTTTGTCTCCTGCCGGTCTGAAAGGGCTCATAACAAATATAATTTCTTTTCTTTTATGTTCAATATTTTAGTTACTCTACTGTTGATCACAATTAAAAATCAAATGAAAAAATATCATTCCCTTAGAAAAGTTACCATAGAAACAACACCAGAGAATTCCCTTTAAAAATGTCAAGATTTCCCTCGCATTTAAATACAGACTCCCAGGCATTACTCATGCTCCATTAAAAATTGCAACACATCCAGTGAGTCATTAGTTTAAAAATACATCTACAAACATACACTCTTTTAGGATAGAGATGTTTTTGTCTCAATAAATGTATATCATTACATGACCCAACTTTTGATTTTATCTTGTTCTACCTTACATCCCCGGAGAAAACTTTAACACTGTCGTCTCCTGTTCGAACATCTGATTGAGGAAGGAGAGAACAAAAACGAAGAGTGACGAAACACACAGAATGTAAGCAATGCCAGCAAAAGCTACTTGGAAAGGAAGAATAACTTTGAAAACATATTTACATGGCAGTAGACAAGATGAATGGAAAGAAAATTGTCTGAAATGAGGCACAGTGCAGACATTCTCCACACACAGAGAGAATTTTAATGTTGTATCTTAAAGCAAGAAAATTTTAAATTGAGAAATGTCCTAATTTAAAGTAATCCAGGCCACGGTACTGGGGTTTACAATTTAATTTTCATTTCTTTGTACCAATCTGTAGCATAACATTAATCTCACATATGATGCTGCTCTGTCCTCCTTCCATGGCACAGCTGGCATACTCTGACATATTTTGGCAGAGCAGAAGAAGGTCCTTCTGCATTAGACACTTTGATCATATGGAAGCAGAAGAAAATAAGCTGTAGTCAAAGTGGAAGGTGCTTCAGAAGTAATAATAATGTAAATTTAAAGAAAATTCAGAGCTGGTCACAAAGAAAGCTGATAAATAGTTTATTCATAAACTCTTGCATATTTAGAGGAGATAATAATATAAAGGCATTGTGCCTTCCCTTTGCATTACTGGGTCTGCTGTAGATAAACAGCATGGCTGAATGGAACCAGATTAACGATAATAATGACAGTTTTCTCATTTTCTTTGTAGTAGAGCCAACCTGAAAATGAGGAAAAACAACAAAATTGAACTATTTTTTTGTTCTTCAGGCTCTTATAAAAATGTTTCATTTCTTTCATTTTCTTAATGCAGGGAGTTTTATAAATTTGCTTCTGAATTTTTAGTGGTGAAAGTCCTCCTATTTTTGCTTAGCCCTATTTCCTCCTTTATTTCTACTTCTTTCTCCATTTTCCCCTCCCTTACTAAAAGAGAGAAAAAAAACCATCAGAGGGCAGACATAAGGAAAATAATAAACCCACTTAAAAAAAAGCACCAAACAAAATTATTTTTCTTTCTTTCAATACTTAGCTTCTGCTGACCACTTAGATTTGACAAAAATGCTGCAAACATTGTCCAAATTAAAGAGAATTTTCAAATACATTATTTTATCAGTGTTTTTTTTTGTTTTATTTACACAGAATCACGACATGGGGGGGTTAGAAGGGACCAAAAGAGGTCATTTAGTCCAACCTCCTGCTCAGGCAGGTTATGCTAAAGCATACTACTCAGGATTATGTTCAGACAGCTTTTGAATATTTCCACAGAAGGAGACTCTACAACCTTTCTGGGCAACCTCTTCCAGTGCTCTGTCACCCTCACAGTAAAGCTCTTCCTCATGTTCAAGGGGAACTTGCCACTGGCCACTTGTTAATTTATATAATCATCATACTCTGATACTCTGATTGTTAAAATATAGTTTTAGGTTTTCTGCCACCAGAATTGTGTTTTGTGTTCCCACTTCAACTGTATTACATGGAAAATGACAATAAACCCACGGAATTAACTGAGATTTTGTGAAGGTGAGGAGTAGTATTTTATCAGGACAGATGTACGTAGAAGACACCATCAGAGAAACATATTCTGGAAGTTATCCCATGGTTTAAATTAATTTAAAGATTTTGATTATAAATTTCCTGCCACTCAGAAAGATAAATGTAGTATTTTCATCCTAAAACCATGAAGGGCATAGTACAACTATAACTAAGGTATCCTTGGTATCTTGCTTCTGATTTAATTTATTACTATTTCTAAAATGAAAGAACAGGTTTTGGAAATATTTAGATATCATTTATATACTTAGATATCATTTTTCACCAGCACCTGCCTCATGAAGGGTCATGTTCTGAATTTTTCCCCAAATTGTAGCCCAGCCACGCTGCTAGCAGGCTTTGCTCATTAGGCACTAGCAAGAGGCAGAACCTTGCCACTGCCAGCACGGACTGAAGGGAAAGGTTTAGTTATGAAACACAAGCATATTGTGGCAAGTTTTCAGCTGGAAGTTGATTTCAAATCTTTGGTAATTATGCTTCAATTCAGTGCCACAGAAGGAGTTTCACATAGCAATAGATCTGTTTGTTTCAAAACGCAGTTGTTCAACATTGTCTGGATCAGCAAAACACATTTTTTGGTTTATAGACTCAGTGCCATAACATTCTGGGGTTTATAGACTCAGTGCCATAGCATTCTGGGGTGCTTATGAGAGCTGGACTTCGTACCTGGATATCAAAGGTAGGTGATTAACGTGCTGAAGCTGCTCTGGCAGAGAGCTCCCCACTGACCACACACCTGAGCGTAGGCTATTTTTACATGAAGTGAGAAATTTGCTAAAGGGAGGTGCTAGTTTCTTCAGTAGCCCTCCTCACCTTGTTTCTTCAGCAGGATGTATGTAATTTCTGTGTTGTGAGGACTTCTCTGTGTTTCCCTCATCATTCATCTGCCTTTAGATAGGAACAAATATGAAATGGGACTAACTCAAAGGCCTGAGCTTCAGCCCTGAAGCCCCTTCTGCATGGTCCTGCACCTCTGCCGTGTATGAATGACACACCTTGCCCTAAAATCATGACAAAAATCTCTATGCCACTTCTCCTGTCTTCCCTCTGAGAGAAAAGTCTCTGGAGCTGTAACAGTTTACGCTGGGGAAGGTCTGTCCTCAGCTATTTTTATTCACACGTATGAATCACACTTCCATGCACCACAGCTAGAAATAAAACAGTAGTCCACCTCAAAGCTTTAAATTACTTAGGGCTTAATTAAGAGGCTGATAGAACAGATATGAAATTTAAGATGCAGTCAAGTGGGTAAATTAATGTAGACACAAGCTCATGTGTCTGCTGTATGCCTCAATCTGGTAGTTTCACACAGAACAAATTTCCTACCCTTTTTTACCCCTAGACGTAACACAGTGTAACAATCATGATTACCATTTTAGGACAATTACACAGTTTTGAAATTGCAGGGTTTTAAAACATGACTATCATATGTACGACAAAGAAAAATGATAACTTTCTGCATCAGCTTATCTCATCCCTGAATGAGTGTTGGACCTTGGCCCACTCCAATTGCTTTGTGACACTGCAGTTTTCAACCAACTGCAGGGCTGGGATAGGCAGGTCCTCAAGGATTCCCTTGCATCAGAGAGGCAGAAGAGTAGCTGTGTATTGATTCCTCCCAGCCTTTATGGAAAGCCAGTCCTTCAAGATAGGAATATGACACGAGTGCATAAAAACAAGAACATCAAGCTTCTTTGTAGAGATCCCCCTTTTCTCTTTGAATGGTCCCTCAAAATGGGCAGTGTCTCAGGGAGAAGAGCAAAGCTCTCCTGTCTTATCCATGAATCCATACCTATGAATCCTACATACTCTTAATGAGTTTGAGCATTCATCCGCATGGAAACAAGAGGTGGAGTAAGGTTGCAGATGACTTTTCATCCCAGCCATTTCACCTGGCACTTTTTTCAACAGGTCTCCTTGTTACAATTGGGCTGTTTTACAAGAAATTTCCCCACTACACTTGGTTACTTGCAATAAATACAGAGTTGGGCTAAAATACAGCATATTACCCAGTTTCCTTGGTAGGACTTTGGTTCTGCCAAAGCTTTTACTCCGAAACCCAGGTCACTTCAGCTGATGGAGCAGTAGAGGGGAGATGCTTAGGAACAAGCTCTGACTCTTTGCCCTACCATACAAGTTCTAATAGAATATCAGACCAGTTTCTAATTTCTCTTGACAGTTCCCACTCTGTCTCACCACTTATATCTTTGGAACAACCTCTCCATACCACTTTAGATTTTAAAAGGCAATTCATCTTCCTGAAGGATAATGAGCAGAAAACCTAACAAACAGATCATCAAGGTCATTATTTATTTTTAAGCTGTTATCCTTCTGTGGGTTTCCTACAGAGCCCTGACTTTTGCTTTCTGTTATGCAGAACAGAATTTAAGGAGAAGACTATGGATCCAAGGCTATGAAGGCTCTGTTGCTTTATACCCTGTTACAACACTTAATTAAGAGATCCAAAAGATAGGCTTTAGTCCTGGTTTTGTGTCTAACTAATGATGTGCTAAGGAGGGGAAGAGAATTTCTGAAGAGTGTATTAACAAAATACAGTTCTGATTGCAATTTGTTAACAGATTTATCAAAATGGATGTTAAACAAAATAAACTCTACATTTGGCCAGAGAGCTGGACCTCATTGTAATCAAGAGCTATGAAACAAGAGTGTTATAAATTGCTTCACAGTGGCTAAGAAAGAGAATAAATCCCAAGGGCTTTTTATCAGAGAACTATACTATCTCACAGTTACAGTGTATGGTTTAGAGCTACAATTACAAATCATAATTTTCAAGGGTGAACTCCCTGACGGGTGAATACAGGCTGAGCTACTGCGTCTCTCAGGTGCATGCTGAGGAAACCTGGACTGCCAGCGTTGCTCCATCAGCTGCTGTGGCTGCATCAGCAGGTCACCGCTAATTGCAGGGCTGCAGAGCGATGCTGCAGCTCCTCTCCTGCTGCTCAGAGCTGGGGGGCATTCCTTCCTTCCCGGTCCCTCATGGTGTTTCCTTGGGGGAGGGCTCCGTAGGTGCTGGAGCTGTGCCCTTTTTCGGGGAGACAGAAGGTTGCTGGGAGCAGACGTGATGCCGCTCGGAGGGAGGGGAGTCACGGCTCCCAGGAGCTCGCACACCCGAGATCAACGCGGCGCTGAGCAGCAGGGCAGAGGGCAGGGTCTGCAGCCCCCAGCCCTGCTCCCAGCACACCAAGGCACTTAGAGCAGACAAGCAAAGGATCTCCTCGGAACCATCCTCCGTGCCTCTAAAAGCCGCTCTCAGCCCGTGCTCAGCCCCAGAACCGAGTTTCTGTCACATGCTGAGACTCACGCATCGGAGCCCTGTGTACGGGCGGAGTGGGGAGCGCTCGTGCCGCAGCACACCTCTGAGCTGTCCCACAGGAGTGGCTGTGCCCGAGGGCTGCAGCCCATCACCACCTGCGAGCAGAAGCTCTGCATGGCCTTCACGGCGCAAACCGGCCAGCCAGGCTCACTTGCAGAGAGACCTGATGTGGACAACACAAATAATTGCAGACGCAGTTTAAAAAGTTGTTATCTTCTTAGAGATGCACAGACTCAGAGTGGATGCTGTGCTCTCGGCTGCTGCAGACGCTTTCCCGAAGGCACGGGGCTGCCCTCAGCAGGCACGGACTGCCTGTGACCACTGAAGACACCAAACATAAATGCTGCAAAACCTTTATAACCACACAGAACGAGAGGCAGTCCCTGAACGAGAGAGAAGTGAGCCAGCTGGACTACAGTTTTGGATGTAGGCTCCTAAATCCTGCGCTGAATTCAGCCCCCGGTTTCAGGGGCAGCAGCTGCTTTATGCATTTTCCTCAGTGTCAGCTCTCAAGCTTCTCAGAGCAGGGACATTCATCATCTACTGAACTGCTGGATTATTTATCACTGAGAAAAATCAAGGACTCTTAGTTATACATTAATTTAAAATACTAATATCAATCTATTTGTCAGTAAAACTCTCTAAATGGTTATGAAATATGTGTGGTGCAACAGATTTAACTTAGAGGAACACCAAACCATTCCTTAATATCTCTTTTGTTGGAATTCAGCTCTAAACCCTGTGACTAAGATGTGCTATGACTTTAACACCTCTCCAGCAGCTTGCTGCTTCTCTTTATTAAAAAGGATCCCAACAGAGAATTTTTTCTTGCTATAGATCACTTTTGCCCCTCACAGTAGAAAATGTGTGCTCACACTAATTTCTATATAGCAGATTATTATTTTTTTTGGTGATGATCAGATCTGAACAACTTGCCCTGGCAGAATGATTTATGCACCTCATTTCAATAAGAATAGGCCTCCATTTGATTTTAAAGAAAATACACGATTTTTTTTTTTCAACAACTGAAGTCAAGGAGGATTACAGAGACCTCTGGAAAAATAAAAGATGCAAACATTTTATTTATTTCCTTACATGTGCCTAATAATACCATCAGCACAAAAACAACAGGTTTATTTGAAAGCCTACAGGTTGAGATCATAGGCTTTTATTGGTAGGTCTAGGCTAAAGCTTCTAGCTGGGGGGATTTAGGCAGATAGGAGGGGAACTGTGGATTTTATGGGCTGATTGGGACACAAGAAGGAGAAATCAAGATGCCTCTTTGGGGTGAGGACAAGGCACCTTCATGGAGAGCCCTGCTCAGCCTCTCGTGGCCTGGCCACACAAGGAAAATCACACTGGCATAAAACCATCACACAGCTGGACCAATAAATCCACAGTTTGGGTTGGTACCAGTGCACTGACTCCAGATGAGAGGGACAACCAATACCTTCCTTAACTACAGGGTTTATCAGCCCTTTCTGAATCCTCCAAGGTGCTCATCCCCAAATTAAAATACTTGGTTCCATACACTATCTTCTCCTTTTCAAACTAAAGTATTTTGTTGGCACACAGTGGGTCAGATGGAGATGAAAGGATGAATGGGAAGAGGACAGGCTGATTTCCATCTTCAGATTCAAGCCAGATCTTATCAGAGCAGCATAAAAAGCTCTCCAGAGCTAGCAATGACAGCAAAGCATTTTGTTCTACAGATTTCCATATGTTTTTGGACCTTGGGAAGGTGAAGTGATAAGTGGGCATTGAGTTTCTAGTTTTCTTCCCATGTCTGCCCATGACAATTGGTATAATCTTTCTCTAGTTATTACATTTATCAGTTCCTCAGTTTTCTTATTTGTAAAATGGACATGGCGGAACTTCAATCCCTCACAAGGCTGTTGTAGAGTTCAATTCATTAAAATTTATAAGATGCATTCAAGTTTTTAGCCAAAAGTTACCGTTTAAATTGTGAAGATTGTAACATCTGTTTCCCTACACAGCTGAATACAAACCAGAAGCAGAAAAAAAATCACATATACAGGTTTTCTTGTGCAACCATAGCCATTTTCTACATTTTTCTTTGTGGCCCAAGCTGAAAAGTTATAGGTAGGTATTCAAAAGTGGCACATCATTTTTGAAGAAAGTGTGACTCCCCTTTGGGACCACCAAAACAGAGCTGTCTCTGGACTGCGTGGATTTCTAGCTAATGGAAGTAACATGAACTTACTGAATGTAGGGTCAGATCTCCAAGCTTACTGCAAGACTTTGATAGAATACTACTAACAAAAATTTGAAAATATGACCAGGCACAGAAAAAATAATATTAAATTAAGCAAGATGTTCAAGTATTTTCCAAGTATTTTTACCCTGGATGAACAATAAGCAAGAGGGACACAATGCAGTTAATTTAAATATCACAGCTGATAGACAGATGTTCAGACAGATTCCTGTAACAAGTGCCATAAAGCAGGAATAAACAAAGGTGGCTTTGTGAGATATACCAAAACCAAAACACTAAGGGACAAAAATGAATTTTTTTTTTTTTTTTGGCAGGAGGTGTTTGTTGTTTGTGTGAGGATTCTGCCAGATCTTCAGGATGGCTGAATGGTTACTTGTATCATTGCAGTGCCAACACTGCAATTTCATAATCTTCCTCAGATCTTATAATATGTCATGGATATGCAAAGTCAACTCCACCTATAAAATGAAAAATCTAGAGAGATGGCTGGTAAGGGATAGTTAGTTTCATTAAAAAATGACAAAAAGAATCTTCTGTTTCAATGTGGTCTTGGGGAAAAAGAGAAAAAAATAAAGAGATAATAACTGCTTGGCAAACCCCAAACATATGAATATCTGAACAATGAATTTGGTACCTGCAGGCTGGTCAGAGAGATGAACTGATTGCTCTAGCTGGGAAAGCCTGGTATCTAATGACTCTTACATTCCAGTGTCATGACAAAAAACCCCAGCCCCAAAATATAGGAGACATTGGATACAATTAGAAGCAAATTTAAGCTGAGATCAGAACTCTCAGGCTCTATTTCAAGCTCTTGACTTCTCCTGGGAATGCAATTTAACCTCCCAATGAAAGATTTTTCATAAGCACCCGAGGGATTCAGAAGTGCAACTCTCATTAATTTTTATTAGACTTGTGGAACCCTCACCCCTTGGGTACTTTGAAAATCTCCCTCCCTGTGTTTTTTAGTTGACTCCCCTGTTAAATAGGGATAATCATTACAACTGATCAACCTGTTTAAATAATACAGTTTTAATTTCACTATTATTTTCATAGGTTATACTCAGCACCGAAATAAACGCATCATAATAAATAATGCAGAACTTTAACATCTGTTCTGGTTAGTAAATAATTCACAAGTCAATAATTAATTTTCTAGCTGTTCATTTATAATTCATAAATATTTTCCAAATATTCAGAGTCTGAAAATTTTTATCTGAACTATTATACGAACTTTTCCTTTTAATTATTACATACTCACAATTTGTGTCATTTAGTTGGGCATTTAATTAACACAGTATTATGTTCCTTATCCTGACTGAATGAGTGAAATTTTTCAAAGGTTGGAAAGAAAGTCACTGTCAACACTGAATCATGAATATTCACTTAGCATGACTTTTCAGTGCCCACAAAAGCTCCCAATGCTTTGAGGACCCACCAGCATTTTCATGAACAGAATGATTTATGGAGTCATCTCGGTGCAGTTACCCATGATATGTACACTCCTACTATCAGACTTCATCAGCTGACTCTCCTGCTTCCCAGTTGCTCCATTAGCCAGTTCTCCAGCTTACTCCCAGTTCATACCTACTTCAACTACTTAATATCTGCATGGTAATTTGGAGCTTGAGAATCAAAATTGAGGTGGGAATATATATTTTTTTAAACAGTAAGGTTTTACAGAAAATCTCTTTAATATATTCAATTAATAGTTTCCCAAGAACTTAAATGCCTTTTATATCCTGTCACACTAGGAAATGGGACAAAAGCATCTTTGGCAAATCAGACTGTGACTGTTTTAACAAAAAAAAAAGACCCCAAAGCTCAATCACGGCTTTTTATTCTGCAAAACATGCAGTGCTAAATATTGCAGATAATCATTACCATCAGTCTGCATTTGCAATGGAGCTTAGCAGCAAAAGACCTGAAAGACTGAGATTATCCCACCTGAGGCACCTTCCCTGGCTGGTTAAATTGGGGAGCAAGTTTCTGTAGGCCACTTGGACTATAGAAAATAATGAGTCTGCCGTGGCTGTGGGCTAAAGTGTTTTGAGGACACATTTCTTGTTCTTTCTCCAATGGCTCCACACAGGGCCAGAGCAACTTTGCTCTTTAATCACTTCATGGAGAAACTGAGCCCTTAACTGCTGATTGAAGAAGGTCTTGTTGTTTCAAAAGCAGGACAAATAAATATTCACTTGCTACTTTCCCCTTGAAAGGGATCTCTACGTTCACCAAATGGTCCTGATTAGGCCGCTGAAATATTCTAGAATCAAAGTGGATAGTTTTTGTCTGGTTCTCCAGAGGATGCAAACTATGAAACTATTTTACATCTGGATTTAAATGCTTGTTCAGAATAACATTCTGCATGCAGCTCCTGCTTGTGTGGGTGCATGGATAAAGGTACAGGGGTTAAAAATGTGTCTGGAAGACAGGATCAGGGCACTGCCTTCTGTCTGCAGCACCAGCGGCTGCACTTCTTTCACTAATTAGACCTTGATCAGCTTAATCATGTATGCAGTCCTACTGAATGCAATGGGACTGCTGCTGGGGACAAAAGTAAAAAGCAAGTTTAAGTGCTGCAGGTGGTTAGATCATCAATAACCGGAGCCAGAACCTTTCATATAGCAACTCAAGTAGGGAGAAGCTATCTTCTACCCAGCATTTCCATACCTATTACTTCACCAGAACCATTAGGATTGTTATACAGTGAATATCCCTGAAACAGCAAAGTATCATTATAATGGATTTTTTGTTAAGAGTTCATAGCATCCATAAGCCTATTCACACAGCAATGTGCAGCCACAAAGCTTTGAAGAGTGAGGTTTAGAGAGTGGAAAAGTAGCACAAAGATAATTCAATAAGTAATTCAATAAGATGTTGGTCTCACAAACAGTATCAAAAGACTAACTTTTACATAGATCGTGACATTTACTTCTAAAGCTAAGAAGATTTTTTCTTATCCATATTATTTTCATTAGGAAGCTACACTTGTTACGGATTTTTTCTCCACTCAAGCACAGATGAATGAGACAAAAAGCCATATATTTAAAACATTAATATAATGGCCTAATACCCTGTAAATAAAGCTGCGTTGATTATCCATTTGCTTTAAGTGTCTCTTTTGTTAAGCCACCAGTTTTTAGGTCATCTCTGCCATTTAATCCAAAGTAGCTGTAACAGGTACTGGCCCTTGAACATAAGCATCACCTACAGATTTAGGAAGCAGATGGCAGATGTGTTCATTGTACTCTGCCAGGAGGATCTTTGCAACTTTTAAAAGGGATTTGGTGACACCCAGGATAGGGTCTACATTGTCATCCATGCTAAAATGAATTTTGAAATAACAAATATACTCAGGGAGATGCCACTATAAAGCCTGTCAAAGGCACTGCTACAGTTTCTTACCTTATCTTGTTTTAGCCGTATATATACTTGTTTAGCAATGGACACATATGGATCAGGGGGTGGAGTTCCTCTCCTATGAGGAAAGGCTGAGAGAGCCGGGGTTTTTAGCCTGGAGAATTGAAAGCTTTGGGAAGATCTTACTGTGGCCTTTCAGTACTTGAAGGGGGCATTTAAAAAATATGAAAAAAGGGTCTAGTAATAGGAAAAGGGGTAACAGTTTTAAATGAAAAAAGGGTAGATTTAGATACAATATAGAAAAGAAATTCTTTATGATGAGGTTGGTGAGACACTGGAATGGGTTTCCCAGAGAAGCTGTGGATGCTGCATGCCTGGAAATGCTCAAGGTCAGGTTGGATGGGGCTTTGAGCAACCTGATCTAGTGGAAGGTGCCCCTCTGTGCCTGCCCATGGCAGGAGGGTTGGAACTAGGTAATCTTTAAAGGTGCCTTCCAACTCAGATTAGTCCATGAATATATGACTTTATGATGTTGTCCCCTTGTAGCCCAAAAATCATTTAATTACTCCATGTACAATGCAACAACTTCAACAGGACAGCTTGAAATAAATGCCTGAAAACATGCTGGTGAGTTACAACAACTTCCAGGACACCAGACATATTCGGATATTTCTCAAAGCATGGAAATTGAATCTGGTTGTCCCATGTCCTTGGTGATCTACAGGTCAGAAGATAAGGCATTGTCCATGGACAATGTCTCCAACTACTATTGTTTTCTTTTTCTTGAAATCTGTCTCATGGATAAAAATCTACAAGTAGAATAAGCTTTAAGGTTTTAATTCCCATCTTGATCTCCTAATTTTCTGCGTTTCCTTAAAGATATGTGACTTAATCCCCTTTGGCTTCCTTAGGCAGTTCCTGGTCAGTTTTATGGTTCATCTACTGTATCTGCAAACCATACTTACTGAACGAGTAACCTGCATGGGGAAATTCTCACATATAGGCTTGGTTAATAAACTAGTTGTCATTATTGAGAGTTTTTAAACTAATAACACATAGAAGAAAATTACTTTCAGAAACAGTGCTTATGAATCATGTTGCCATTATTCTGACCACATTGGTGAGAAATTAAATCTGCATTGTATCTAAAGGAATAATCTAAGTCACAAAGAGGTAATTTACTCCAGCATCTAAAGTATCAGGACTTTTATGAACAATTGATAGATCCTGAAAGTAGGCAAACTTTGACAGAGAAGCCTATTTCAGGCAAAAGTATAGGCAGGCTGATTGGGAGTGAAACAACAGTTTGCCCAACCTTTTCCTCTCTATCTTAAATGTGTGATTTGAAGTGAGAGCAAGTGAACATCTCATTATGTGCTGGGCCCTCCTCTCACAAGTCACATCAGCATGCAGATTCCCAAAGTGATGATTCTCAAAGGTGCGGCAGACTTGTCCAAGCTGTTCTGAGCACCAAGATGCATTTTATACAACATGATATTGGAAATAACTTTACCCAAAATGTCAAGTTTATCCTAAGCATATTTGATGACAAGAGTTCCTAATAAATTGTAAGACTAGAGAAGCCTAAGGAAAAGGAAGCTTTGTAAGTCCTTTGTTGCAAAGGGACTAGCTTTTTAAATTTTTTTTTTCTGAAGTTATGACATTTTGCCTTTGGATGATTTTCTTGGCAAATACTATAGACCAGTGTCAGAAGGGGAGGAGAAATAGAGTGACTGTACAATACTTTCTGTTATATGCATCACACAGTGCCTTTTGGTTCAATAGACATAAACAGCTTTAAATTTCAAGGCTAATTCAAATTGGATTTTAGAAACACAAAGTCTTAAAATATTTGCACCAAACTAAGGGATTATACTCTTATCTTATCCTTAGAAAAGCTTTTGAAAAATATATGGTATCTCAGATTTTAAATTGGGTCTTCAAAACCCTCTTGTCTGTAGCTGTGTCATCTGCTTGGTTGCCTATTGTCAAAAGGTAAAATGTTGTATAGAGAAAAGGATTTGCATAAATTACTATCACCTGCTGGCCATCCAGGTTAATGAAGTGGGGGAAAAATAAGGCAGGAAGCCTTTAAGCCTAATCTTTCTTGACTGTTTCTGTGCCAAAACAGATGAGCAAAATAATATCGTGGTATTCTTCTTGCATTTACAACCTGGGCCTGGCCTTTCCTATTGCTATCACTGAAATCTTTACCTCTGCCTACTGAAATCAGTTATCAGAGGGTAGAGGAACCTTTTGATTGCACAGATGCTTTTAGCCTTGTGTTCCCCACAGGCACCAGAAAAGACATAGTACAGGAAACCGTGGGAACAAGCTGTACCAAGAGAAAATTCCCCTTAGTGGCTTGAGCAGAGCATACACAGCAATTGAACAGTCAGGCCAGAAACAACAGCATGAACAAAAAGCACATTAGGGAAAGGCTTATACTCTGAAATTAATTGAACACTTGGTAAAGATGGATTAAAAGGGCAACCTATAGCAGCTACCTAAGGGTTAATTAAAGAGGTGGCAAAGCCAAAATCTTTGCAGCAGTGGTAGATGACATATGAGGACAGTGGTCACCAGCTGTGGCCTGGGAGATTAGGATAGCCCAAAAGAGGCTGTGGATTTTCCAGCCTTGGTGTTTTCAAGACTTAGGAGGACCAAATCATGACTGACCTGAGAATATGTTGGCAGTAGCTGCAGTTTGAACTGGAGTTTGGCCTAGGACTGTTCATGTCCCTTCCAGTCACCATTTCTGTGACCCCAAATAATTTTAAGTGAAAGTTAACACGGTGAATATAACTATTTACACAAAAGATAATAAAAAGTATTGCAATTGTGAAAGCAGTAATTTTGTTCTGAGGGATAAAGAATGGTTCTGACAAATTACTACAGCATAAGGAATTTTACCAGTCATGTCAAATGAATTGGTTTTTGTAGTGTCTGTTCTTTCCTGTTAAGACAATTCTCAAGAAACTACCATTAATATTCATAGGGATTTTATATTTACATCAGAAGAGCAGATAACAAAATAATAGACAGCACTCACCTCCAGGTGAGCCTCATTTCAAAAGGAATCTCCACACTGCACTCTATTGTCTAACAGTTTGCCATGCATGACTTCCCAAAGTCACTTTTTCTTTTTTTGGGGGTGCAGCAGAAGAAAAGGAAAGTTGGCTTATGGCTGAGGATTTTTAAACAGCTGATGAGATTGACCAAAGCATAGCCTGGAAATCTGAGGGAGAATGTAACTGCACACGTGCCAGGCTATTCTGGTTTATGTGCTGTGACAAATACATCACCACATATATTAAAACACATTTAACTAGGAATGATCACAGTAGTGAAGCCCTGGGTTATGCCCTGTAAGATGATCTATACATGAGAAAGGTGTTTGAGGTACACCTGCATTATTGTTCATGGGCAGATCAACTGTGCTGTGCTGGGACTGCTGCTCGGTTTACCTCCGCTGCACCCAGCTCACTGCACAGGCCGTGCAATGCAACACCTGGATTTCTTTCAGGGGAATCTCTGATTGATCTGTAGGAGACTTACACCTGGCTATATGAACGAGTACAAAAAGTGCAAGGGATGCCCACTGAAGGTTAATCCATTCTCAGAAGCTGCTAAGTAACAGTACCTGGAGCTCAGGATCGCCCATTACTCGACAGCTCATCCCCAAAGACTTTGACTCGTGGTTTTTCTGGCTGAAAACCAGTATTTCTTGGTAGTCTGTTTGGGCAGTATAGGTTTAGGGGGGAAAGAGAAAGCCCTCAGTTGAGTTAGATCAGTGGACATTCTGACTTGTCTCACAATTGTGAAGTTTGAATTAACATCTCTATAAAAACTCCCTAGTCATGAGAAAACGCGGTGACTTCTGGACTGGTATATGCTAATATACCAAATGTTACTCACTCTGGCTACAATAGCACCATCTCTTTAGAATGCAGAAAAATTCATTAGAAGGCAGGTGAAGTAAATTTGATTTTATCAAGCTATCATGTGAGTGCGGTATTACATACAGAATGGAGCACACTTATGTTTTGCATATCCTAAGTACATAATTTCTGTTCGCTGGAGGTTATTTTCTGTCTGCCAGGGATTTTTCCTCCACCTTTTAAAAGAAATAATCTATAAAGTCCCCTCCCAGCACAAAGGTAAATAAACATGCACTAGCAACTGGATTAAGGTCAAAAACATAACCAATCTTCTGTAAATACCCAAGATTAAAAAAATGTTTTTTTATTATTTCTGTTAGAAGTCTTTCCAATATTTGAATGCTGTGACATTTGAACAATAATAATCTTTTGGGCTCTCACTGACATGTGCATTTTTGTCAGCAAATACTGTAATACATGGCTTTCATATTCAAAATAAAGTTTTAGCAAACATTTACAGAAATTAAGAACAATACCAAAGCCAAAGGATCTACATTTAGTTCACAGCTGCCATTCCAGTATTAGTGAGTAATGATGTGCAAAACGGAATATTAGCTACAGCTTATTAAATGTAAACAAAATGGCTATTTCAAAAGCATTTAAAAACAATATAAAAGATATCAATTCATGTAAAACATAATGAACATGCAATTCCTTGTAGTGAAAAACATATTTTACAGGACTTTGGCAGACAGCGTGTGTGTAACTGAAATAAAAATCAATATAATTTGTTGTATAACTTAGACATAGCTTTATCCTCTTCTACTCAAATTAATATATGGGTTAGCAATTTATATGCCAAGTCTCAGTTCTCAGGGATTAGAAACAGCTGAGATATACTGCAACATTGAGGTTTATGAAAATGCTGACAGACTCAAATAAAGCGGCACTGCTGCTCTGTCAGGCTGGAAACCTGATCCATGAACTATTGCTGGTTGGGTATAAATGCCTGAATCCCCAGCTTCAGTCTAAAGGGTTCACGTTTTCCCAGAGGATGTTGCCTAGTCTATATCTCTTTGTTTACAAAACTCTTCAAAGTGGTATTGTACAGTAAGTGAGCTCCAAATCGGCTACTTGTGCAAATGTGCTGTAGTGGATCACCAGCACAAGGCTTGCATGACAGCTGAGCCTGCTTAACACCTTAAAGAAGGGATTAACAGATGTATTTTCTCAAGCACTGTAAGTGAGCCTCTTCCTTCTCCTATCCTTCTGTCTCTGGGTTTGCAGCACTGTGGTCCCTGCCCTGCTGTGATACCCCAGTGCCCAGCACACCTGGTTACTGCAACCAGCTTTCCAATTCAAAAGCATCCCAATGGAAAAGGACATTCTTTCTAAATATTTTTTTTTTTTGCGGTGGCCTTACCCTGAAGCTGAAATGCCTAGATTATGCAGAAGCTCACAGCTAGACCTCAGGCTAATCCCTCTGGATGAGGGGATGTTGTGGCTTTCACCCTGTAAAGCTTTTGTCAAAGTCATTTTACAGTGCAGCATGTCCCTCTCACTGAGGAGCTCTTCTCATGAGTCCTGGCCGTCCTGGGCAGTTATAAAGGAAAACTCAGCCTCAGTCACTGCATTTGATTCCCACAGAGATCATTATGTTTTACGGGTTCCTCAGGACATGGCTAAACAGGGCTCGTGGTGCCTTGCCAGTATAAACGTGCATTTTTCTTTCAAGGCACATCTCTGCTCTGCTTTCTACAATAGTTCTCCAAAGTACAAAAAAAGTAGCAAAATAAAAACAAAATAGCAGGAAGTAGACTCTGAATGCTGTGCTAAGCATGAAGTTCCCTGAGGTGTGAGGTAATTGCAGCACCTAGCTGTCATGGTAACAGGCACGGCTGCAATTAATACAATTTAAAGTGCACTAGATGTGGAAGACGGTAGGTACAACCTCCACAAGCCTATTTGTTTATCGCTACTCCAGCCTTCCTGCTTATCCTATCTGAAAACTTTCCTGATGCATCCCGGCCGGGCATCAGATTTCCTTCAGGGATTTCAATCCTTTGTGCAAAGCTGCTGCCAGCCGTTCATAAACGGAATGATACCAAATTCCTCTGCCCTGAGGAATAACGCCAAACACTTAAAATTTGGAGAACCGAGCCTTCAGTTTTCCGTAATGTGTGCTCTTGAATACCAGGACCTAATCTAATACCGCGTAAACCTCCTTTCAGCGCTCGGCTTGGCAGCCATCACATCAGCAGGGCTCTCTAGCCAATGTCATGCTGCCCTGGAACTGCGAAAATCAATGAAGGTTAAAATCACACACATGAAGGCATTGTGTTGATCTGCACTGCCATTAATTTAAACCATTTGGGGAGGCTAAAAAAGCAACCCAATTATTTTCTATTTGCAATTCTAGTGTAGGGCTAATACACAGAGCAATACCTAGTATATAAGGAAATGTAAACCTGTCAGTTTGCTGCTAAGTGACCCAGCTTATAGAGATGTAATTAGAAAGTTATTAAACCAGAGTCCCTTTAGCCATGGCTTCAGCTGAACAGCTCTGCTACTAATACTATCCATTAAATTGCATCCATTTATAGCTGGAGCACTATCACTTTTTAATAGCACTACTCCTAACAATCAGCCAGCATATGCTGCTTTAAGCATTAATCCTCGCATGCCATTGACTACTTATAAACACAATATACATTAGAGTTAAAAGAACTATAGCAGCGCTACCCTTGCAGGTTGTGCTTAGGAGATACTCCCTCTCTTTGAGGTGTGCAGGTGCCAAGGACCAGACCTGATCTCTCCTGGCCAGAGCAGAAGAGCCCAGAGGGGCTACATCGTGTCCCTGGCTGTGGAAGCTCACCTGGGGTGATGGCCCACCTGGGCACAGGGCTGTGCTGTGTCACCTGCAAGTGAGCTGCTGAGCACCTTGCCAGCTTGGTGGCACCACTGAGGCCTTTCTATCATGCCTTCACACCTCCTTTAAAGAGTCTGTGACCAGGAGTAGGCAAAGTTTAGCAGAAATCAGACAGGTAAGACTTACGTCAAGGTGCAGCTCTTTTTTTTTTTGGGAGAATTTTTGCCCCATACTCATCCCTTCTGAGAACAGCCCACGAGATCACAGAGGAACCTGATTCCAAGTGCTAGTTAAACATGGGGATTTGTGGCATGTAATGAGATACCAGGTCTCCTCTGTCTAGTCCTTGAGAAAGGTTGAATTCTATCCCTAGGAAAGATGTTCTCATTCCACCGAGCCCCCTAGACATTTCTGAAATCCACACCCCTACACAGGTCTGTACAAGAGTTCATTAGATTCACAGAAAAAAATCTTCAAAATAGGTTCAATTGGAATGCAAATAAAGGCCTGTGGCAAGAAGACAAATTTCCTCTTTTTGAGTTGACCTTTTCTATTTCCATCCATACTGACTGATCTGTATTAGCATGAGGCACAGTATAATTTCAGTTGCAGCACTTTTTGAAAGCAGGTATTTTCCCAACTCCCTGCTCTATCAGTGGGAAGGTACATTTACTAGAGATTGAATCTAGAAGCATCCAGGCTTCTGAGGTTGTACTGCATGAAATAGTTTAATTAGGTAATGGTACATCAGTATTTTTAGGAGAACTTTCATTTATTACATGGAAGTGATCATAAAAGTTGAATGAGTTCTGGAAATAACTTGTTCTTTTCTGAGACTATTCAAAACCTCATCTTTATTTTTAGATTTAAAATCTGTCTTAATTTTAAACTGTATAGATACAGTGTACTTAGAACATATATAATTAGAAAGGAGAAGTCTAGATTGCTCTAGATCAGGAGCACTAAAATTTTCCTTAAGCCTAGTAGTGGCACTGAGTGTGGTTTAGCATTGGATACAAAACATTTCTTTTTCATAAAATGACTTGCTTCTCAAATTCTTTCAGGTATAATCATCTGTCAGCTGGGTCTGCTGGATGTAACCTCAATTCTATAGATTTCAAGACTAACAGAAATGGAGGAATTCTCACTCTTTAACAGCCTCTATGTAGTCTTTTCTCTCCATCTTCTCTCCTGCATAGGGTGTGATATTGAACTCTGAGCCCAAAGGTTACCTCAAGGGGCAGTACCCACAGGTCCAATGCACCGACAGTCCTGCACTTCCCGTGCATCTGTGGGACTTCTTTCACTTTGCTGGAGACTGTAGGAACTGTGTTTCTGATCATGTAGCTTCCTATATGGATTCCATCTGAAAGCTACCTCATTTTCAACGAGGCATCTTTAAAATGAAAGCATTCAGCTCCTATACCCCAAAAGTATGAAACACTAAGGGGCAAAGAGAGAGCCTGGGATTCAAGCATTTCTAAGAAAGACCGTGAGTTCCAGCAGGTAAGACTACCCGGCATTAGACAGTGGAAGATCTTAGAAGTAACAAACCAAAGAAGTTATGCAGTGCTAAAATACTAATAACTGCACCAGAACCATAGGTTTTGAAGCACTAAGAAGTATATGTGCACTTCTCCATCAGAAGTATGTGTATACGGAAAATATTAGTGTGAAAAGAATCAGTACAGACAAACCTCAGTGTACTGGAGTAGGCTGTCTCTAACAGTGGAGAGGAACAATCCTTAATCACAGGTGAGCAATCTTAATTGCCCTGATCTTTGAAACAGCAGAAGACTACAGCACAGAGCACATTATGGCACGATTTTAGATAAGCTGCATAAAATTCTTGCACTGTTCACTCACCAGTGTATGCTCTAGATGAGGCATGTGTTACACAAGAAAATTTTCCTGGGAGAAAAGTCTCTTTTTCAATTTCTGTTTGTTGAACGGTGATTGTATCAGCACAGAAGATGCTACATTTCCTGCCGAAGTAGATGTTTTATGGTTCCTCATTACAACAGTTGACTACATAGATCTATATTTTTTACAAGTAAAGGGCACAAAGGGTCCAATCCAAAGAGAACTCCTGAGCCTGCATATTACCCCATTATAATCCATATAACCAGGTCTGACCCGGTGTGGCAGCTTGCTGATATATTGCCGTAACAACTACGTATACACATTGTAATACAGTTCATGCTATTACCAATAAAAGTCAGTTATTTGGCCTTTGACATTTATACAAGCCATAAATACCCAGAAATAAGAAAGCCAGATCCTGCTTCCCTACTTCTTGTCTTCCTAATGATGTAGTTTTTTTCAAACTTGTTAACAACTCTGTATCCAAGAGCTGTTCAGCTCTAAGCAGTCATTGTGCACGTTTCCATTTGCCTAAATAAATGCAAAACTTTCACTGAAGCTCTTTAACAGCGATTTTTCCCTCCGTGCTTTTGACACCTCAGTTTTATTCTCTCTATATTGTAAAATGAAAAGTCTTAGATGCTCTGACAAATAGTCCAGTTTTGATGTTTGTATTGTGATGTGCTTCCCTCCCAGGAGTCATTTATAGTATAAGGCCAAAGCTGGTACATCAGACCAAAATTCTCTTTTTATACAGTGCAACTAAACCATTTCAAAATAAAAAATAAATGTAAAACAAAAATACATTTTTTTAAATTTTACAAAGTAGAAACACAAGACTTTTTAAAAATAAACCCAAATGTCCTCTATACCAGGCACACTTGGACATGTACTGTTTTACATTGACTTCAGCCACTGCAACTGTCTTCTACCAGGCATCTATGAAAATTTTAAGTACCTCCATTCAGCCTTGGCATAGCAGCTCCTAGATGCACTTGGATGGTTTAATACCTTTACTAAAACATCTTAAGTCACTTGGTTCAGATAAAACCTGTGTAAACAGAGAGAAGCCTCATGCCATACTCAAACTGTCCAATCTCAGACCCAAAATTCACTCAAATGTGCCAGATTTCTGATTTAAAGTGCTGGTGGGACCACACAACTAATCTAACTTTAGACGTATGGTAATGAACACTTGGAGAACTATGCCTATTTTAGCACTTAAATACAAACCTTGCTGCCCAATCTGATTGCCACAGTCACAAATATGGGCATTTAGCTGTAAATCCCACTGACCAGGCCTGAAAAAGACTCAGCCCTAAAGTCAAAACTGCACTCCAGATCAATGAGGACTCGACTTAAGCCTAAAGACTGCGTGTAGGGACGGTGACCAACAACCTATAGCCCAGCTGGGGCTGAGCCATCTTTCCAGGTGGCCAGTCAGTCTGCCAAGGTGGGTAGGGTGCACGTCACCCAAGCACAATCCTAAGACAAACACAAAACAAACGTCTATGTGACAATCACCTCAAGAACTGTGTCCTGCTTTGAAACCTGAAAAGGCCTTGACTGCCAGCTTCAGATCTTAACATGTTTTTCCTGCACTGCCAGCATTTGGTCCCAGGCCCCCTCCTGATACAAATCTTGCTGGTATCTGAACTACTCACCTCATACCACACTCCTGCCTTGCCCTTCTTTGACTCTTTCACAACTTCTCCATTTCTGGGTCTTGTTTGTCAAGATTTGTCTTCTTTCCCTCTGATTCAGCTGAGTTTAACCAACAGGCAGGACCACTTGTGCCCCAGTCAACACAAACTGAATCAGACAACAGTTTGATTTCCACCAAGTTTGAGAGTCCTGACTACTGTAAATGTATAATAAAAGAAACTTGTTGCAGCTGAGAGAATCTACACTCTGCTCAGTGGCATTTTTTTTAAAATTGAATTTAGCATGATGAATTTTGGGAAAGGCACATCTGTTCTCCTCCACAATTTCAAGGGGAATGTTGGAGGTGAGTTAAAGGGAGAAAAAAATGTATCAAAGGCTATTAAACACAAAGATACCATCTCTGATGCAGGAAGTCCCTGGACCACAAATCACCGGAAGATGGGGAAATACATCAGCAAAGTGTCACTGGCCCTACTCCATCCTGCTGTTGCCTGCAGCTGGACACAGACTTCCATGGTCCAAGAAAGATGTTTTTATGTGCTCAGGTAGCCAAGGGGCAAATCATCACCTAGATAATCAAGTGTATTTTTTGCTGGAGTGGGATTGGGGTGTGTGTGGGGGAAGAAATTGGGGGAACTGAAGGTGGGAGTCCTACCATCTGCTTCATAGAACCACTGCTTCAGGTACCTGGCCTGAATGCCAAAGAACTGATCGATGGCACCAGTAGACATCTTCCAGAACGGCGCTATCCCTGTATGGGTGTCTACCTGTAAAGTTTAAGGTAGTGCCTTTCCAAAGGACTGCCTCCTAACCAGAGAGAAGATGGTGGTGGTGGGAAGAGGGGGTAACCCCAAGCACTCCATCAGATAGAAGGCAACAAGGGATCTACAGAGTCCACTGAATTAACTGAAGGGGGAACAAATTGGAACAACATCCCCATCCCTGCCAACAGAACACATCTTTGGTTAGAGGCACCACAGAGCAAGCAGTGTCCCAGGCACAGAGGTAAAGCTTAACTTTGAAGGCCTCTGTAAGCAGAGAAGACCCGAAAGAACTGAGTTGGGCCAGGAGTTTGGATGGCAGATGCCCCAACAGAGAGGAGCCTCCTGATAGAGTTTATATGCAGAGCAAATATCCCTACTGTCAGGAGATGTCACTCCTTGAAGCCCCCTAACAGGGGGTGCAGAGTTAAATAACATGTGGAAATTTGCTTAAAGGCTAAAGAAGATCCCTCCATTTCTGAACAACCTGCAAAATACAGGGCCGGACTGCGCACTGATGGAGCAGTGGAGCCTGTTTCAGCTTGTCACAAAGAAGGACAGGATCAGTCAGCATTTGAACTGGGGTAGCACAAACCCTGGGCCTTAACGCTGTTGTTGGAAAGCAGATGCGTTTCTTTTATGCCCTGAACGTGCCTGCTCCTCATCTCAGACCCCAAGTGCCGAGGAAAGGAGGGTGCACCAGGCCCAGACGCGTGGGCAGGAGGTGCCTGAGGCAGGTGCGGAGACACCACAGCGTGGGCGGCTGACACGTACCATAGCCCGGAGCTGCCTGGGGATAACCCGAGCATCTGGCAAGTCTATCTGCTGCAATGTTCTACACCATTTGTCCAAGATATTCTCTTCTCTCCCCCCGTGTGGCTCTGTGCAGTGACCTGGTGGATCCCCAGGAAGAGTCCAGCTCCAATGCAATTAGCACGAACATCAGAAAACGTCTCCCTGCCACACAACTCCATACAGCCAGGGCACAGCTTGAACATGTTTATTCTGTGCAAAGCTTATGAAGAATTTGCATTAGAAAACAGAGACAAATGGAAAATTTGGCTTTCACTGCTGTTTTTAAAGGAAGTGCCACCCAAAGAGCTATTTACCTATTATCTAGATTCTGTTGTTGATAGTGCTAGCTTTGCAATATGAATTTTAAAAATTTATTTAAAGCAATATTAGGAAATGCATTTTACACCATGTAATTATATTAATAAAGAAATTTGTTTGATGTTAAATATTTATTCATCTCTCCCTGTAATCATACTTTCGATGCCGCATATATTTAAAAAGAAAAAATGCAATTTCAAATGTCTTCAACCTAGTTTCATGATTATTTGTCAATCACAATATATTAAAACCTTTAGGTTCTGAGTGCGGGATTCAGGTTTTGGTGTTTTTGTTTCTCGGTGTTTTGTTTGGTTTTTTCTAATGGTCTGTTTTGCTTTGGTTGGCACAGTGAAAAAAGTAATTCGGGTTTAGCATGTAGAATTTAACTAAGCTTTATTTATTTTATTGTCAAAAGTAATAATAGGGAGTAATTTAAGTACTTTAAAGATGTGCATTTAGTGGTCTTTGAAGCATAATCCCATTAAGATTAATAATGAATTACATCTGAGAAAGACTATGTCCCTTAATGCTAATGTCTTTTTGAAGGTGGATAAATCACTTAATTTAACAGCAAAGACAAATGTGCCGAGGAGCTGTAGTTGCACTAGTTTGTTTGAGGTTGGGAGGGTCTAATTTTGGTTTTTGTTTGTTTGTTTTGTTTTGTTTTTGTGTAGTAGTGACTCCTGGTCATTGAAGACAATGAGGTGCATCAGGCACAGCATGGCCAGCCGGGCAAGGGAGGGGAGTGTCCCGCTCTGCTCTGGGCTGGGGCGGCCTCACCTCCAGTGCTGGGGGCAGTTTTGGGCACCTCATCATACGACGGCTATAAAGGTGTTCGAGATCACCCAAAGGAGAGCCGTGAGGATGCTAAAGGGTCTATAGGGAAAGCCACGTGAGGAGAAGCTAAGATGGCTTGGCTTGTTCAGCCTGGAGCAGAGGGGACTGAGGGGAGACCTCACTGCAGCCTTCAGCCTCCTCATGAGGAGAAGCAGAGGGGCAGGCACTGATCTCTTCTCTGATGAACAGTAACCAAACCTGAGGGAATGGCCTGAAGTTGTTTCAGGGAAGATTTAGGTCAGATACGAGAAAAATTTTTTTTACCCAGAGGGTGATTGGGTGCTGGAACAGGCTCCCCAGGTAAGTGATCACAGCACCAAGGCTGACAGAGCTCAAGGAGCATTTGGACAATGCTCTCAGGCACACAGTGTGACTCTGGAGTTGTCCTGCGCAGGGCCAGGAGTTGGACTGAATGATCCTTGTTGGTCCTTTCCAACTCGGGAAATTCTGTGACTCTGTGATTTGCATAAAGCCATTCCCAGAGATGACCAGCTCCCTCAAATAATCACCATCCACGTGCCATGACTGCAAACCTCACTGGAAGAGTTCTACCACTACCAAAGGTTTCCCAGCAGGTCCTGGTCATGGTGTGCACAGAAAGCTTGAAGCAGCCAAGATACTCTGAAGAGCTAAATGATGAAGAGAATGCAGCAGCCCTAGTTGTAATTTGGCTCAATAAACTGTGCTCCTAAGCAACCCATGGGGTCTTTCACAGACACCAGCATCCAGGATACCAACTTCAAACTTCACTCAAAGGTGCTGCAGTGCCCCAGAGGAGAGAGATTCTGCTTCTTTGCCAGAATGGCAACATTTTTTGTGACATGCAATAGTTATGAAGTAAAAGGTAGATCAATGTTAAGCATAAGTTGGCTCTTTTAAGAGCAAGAGGAATGCACCCAAGGACTGACACAGAGTCTGCAAAGGGAAGCCCTAAGTTATGGCTCACACTAGTCTGATGAAGAAGCCATTTCTCGTTGGCATCCTTTCAGGTCCTTGTAGCAGAGATCTGGTGGGACAGCTTTCCATTCCCACTCAGGGAGGATAAACATCACTGGCAGGACACCAGGCAGAAGCTCCTCCTGTGCCCCGGCATTACATTTGTGTCAGTCAACTAAGTGTTCATCCTGTTTAATTTATGGGAGCTAAAGCGATCACATTACACACGAGTACAACCACAAAAATCAGTGCTGCTTTGCCCAGCAAATGATGGTATATGTCGCTTCTGATTACAATTGGTTCAAGGGGGCAACAAACCTCACAGTATGTGCAGCCTTCAAAGCACCTATTAAAAATACATTTTTATGTTGTAATTGCTTACTAAAAAAGATGCATCGATTTCTTTCCCTCACATCTGAGAAGCAATTGCACAGACGTATTCAGAAGAATGCACATAATATACTTGAAAAACTAAGCGTGAAAAATCAGTTTAGATTTCACTGAGTGTGAATTTGGGGAGAAAAATTATCCCTCCACCTTCTCACTACTAAAGCAGTAGGGTTTATTTTTGAATGAAGGCAATATGAGCTTAAATTAAATGTCAAATATAATTTAACATTAAAGCAAGAAGTGGCTGAGCATGTGCGTGTCAAAGCTAGCAGCTCTTCTGAGTGGTTAATTGCTATCTACAAAATAATAACCTATAAAAAGATCTCTCATTTTCAGTAGTGAGGCTTAAATTTACTGTACTGGAATAATTCTAACAAAATAGAGCTTAGAAGCCTTTTTAGTCACCCATGCCTCATGAAGACACACAATGACAAATAAAAACATCTGCAATCTGGCTGCCTACTTCTCCGGGAGATGTCTAGACTCCTTTTGTAATCAGCAATGAGAAATAGACACTTCTAGGCTGTAGTTCATCTTGTCCTAAACTAGATATCTAAAATAGGCCAGAAGAATCACATCTGAAAAATGCCCGTTTCTCTCCACTGACTGTAAAGGGAGCCAGCAGTGATTAATTCAGAGGTAGAAAGCTACAAGGCAATGTGTAGTTTTGATTATTTTCTGCCAACATGATCAACTGACCAATTCTGCAATTACATTTTTTTTTCACTGACAACTAATAGGTAACTATTATTAGTGTTAGAAAGTGACTATTTCTTGCAACATGCTGCCCGCTTTAGAAAGTAGTGAAATCCTTGCCAAAAGAAACTCCCCGTCTGAGACTTTAGCTCTGGGGCAGAGCTCCAGAAAGATATTACAACAGCCAAAACAGCTAAAACTGAGCAAAACAGTCCCAAGAGACCTAACCTTTCATGCAGTTGCTTAATTTTAGCTACGCAAATAGTCCCATGGGGCATATATAGATGACTTTTTAAATGAATAGTTGGCTACCAGCGGGCAGAGTTCTGTGTGCTGTAGTACAATGGACTGGCTGGAAACCACCACTAAAACAGCTGAGTTCTACTTCAGGGAAGGGACAGTTCCCGTAGGGGAGAAAACACAGAGAAGACAACACAAGTTTGTTATATTGGTACACTCCCTTCTCAAGGTTAAGTTATGAAATAAATTTCCTTTTTTTTTTTTTTTTTTTTTTTTTTTTTTTTTTTTTTTTTTTTTTGGTTTGGTGGTATTCCTAAATGTGTAAAAGTAAATAATACAGAAAATCTGACTCAAATTCATTAGGAATAGCTACACATTAGGAATAGAAAATCCTGACGTGTGAAGTTAACAGCAAAGCTGTCACTGACTTCAATTGATCCACAACTTCAATCCTTCAGTGTTTAGAACAATTAAAAATCTAAGATTTTTTCCAGAACATGAAATAACAATATGTCATTATAATATCTCCATGCAACTATATCTGCAAGAAGAAGGAGGAAGAAATTCGCGATAAGGAAAACAAGAAATCATTTTTGTAAAGGCGTTATCACTGGGGTCAATGAATATGAAAACAACAAACTATAATTTTCATCATGATTTCTTGTTTGTTTCCAAAGTGTTATATCTACCAATACAGAAGTTTTGATATAAAAGTTGACAAGAGTCATGCAAGTTACATGACGGAGAGTGTTGGAAAGTTAAATTAACAGAGAAATCTGAACACTAAATACACCTTAAGTAGCAAGAATTACTATATAATCATAAAACACTGAGTTACGCTTCTAAATGCTAGACATAATAAGGAGTGAGTAATATGGATGAAAGAAATGGAGGGTAAGCAGGAATCACAGGGGAACGAGTACACAATTCTTGTCCAAAATTCTTATCCAAAACAGATGCTTCTAAGTGCTACGGTGCTGCCTTTTAACTTTATGATTAAAAACTTTGAAAGCTGAGCAAGGCCTAAGTCTCATTGCAAATTACTGTGTTGTTTGCTCTCCAGTGTCCAAAGTCAGCACAGACAGCAGGCAGGAGCCCAACACGGGCCAAGGCCAAGGCAGCTCGTGCCCTGTTGCCACAGCCACGCTCTGCACAGCCATTGCCAAATGTGCAAATCTGTGGGAGGCTTTTACACAGCGGCACGAGCCTCGGGCACGGTGCTGACATCCTCCACTGCTGCCAGCTTGGCCACTGCTCGCCCTCCCCGCGGGCGGTCAGGTGCCAGCCACGAGCTCGTCCTGCCCGCTGGGTCTGGGCTCGGGGGCTGCCGCATTGGCAGCGGCATCTCAGCAGCGTCAGGGCAGCCCTGAACCGTGCCGCCCGCGGCAGCGGGAGCACAGGCCTTGCTCTGCCGCAGCAGCAGTGGGAGGCACAGCGGCCGTGGGGCTGAGCCCTCATCCCTGTGACCTCTGGCTGATAAAGACACTGAGGACCAGAGCGTTATTTCCAGCCCTGGCACAGAGTGCGCAGGACAACCCTCCTCTGCTGCCATCCCTCCCCTTGACGTACCGTGAACAAGCACAGGGTTGTTTCACGCTCCCAGCTAAGGTCTAAGCTGGTGAGGGGCCTGGAGGGGAAGCCATATGAAGAGTGACTGAGATCGCTTGGTCTCTTCAGCCTGGAGGAGACTGAAAGGAGACCTCATTGCAGCCACAGCTTCCTCATGAGGGGAAGAGGAGGGACGAACACTGATTTCCGTGGTGGCCAGTGTTTCCACACTGGACCGGAGCCTGCAGTTCTGTCAGGGAGGTTTAGGTTGGGTATTAGAAGGAAGCTCTAGAACCAGAGAGTGGTTGGGCTCTGGAACAGGTTCCCAAGGGCAGTGGCCACAGCACCAGGCCTGACAGAGTACAAGAAGTGTTCCAACAATGCTCTTGGGCATATGATGTGACTCTTGGGGATGGTCCTGTGCAGGGCCAGGAGATGGACTTCATGATTCTTGTGGGTCGCTTCTAACTTAGCTTATTCTGTGATTCTTTGTATTCATGATTTCCAGTTTGATGACTGGTAGGAGCTTGCTGATGTGGCTCCTCCTCCACGTGTAGCTTGTGTTAAGCTGTTTACAACCTCAGTGCCTTTCCTGCACTGTGTCTTCTGCCAAACCTCTGCTGTATGGGCTCACAAAGGGACATAAGGACTATCTGCCCTGGTAATAGGCACAGGTCCACACCACAGAAAGCAGAAGGCTGTGATAATAATTTCTTCCTCATTTCAGAGATATCCTGTATTTTGATACCTTTTGCCAGCCCCAGACAGGAAAAACCAAAGAAAGACTGGCACTTTACTGGGTATAAAAAATGCCAACTCGGTTTACTGAAGAAGACAGTGTAACATCCAGTGGATGCTTTACTCTGGGGAGTGACTTGCATTGAACTTGCATTTCAAGAGGGACGAGAACATCCCTGTGCAGTGACTCAATGATTACATGGTGAGAACAGAAAGTGAGTCAGAAGAAAAGGCCTGTGTGGAAACAATGCCAATAAAACTCTGGCAGGGCAAATGTTACTTAACCCGGCATAAAGTCTGCTGACAGCAGTTCAGCCAGGAATATTATCTGTTTAACCGTTAGTAATTCAGAACTGGTGCAGTGTGATGTAGAGTAATCACTGATTTATATCATCAGGTTGCTCCTTTTTAGCTTTGGTTCTCAAGCTACTCTGCAGACCTAGAGATCACTACAGCTGCTACCCAAAATCTGGTAAGCTGCTCCCATCAGCGCTGTGATGCTTCATTAACATAATTCAGCAGCGACTCTGTCTTCTGTATACTTGAGGTCATAATGAATGTTTTAAAATAAAAAGTAATTACTTTTCCCAGTGAGAGAGGATCTGAACACCTTACTGGTCATCATATAAAAACCCTACCTGCAGTATTTGTTGCATGGTCTCCTATTCTCCTGCAAGTTAAACTCCGTCATAAATAATTAAGAACTTTGAAACCTCAAGATTTGCTGATTTAACAGAAAAGATGTGTTGCAGCAGATGAACTTCAGCAAATTTTGCTGAGGTGGTTTAGATGTTACTGCTCTCAGTTATTTTTCGCATCTTTCTGCCAAAGTTACTGCCCCTGGACAGAAGGATAAACTAAAATCTGGGCCCATATCTCAGACAGCCCCTTCAAACTGCTGAGATATCAGTCTGCAAAGGGACATCCGTGAAGTACAGGTGTTCAGTCTTTTTCTGTTGACCTTGACACAGGGCAGAGTTGAAATAAACATCTCCATCAAAAGCCTTAATAACAAAATATAGATCCTCAAAAATATACAAAAACTACCTCAGTTTTCTCTCCCACTTGTTCTCAATGAATTCAAGTCACAGCCTTGTATCTCTACAACTGTCCTGTCTCTGCTAGCTGCTAATTTTAGCCAGGGTACTCCATTATAGGGCAAGATGAAAAGCAAGTTATGAAAGGATGTGAGGCATAGCTTTCCTAAACCTTTTATATTTTTAAGTTCCTCACTCAGCTCCCAAATACCTTTTCTAGTTCTCTCACAATTCTAGCATACAGAATGGAAACAAAAAGTGCCAAACAGATGCAGCTATTTGTAAGAAAGAGCCAAAACCTTCTGTCCTCCCTCAATGATCTCTGACTTTCAGAATCTTGCCTTAACATTCATCAAATATTCCCTTTGTCTGCTGTCATCCCTTTTAAATACATAAAGAGCTCATTCATGAATGTATAAACTTTTGTCAGTCTGTAAAGTAAATGGAGTTTTCTTTTAAAATGCTTTAAATCAAACTCACTCAGTGCATGGTGCTCTGTACTCTTATCCTCCTTTCTTCAGAGACTGTGTCTGCTTTTGATCCTTTATTCCTGACTTCTCCCTAGCACTGATTTCTCTGTCAATTTGGGAGCTGTGCCTCGTGTTAATGTTTAGGCAGAGTGTTTTGATGTTTTTCCTGTTTCACTTTTTAAAAAAAGTGTCTCTTAAAATTGGTGCTGATAAAGGTTAAAGATACTCAAGGATAATGTAATTGAGAATTTTGCTCTCCTCCGCATCAGCATCCCATTATATGAAGAAACAGTCAAGTAAATGTTGAAGGACCAGAGATTCCATTTGAGATGCATCAAGCTCTGCATCTGCACAGGTAACAAACTTTGGTTCCTCCCACTACAGTGTTAGAGCCCACACTCACAAAGGACCAAAGACCACACTCCAGGAAAAAGATTCTTTTCGGGAAGCAGTACTCAATTTCTAAATTTCCAATTTTTTGAGGGAAATATGATCTTGCCTTGCTAAGCCATTTCTGTCATGCTGTGCAAGGAGACCACCACTTCGGATTCAGGAGTCAGGCCATCTCTTCCCAAAAAACATTCAATATTCTTTGGACATTGCTTTGTGTAATACCTTTCTCTAATGGTTAAATCATCTTTATTCTTCTAGTGAGAAGACTGGCAACAAAGCAGCAGACACTGGGTCAACTTTAAGACAGAATATAGCTGAAAGAGCAAAGACATCTTTCTTCGGTGTATGTGTACATATATATATATGTATACATGCACACATTTATTTTTGTATAAACTTTTGTATTACATTCGCTTGCAGAGATAGAGACGTCTCTGTTAAGAAGCAATGGAGAACTCTGAGATAGAGTAATTGGAAACGTGTCCTTCTGCAGCTCCTATTCACTGCTGGTGTTCAGTAATAAAAAGAGAATTGCAACCATGAATCACAAACACTACTGTGCTGTCTTAATACTGCCTTTCAAGAACTGAAAAGACAAATACCACTTAGTCAAGGAGAAACCCTCATATATCTGATACACCTCCAAATGCTCTGTGATTAATCTTTTTTCTTAAAAGCAAACAAAACAAAACAAACAGTGATTGAACAAAAAAATCCCACATCCAACAATCTAGATTTCTAAAGCTCTGATGGAATGAGGCCACTGGTGAGCAACAGTAGAACTTTACATAGAAAAAAACCCCAAACACTTTACTAAAGCTATCAAAAGAGCTATTCTTTTAGGTAGTTTTGGAGTAAATAAAACAACACTTACTCCTTTAAGTGATTTGTTTGCATTAAATGATTCATTTGCATTTATTTGTCTAATCCCAGAGAGGTTATTGTGCTGCAGCATACTCACACATTCAATTGGGCCATTCTTTAAAGCCAAGTGGTGTGGCTTCTAAAGTGGGAGTGTGGATGCTGGATTGCAGCAGAGTTGGAATCCACTACATAAATTGAAAGAGTTGGCTATTCTGTATTGTCCGTATCATGCTTGTTTGTTGAAAGAACATCAACCTTTCAGCAGTGGGAAGCGGGTGGCCTGGGGAGAAGGAGGGATTCCTGAGGCGCCGTGTAGCCCTTGGGGAATCCCTGTGAGATGTGCTTGCAAAAGCTCTGGTTGCTGCCTCTATTCTCACTGCGAGCGCTTTTTCAACAGCTTCCACAAGCCTCTTCAGGATTATGGTCTCAGTGCTTAACTGGAAAGCAATGAGAGTTTGTAGTGCCAATCCTTCCACAACGTCATGAACAGCCCTCATGCTTCAGGTGGGATGGGAAGGTTTTGGTTAGGCTGGCTGCCACTGCCATTTTTGCCTACATGCTCTTGCTGCTTCTCTTGCCCCATCACTGGCCCTCATCTAGATCAGGGAGCTGAACTAAGGGATTATAAAGAATATAAACTTGGCACATTTTTGTCCATTTAGCATCCTGGACTGGTTCACCACAACTGATCATGGGTTTATGTAAGATCATGGTCATGTATGATCATGGTCTCAATGTAAGAAAGAAAAAGGATGCAGATAGCTGGGATAGTCAGAAGAAAGTTTTTATAGTGGTTTAACTATATTGTTAAACCATACCCTCAGTCTATTATCTATCTATCTATGTCTATCTATCTATCTATCTATCCATCCTCCCCCATGTGCCATGATTTAGGAGCTGTGGTTGAAAAAGACACTTACGTAAGTGCTAATGCAGTCTGAATAAATGGTGGCATTTAGGCAGGGGCAACGTGGGGGTGAGACAGCCATTACATAATGTAATTGGAGATTTATCCACCAAAGCTTTACACTTGGAGTGGGACAAACTGGATGTCCCAGAAACCGGCAGTTAAACAAACACTGAATTTGTAAACCCATTCAGAATTTGTAAAAAGTATTGTTGTTTTATTACTGTTATTTATCTTGATCGCGTTTGTTCTGCTTAGAAGAAATAAAACACAGGCGCTCTTTGCCTTAATTGCTGGGCCTATTCTTTAGTAAACAATGAAAAGTGATTAGAGATGTTTTTTGGCATGCACAGTCCAAAACCACCTAGTGAGAGTTCAAAGAACAAAGCAAATGCTTATTGAAAGAAATTACTCAGCTAACTAAACTTGTATATCTTCGAATCAGACATTTTTTCGGCATCTTTACCCCATTTATCAATGCACAATTACTGTCACTATTATGTTGTGTCATTAGGCGTAAGGTTACAAGTGCCAGTCGGAATAAAAAAATTGCAGTAATGTTGGCATAATTTTTCATTATCATCTTCATTAACCACAGCTAGTGGGAGTAAGAGTTTATCCTTGCTGTTGTCATTGTCATGACAACGCTTCCAAAGCTTGTCTGCCGAGAGTTCACCAGATACAAAAAACTGAATGTCCTCATTATTCCACTTCTCACACTCTCACCCATGCCAAGGGTGATCCGAGATGCACAGGGCCCTTGATTTATCCCCTGTGATTTCTCTTGACAGCCTGGTATGGTGTCTCAGCTTAAGGCAATCGGTCTGATTTCACAGTTTAATTACTGCTAATCTGAAGGAGCGTGGCCAATGCTAATGAGCCAGCAGCAATCAAAGCAGTAATGGCTAAACTCACCCTGTTTCATTCTTCTTTTTTTTTTTTTTTTTTTAAAACACCCCTGCCCTGAAATAAGCAAGTAATTTCTCCTTCTCTGCACAACTGCAGTGAAAGAACAGATGAGCTTCATGTACAATTTGGTGTTATTTCAGAAGCAGACCATAAGATTCCTTTATATTTTGCACTTAAACTTCTGCTTAATGTTAGTTTCCAAACAGCTTTGAGTCAAGAAAAGAATCAATAATTAGAAAAGACTCATTAGTGGATCACTAGCTCAACTGCAGAACATCCATGCTGACACACTGGGGCCAAATTTTGGCTGGAAGTCTCCTTGATTTTTGCAGCTGGGCATCACTGAATTATGCAGCGAATAAAAATATCTATAATTGCACTGCAAAAGAGAACCTAGAATATCCAGAAAGGGCTTTATTGTAGCAGGAATTAATTACAAAACTGGATAACAATCTACCCTGCAAAATGACCCGTGCCTTCAGTTAACACCATCCCATAGCAGCAACTTGCACATTCTCTCTTTTCTTGAGCTTCTCTCCTATTGCTAAAATAGATGAAGAAAAGCATAGAAAAAAAATCTTCAGAACTAATTTTTTGTCAATCATGACAGTCAAATACCTGGAATAACTACAGAAAAATAAGAACAACTCGATGAGCCTTGTATCTGCTTTTCCATACATCCAGCAGCTGTGTTAAAAATTCCTTCAGAAATTTTCCTTGGTCTCTTTCTTCCTCAGTAGAACCTCGATTTAAAATACGTACCAAACTTCACTGTGATGATCTGATTAACATACAAAACCTTTCACTCTTTAATGATTCTCCAAACAGAAAGTAACTTATTAGAAGCAAGAGCTGCAACACCAGTGCAAATCCTGGCTACTTCAGCCATCCTGATACAGATATTCCGTGTTTACTCTGGTGAGCTGTATGTAGACTCTTTTTGGAATTAAGAAGAAAAGCTGTGTTTCAGTGCTACTGTGTGTGATTTATGATATATAAATAGCAGGTTAGGCAATATTTTGCTTGTTAAATGACATAGCAGGAAGACATACAGAAATCCTACATAAAGAAAAGGGTTTAGAGCAAATTTCGAAGAATATGAACTGCTTGGTTTGTGCTTATCTCATGCTTGTCTCAAGCTTATCTGCTGCTACTTCAAATTTGCTGTTGCTCAGTTAACCTGAAGGAAAATAGTTTTTTCACAATTTTGTTGTACCTAGGAATACCTGACCAGTGTGAAAAATCACATCTTCTTTGCAGAAAGATGGTGTTTAATAAAACAGCAAATTTTAGGCCTGATTTGCTTTTTACAGCAGCATCACTTAAGTGTGTAATATAGCAAGACAGTGGCCCTTTGTAAGATTAAGTCCATTATAAATAATTTCATCTCATCCATTCATTAAAAAGCTGTTCCATCAATGATTGTTTCACACTCACAGTGTTGTATTCAAAAATACAAAAGTCCAGATTGTAATGCTACAGAGATCGGTTATTTTGCACTATTTTAAAAATTACTTAACTTCTTTTTTCCATTTTTTTTTTTTTACTCTGTTTCAGTACAAGGAAAATAATGCTATGGGTACTCACAAAATATGGCTATTTCCATCAGATATATGAGAGAAAGAGAGTGTCACAAGAGGGGAACATCATTCTAATAATATTTTGTACTTCATCATAGCACTGTCAGAAGATGCCAATGGAGACTCTAAGTCATTTTAAAGAACCACTTCATTTACAGGGAAGGAGTTCACTCCTAATTAAGTTGGAAAGCCTCCAGGGCTTTCTCCAGCCTTTGCAATTCTGATTTCCTTGGAGAACTCTTGGTAAATCTAAGAGATCCAGAGATTTCAGTGTGATTAAGACCCTATTGACACAGACATTAAAATGGCACTAGTCAAACTATGCCATAAACCTTACACAAAAAAACCCCCAAAACAACCTGTCCACAACAGCTCAGGTAAACTGAACTAGAAGTCTGTTGGAATGACAATAATACAGAATAACTATGAGGAACAAGTGGTAAAAAGGAAAAGAAGAAAAAAGATCTAGGTTTAAATCACTTGTCTCCTTTAGTACAGCTCCTCAATACTCATCTGTCTTAGATGGCTGAGGAACTGGGAAACCTTGACATAAAGTAAAATAATAATAATAATAATAATAATAAAAAAGCTAGGAGCAAAATTCATACCCTGTATGAAAAAGTTACAATTCTCTTATCTTCTCACTTAGAATGGTTCTATATGGCAAGAATTTAATCAGGTGCCACCAAACTGATGTTGTATAGCTACATGAAAGATCTGAAGCCCTGTGAATAAAACTGACATTTCCATATAAGGCTAAATTCTCTGGTTTGGTTCAATGAAAAACTCCCCAAACTCTATCAGTACAGCAGGGAGAAGAGAAGGAAGGAAGGTAGCACAGTGCTTATTATAATTGTAATAATAATAATAATAATAATAATATACAACTATAAGATGAGAATCAAATAAGCTGATTTCCACTTACACCCCTATTACCTCATTCTGAACTAAGCTGTTTATGTGGACTGTCCATATATATATCCAGCCTGACACAGAAGGCAAGGAAATATGCATTCGTATTTGTAGTTTGTCCTTTTTTATTGAATATCCTTCAGAAGGTCTAGGTTGATAAGAAGTTGTCAGTCAAGAGTAAGTAGCAAACACAGGGACTTGGGCAAAATTGAGGCCTTGTAAATTTGGGTCAAAGAGAGCAAGCTGCACTGAAAAGAAGTAATTTTATGTCATTCTGAATAATGGAAAGTACCACAGCCATTGAATTATCCTTCTCTTCCCATAAATGGGAATTACTAGCAGAAGCGGAAAGCCTTTTTGTTACAAAAGTGATAGAAGCATCAAGTTAGAGACGTCATTAACAAATGTAGGGTATTTTAGTGAAGTGTGGTGTGATGGATGCTGTGACAAAGGAAACACAATGATGAGAAAAGACTTCTAAAAAACGATGCAGGGACACATTAGTCACATGGAGGCAATGAAAACCAAGGAACAGACTGTCAAGAAATCACAGTTGATTTCCTTCCAGATGTTGTGAATTAGGAGGTCATCCGTTTTAGTCAGCCCTGGACTGGCATCCTGGTACTCTCTTCCGAAAAGGAACTACTCAGATAATAATCTACCATAGGGGCCAGACCCAGAGCTGCAGAGACTGCACTTCTTGCACAGTTAGAACTGGCTCAATTTTTAAGTTACAATAAAGCAACTGCCTTCTATTATTCTAAAATAATATTACTGCTGAGGGTTTTTTTATTGCAAGACAGGAGTGAGACTGCAGTATCAGGTCACTGCTGTGGAAAAGAAGAGATCTGGGGAATCACACAGAAGAGTCAGGAGAGGGGGCATTTGAAGTGGGCACAAAGGGAGAAAATGAAAATGAATAAAATTGGAGTGATCTTCAAACAGAAACAAACGTCAGAGGCAAAGGAAAATAAAAGAAAGCAAACTTGGTTTGTTTAGCCACCAAGACTAATTCCCCTTCCTGTTAGAAAAGACCTTCATAGATCAAAGTATTAGAGCGCTCTGAATTTCACTTGGGCTACCAGTGATATCCTGATTAGATTTGTATTTAAACAGAATTCTCATACATTTCAATTATCAGAATCATTGGAGCCAAGTGCTCTTTCAAGTTAGACCTAAATGATCCATTCTCCAACAGAAAGTGAAAAGGCATACAATATTGATACCCAACATTGTTCTGCAGAGCCATATATACTTGTAGCAGTCATGAGCATAAAGAGAAGCATTCTGTATTCATATGGTTCCACTGGCAAACTTAACACTTGCTACAGCAAACAAAAGCAAGCTTATTCTTGGCTTTTAATTTTTTTAATATCCAAAGGCTAGGCTTTCATCCTAATCTTCAAAATTGTTCTTCGGAATAATTCCTCCTGTGTGCCCAAAATGATAAAAGAAAATAATTAAAAGATACTACAAAAGGTACTGATTTTCATGTATTTGGGCTAGGCACCTTCTAAAAACAAGTGCCGTTGACAGTGTGCCATTTGAGGGGTAAAACCAGAGGTACCCCAAACCAGGGGTCTCTTTAAACAATGATGTGTGATCTAGGGAGTTGCACATTTCCATATTCCTAGCAGAGAACAGGAATCTAATGTCTATTGATACAGCCCTGAAAAATAAGCATATTCACTGCTACTGAGAAACACCTTAATACCACCCAAACACAACAAAGAGAAATGAAAGGTATCTCTAGAACAGGTCTGGGCACCAACGGGAATTGTAGCTGTTACTTAAATGAACATGGACATACATAAGGTGAGAACATTCATTATTCACTTAAAACTCATCAGACTATGAATTTTGTAAATATGTGCTATTCTGACTTAACAACTACATTTTAACTCTAGAATTTTAAAATTACAAAGACTTTTTTTTTCTTTTATTTTTTTTTTCCAAGGAAGTTCCATATTGTCTCAACTTTTACTTGCTGCTGTTCAGTAGACCCTAGGGGTCAAGCTGTTACTATGTCTTATGCTGTCTGTAGAACTATGAAGAGCATGCAGGATAATAGGGAGAATTCATCAACACAGTTTTTCAACAAATAATCTTCCAGATTATACCATCCTCCTACCTTCCAGAATTTTACTGCTCAGAGATGATTCTGAATCACAATACAGAGAGACAAATTTCATCAGTGCTTGATGCTGTCGTGGACCTTTGACTGCTTTGTGGCTGCTCCCATCCTCCCTACTGTGCTGCTGACAGCAGCCTCTTTGCACTCACCGTGTTTTCTCACAAATTCCTTCCACAGTATCTGCATAAGATCCTACTTCTACTCCCAGACACTTTCCCTATTACAGCAATTTTCTCTAAAGGATGATGCTGTCCACCTCATCTGCAAGACACAGTAGAAAGCAAAGATGCTTAAAAATGTCACGGCCATCCAGATATATCTTTCTCACGTATCTCCTGCTCAGTGTCATCTTTAAGTTCCAGTTTCTGTGTGGGACCACATGCAGTTACCTGGGACAGAGATCAGCTATTTCCCCATCTCACAAGATGTATCTTTGAAACCATAATAATAATAATAAAAATAATAATGCACTATAATAGCAATTAAATACCAAAGGCTGTTTGCAACTTTTCCCTGATCGTGACGAAGTTACAAGTGAAACAAATCTACTATGTATTTCTAACAGCACACCACCAACATGTCTGAATTATGGTTTTCTCTTGTTTGATAGTTTAAATAATTTTAGAAAAATGTTAGGTGAAATGTCAGGTGCACACCTGCTGTTTCCACTGAATACTTTGTCTGGAAGGTAGGCTAACCCTACTCACAATTCACAGTTCTCTTGCACAGAAAAATAAACAGAAATTATAGTGTCATGTTCAGGTCCTACTTCAAGTAGGTAAAATGTCTGGGCTGGAAAATTTAGATGTAATTCGTATGTACAGTGTGTCCTCTTGGGATCCTATAGGGTGTAACTGTCCATTACCCAGTTCTACCTCACCAGGTGAAATTCCAGAGTCAGAACCTCACTCTGCTTCTCATCAGTGAGAAGGAAAAACATCAAAGGACCTTCCATTGCTAGAGAGAAACAAGGTCATCATCATTATCAGTGGTAACAGCTCTAAATGGATGTACAAAACTTTTTCAGAGCTGGAAATGTGGCACAAAGCAGCTCCGATGCAAACTGTTTTGTATCATCCAAAGCCTCTGTGCACAGCATTTTTCCTTTTTAACCCTTCTGTACCAAACAGCAGCTCTTTAAAAGGATGCCAGCAGTTTCCCTGCCATTTTTGTGGCAATATTTCACAGAGTCACATTTTGAGGTGTCAGTAGCTGCAGCTGTCCTTATTTGCGTGGTCCCAAAAATCAGGTTTGAATAAGACTTCTACTTCTTATATGCCCTGGTGAGTCTGTCAGCCTGCAGCCCCAAAATTCAGCAGATGGCCATGTTTAGCCAGTGAGCCACGGGCATGAGAAAGAGCAGGAATCCTCTCTCCTTACACCATTCAGAATGCACTGAAGCACAATTCTGAGAAGGGGCTCCAGGGTATTTATATATATAAAGGGGAAAAAAAGAGTCATTCTTAATTCTAAACTGTTTAATCACCTCAGTTGAGATGATGAGCTAAGTCAGGCCATTCTACCTGTGCCTACCATTTAGTTGCCTCACATGACAACCACTGTCATCCTCTACAATAATCTCTGTAGGACAGAAAGAAAACCAAACACACACCTTCCATTTCAAATTATTTTTAGTAAGTTGCATGAGTCATCTTTGTCAATATATCTCAGAGGATAATGAAAGCCTTCAGAAAAGCTAACTCAGGTTACTCTTTCCATCACATCATTAAGCATGTCTAGAATTCTTTAAATCACGCTCTGTCATTTTCTTAAAAATGTTGTTAAGCTTTGAACTCATGTTCCTCAGATAAGAAGAGATCTGATTTTTCTTATATATGTTACTTGCAAACAGGAAAAAGAAAAAATGTGCATGAGCGATCTTTAGGCTCCCTGTTTGGTATCTTCATTTGATTCAGTACATAGCAAGAGATGCAACATATATGTTTCAAAATCTTAATTGCTACCAAGGAATTATTTTTGCACTATTTTTGTATTATTTTGTATTTGCTTTTTCCCAGCTATGCTAAAGCAACAGCCGTGGATGGTAACAGGCAGTGTCACAAACATTTTAGAGTGTATGTATAAAATAACATGCATTAATATTCTCTACTTCTCTCCTTTAAATTCTTCTATAGCAGTAAAAGAGGCAGTCTCATCCTCGCTGGACATCAGCACAAAGAGGGCAGTCTGCTTCTGTCTGTTTTTAGACCATCTTCTGACTCAGACAATCTCATCTTGTTGGTTTACACTTAATTTGCCTCATTATCTTTTCAAGCATAAAAAGATGATAACTTCTTTGCTACTTAAATAGAGACTCTGGACATAAAACACTCCCCACAGACAAAAAAAAAAATCTCCTGGTTAAGATGCTTTTAGTCTGTCTTTGCCTGTGAAAACCACAAAAAAAAATTCAGAACACACTGTAAGAATATTTCTCATTTCTCCTTTGCCTTAGGCCAAAGGCACCTGGGCTACTGAGCAAGTAAATTTTCCCTCATCGACGACCAATTTTAGAATTGTACTTCTTCATGGTTGTTACTTGAGCCAATTTAACTGCTTTTTAGCTCTTGCCTGAGTATACGCCTGTTCCTGCCTCCAGTCAACTTCCAGGAATCCTCAGTGCACCATAAAGAAAGCAAGGGAAAGTGATGGACCAAAAAAAAAAAAAAAAAAGAAAAAGAAAAGAAGAGACAAAAAAAAAAAAAAAAAAAAAAAAAAAGGTCCAAACCAGCTGAAGCAGGGTGGGATGGGAACTTCTTCCCTTCAGAAAGATGGGAAAGGTATTAAAACAATAGTAATACAATTTTCCAAGCTTGAGTCTCAGTGGTCCATTCTTAAGAAAGAAAGCGTGTAAAATATCCAGACAACTGAAGATAACTGAAAAAAGGATTCTTTTACTAATATGTTCTCATTTAGCCCAAAGCTGCCAGGTGATATTCCCCTAACATAAACTTCTAGTTTCTGTCAGTTGAAGATTTTGTGTTTTCCTGAGCTGGAAGTTGTAACCAGACCATTGCATTTAACAACCTTTGCTGCATTTTTCTGTCTTGAATTTGTCCAATCTTTTCTTAAAGCTCTTTAAACATGTGGTATCCTAAGCATACTGTATCAATGAAATCCTCAATTTATTTTGCATTAGGAATTAAAAGTGCTTTTCTGCTGCCTAGCAATTTAATGGTGACTCTGCTCCTTATTCTGTGGTAGCAGGGGATGATCAACTCCTTCCTGCATCCTCTAGATCATTTATAATTTTGTACATCCCTTTACATCTTTGCTGTTCACACCATCATGCATATCATGAGACTCCTTTTTCCACAGGATGAAGAGATTTGGTGCATTCACTCTCTGCCTGTACAGAAATTGCTCAATTCCCCTGTTCAGGCTGGCACCTTCTCTGCAGCTCTTCCAGTTCCATCACATCCAGCTGGAGGCAGGGTAACAAAAGCTGCAGATAGCTTCTGAAGCTCAGGAACATCACAACTTAGAGCTGGAAGGTATTTTCTTCTCTGTTCTGTTCCTTTTCCGGTAACTCCTTTTTGTCTGATGAAGTTGCATTTTTACAAGCTTCTGGGCTGCGTGCCAGCATGATGTGAGATGACTTGATGTTTTTAGTGTTATTCTTCTAAACTCTGACTTCTCAGCTGTCACGTCTCCTATGGGATAGCTTCCCGGGAAAGAAAGGAATTGGCCATGACTGAAGTGTCACTGCTACCTGTGTACCAGCCACCTCTGCTACAGATATCATCTCAAAGCAAGTGTTACTGCTCTGGAAAGGTCCCTGTGGAAGAAGGCAGGTCCACACCATGGCTGAGCAGCTGCATTAGACACCACAGTATTCTAATGTAATTAGAAAACAGCTGGGAAGGAACAGTCAATTGTTTTTTGGCAGTCACGGCCAATTTTGCACCAATGCAAACGATGAATCAAATCCTGCAAGTTTACAATATCTGCTGAGAGCATAATGGCAGAAGCCATGCTAATGATTTTAAATCTTGTTTATGCCATTTTTGGCTGATGGAGTAGTCCCCTGCCCCCCAGAAGCCTCCAGTGTGAAGGAATTCCCATACACTGCACCATAACACCTATTGGGCGGGGGAGAGGAGAGCCAATCAGTAGGGTATGGAAATCAGGCAGCCACCTTTCAGCCAGACTAAACACAGTATGTTCTTCCTTTCTGGAGCAAAACCCATGCTGTTGAGCCATACATTACTCAGCCTCAGCAAATAAACACAAAATTTTCAAGAGAGAATAACACAAAGTACCCCCTTACTACCAGGCTGCTCGCCTCCGACTATCCAGCCCAATCTACCCACTGTATAGTAACACATCAGAAATATTCATCCAGGAGAACAGTGTTATTCCTTTAAACATGGTCCTCATACCAGTTCTTTTAACAAATATTTAGCTCTCTTAAGGTTATGAAAAGCAGCCTGTACACTATTATCTGCTCCTAAAATGTGTGCAACTTTAGTGTCTCAATGATGATGCTAATCTCTAGGGCCACATTCTCTTGCTGAGGCCCCACACACATGATCTTTTGAAATTATTGCATGTGTCAGCTAGGATTGAAAATGCTTCATAGCAGGATAACTGCTAAAAACATATTTTTGCGTTTGCAGCAGTTCCTGTTAACATGAACAAATGGAATCCACTTAGCAATGTTTGCATAAGTGCAAACTTTGAGATAAAGATGTTAGAAACGACATTTCAAAATGGCCCTCTGCCCTTCTTGTTCTGGCCCAAAAATAGCTGCATGTAAGTCTTGAGAAGGCAGTTCTTTTGGCCAGATAGTCAATAATTTTAATAGAATTAGCATGGGACAGAAATGCCATCCAAAAATGGATTCATGTTTAATCTGGTAATCTGATCCCATATGGCACTTTAAAGAGTGGGAGGAATTAGTGTTTGCTGCTTAAAGAAATTACCCAGAAAATGACTGCTGAAGACAGACCAAATAGTACCTCATCAGCATTCAGTGTGAAAAAGGCAAACAACACAGGAACAAGAGAAGTTAAAAGGTGAGCCAACAAAGAAAGCCAAAATTTCTTCCTGCATGGCTGGGAAAGGGATAACAATCAGATGATAAAGGCAATCTCACAAAGTACTGGATATAAATAAAGGGGAATTAGAATATATTGCACAGGAGGGTAGAAGGTAGTTTAAAAACCAAAGCTAACAATGAGCCAAGCTCCATCCTTAAATGCCCATTCACCTTCTCTGCAGTTCCGAGGTGTTAAGAATGCACAGTTTTGTCCCATAGTTATCCCTAATCATCCTAATAAGGGAAGCAAAAGTCTGAGGCACAAGGATCATAATGACAAACTTCGTTCTGACATTTTTGCGTCACAGTTTCAGGACACAGTTCTGGGAGGCAAAACAGGCCAATATGGTTCTTTCTGCCTTCATCCCTCAGTCCTGCAGATGTTTGTGTGTGTGACCCTGTGGTGAACTACATTGAGAACCCAAACTTACAACGAATCCTGTTAAAGAGCTACAAGAGAGGACTGAGTATAGTTTTAATATAGCTGAGGTCAACCAGTTCATCTATAGCCCTGCAAAAAGTGGCAATGGCACAACCGAGGAGCCACCCCTGGAGTGAACAGTTGGAGCTAAATGGAATAAACAGATGGAGTTGAAGAGGAGAAAAGCGGGAACAGCTCACGCTGCCTTTGATGCCAGGAGCGACGTCCATAGAAACACAGCCTCAGAGCTCTCAGTTTGTGCTGTCTCTGGAAGTGTGTTAATATCTGCATAAACACAGTAAGTACGCCCTTTGTGCTAAAAAAGAATTGTAATGGCCAGAGAATAAAAATAGCTGAGGGATGAAATGTGATGAACACCCAAAACACTTCAGATTCGGGCAGGCAGCACAATAATGTCATGATGCCTTTTCTGTTCTTCGCCTATCAGGATGCCCAGCGAGCCTGACCTGCCCCAAAGTTGGCAGATCTCGTCTCAGGACATTGACCTTTCACTTGGCCCATCCCCGAAAATCCAACAAGATACGAGGAGCACTTCTCTTTTACTGAAATTATGGAAACTGAAAGGCACCTAAACAATGGCTACTGAAGTTGCAGCTAAACCAGTGCATGGTTTGTGGCTTGCAAATGTATTTGGTGTTTCTATACCTTGACACAGACATGTAGCATAGGTTAAAAACCAAAGAAAAGCTATTTTCACCCTTCACACCTCTCTGGAAAAGAAAGCATTTAGCAGAACAAAACAGCTGTTGTAAAATGAAATAAGATGTGACTGTTCCCATATGGGGATTACACAAAATATACCCCTAAAGAATTATTCTGTTGCTTACTTCTGGGGTAAGAATACAGGACTTATCTGTAAAACCAGCTCAGACCAGGGCAGTGCAGTGGCTAATGAAACCCATGCCAATATATGTCCAAATCCTTTCCTTTGTGTCACCAGTTCAAGCACACCAATTTGTGACAGAGCTACGAAATGAAAAATCACAGCCCAGTGCACAGAGATAATATAGACAATAACTAAGCTTTTGCTGCGTGCTTATGCACACGTGCAACACCCAGCATTCAGCTCAGGCAGAGCTTGGCTGGCTCACCAAAGCCAAAAGCCCTGAGATAAAGAGTCCAAACTGGAGGGAGAAAAAAAAAAAATCTCTTAGGTGCAAGCTGTAAATACAAAACCCCACAATACTTTTCAACTTTTATCCTGTGGTTCTGAACATGCACAAGCTCTGGGTTCTGCACCAATGTCCAATGGCAGGATTAGTGCTGTGGCATTACATCCTCAATGGATATAATTTTCTATATCTATATATTCTCTCTTTAGATAATATTTTCTTTCTATATATTTTCTCTCTTTTCTCTTTATTTCATAAAGTCAATAATTTGCAAAGTAAAACATTTTTTGTTTTGTTTAGGTGGCAATTGAGGCAGAGGGAGGACAATATCCCTTTTTCTCTAAAACAATTACAAATTCTTGAGTGAGATTCCTTAAAATTAAATATAACTTAAGTGTCCATAGCAACTTACGTGTCCTCACTTAATCACCTAGGTTTTAACAGCCCATGGCTGAGCAGCAAGTATCAGCTCCGCACATTTAAAAAACTTCTTTGATGAAAGAAAAAAACCCTACGACATTTACCAGAACAGTATTTACTCACCAAGGGGGTAGATCAATACAGGTGTCTGTGCATGTTTGGCCTTGCCTACCCTTTCATACAATTTTCTATCTGTGAGATGCAAAGCTGCAACACACTCTTGGGGTCCCTTTCACTATGAACTGGTCACTTCTGGCAGCTCCCCCACTCTCATGCCACATCAGACACATTTACATGGTTTTACGTGGATATAGATTAAGGAAGAAAGGTTATGATTTGCCAGGCTGGATAGAGCCAGGCTAGAAGCTTTCCCTAATTAAAAGCACCCAAATATCATCAGGGACCCCTTCCAGGTTGCACTTGATCTCCCTTATTCCATTTCCCCTTTCCCTCCTCTAAAGGCCTTGTTTAACTCTGCAGAAAAATAACAAATAGGTGAAGTGAGCTGACACAAAAGCAATTTCCCTATAGTCACATTCTTTGTGCTCAGTTCAGCTAAGATTTCCTTATTTCACCCAAGAGAAAGGCAAAGAACACATTCCTAAACCCAGCATTTTATATGCCCAGCAGTCTATCAGGTTGTGCCGCTATTAGAACGTCCGGCTCACTAACAGCACAGTGGTCACTTTCCATCAGCTTTTGCAATAAAGTGTTTATTGACAGGTCAGAAAGGAAAAATGGCAGATTGCACAAACCAGAGCAACTGTAACCATAAGCTTTTGCTAAACGTAACCCAGAAGTGCCCTTCAGATTCTGCAGAGTGATTAAGGTGAGAATGTCAATAAATTATGGTTTTTATTTCAAGATTTGGCTAAAATAAGGATGATATCCTGCCTTTTTGACTGCAGTATTATTTTTTTATGGTCTTTAGATTGTGTCCCTTGTTTGTGTTCTTTCCAGTTCAGGAGTTCAAGTTCCAGCAACTTTCTGCGTATTAGATAGAAATACCACCACTTTGCACCCCTGAAAGGAATCGCATTTAGAAATCAAAAGGTTAAACTCTATTATCTGGAAAGACCAAGTTCCCCTTGTAGCTCTGCAAGTCAACTGCTTTTATGCAAGTTCAGATTATTACTTAATATGAAAAGCACAGTCTGGAGATGGGATAGGAGATGTGCAAGACATGTAATGAAAAAAAGTTGGAATTAATGGATGGGTCTCATCAATCTCATCTTGTATTTGTGATGAAGACAGTGCAAAGTGAATATACACCTTTAATAAGAAAGAGAATGTCAAAAACATGACAGTTATAAATCCAAGGTCAACTGTAGCCTTCAAAGAGTTTTCTTAAGCAGTTGTGATGGATTCCCAAATTGCTGAAAGTTTTACATAAAACAGCTTGACACTATATTACCACGTTTCACAGCAAAAGAATTTCAAGGTTTTCAGCACATACACCTGAAGGAGATTATAGAACCTTGGCCTCATTCTTGGTAGCCATGTTAGTGAAACCATGATGGGGTTCCCAAGTCAAACAGGAATGCTAAATTTTGCCAAGAAACGGCCATCATTTTCTTCTTTGGACTATTTATAAACAACAGCTCAGTCTAAGCCAAAGTCCACAAAACTCTTGACAATATTACCACTGACTTTCAGAGAAAACCCATAATGTCCTTTTTATCTTGGAGGCTATGTAAGCACTCCACACCTTCATACACTGGTGAAGCTCAGCAGCTTTCAGGCTAGTGTAGAGCAACTATTTAACAATTTAGAGCAAACCTACACAATTCTTTAAAAGAAAATGCGAAGTCTACTCTATAACAGCATTTCCAGTGTTATTTTAGGTGGGTAAATGTAATCACTTTCACAGTTTAACAGCATATGCTTTGCCTTCAATCTCTATATAGTCCCTCTGAGAACATAACCTTACATAACTTTTTTTTATTATTTTAAAGATAATCCCTGCAAAAGCTTTACCGTGTTCTCCCACAGCTCTCTCAGTGAATCCCAGTGTCTCTGAAATCCACGCAAAGTCTCCAGCTTTCAGGGAATGACACAGCAGTTCAGAATAGGTTTCCCAGAAAAGACAGCACCTCCAGGCTGCTGGCATTAAGCACTGCTCTTTGCTTCAGTTCCTGTAACTTCTTCCCAGTTTCATCTTCCTCCCCAAATCTGCCATCATTATCTCTGCACTGTTAACACTGCAGCTCATTAGTTGCAGTAGTGGGCAATCTAACTTCGTATTTCTCTCCTTCCACTGGCTTTCCATTATTCTCTGCCCATCCAAGTGTGTTTGTTCATTTCTAGCTCTTCTACAAGAGTTCGTTCATGCCAAATCAGAGGACAGATGTTAGATACCAGAGCAGAGAGGCACGCAGATTCTATGTGGGATTCCTCCCAATCTCCTTTATGAGAAATACTTTTTTTCCAAGCATATATTGGGAACTAAACCAGGAAAGCAAAAATACAAATACTGATTCTGCAGGATTACCAGAACAGAGCATTTACACTTGTACTGTGGCTCATATTGGCATCACTTATAAAACAGCACATCCAAGAACTGCAGCATGTGTCATGGTCTTATTTCTAGCCATAGATTCCAAATTTTAAATCTAGTCTGAAAGACAATTTTCGTGGGCAACCCATCTCGTACTTGAAGGAGCACAGCCTTTGGTGCAGGCTGTTTTCAGGGGACCTGATCCTTCCCTGCCTTGCCTCGATATCGATACCTTTGCACAAAAGGTATAATGTGCTACACTTCCTGCTGTAGCACTCACTCCACTCTCCTTTCCTGCTGAGCAGGTGAAAATGAACAAAGAAGCTGCAAGGCTGCAGCAGTATAAATCCTTACACTTGCGTTTCCAAATATTTTCTGTCAAAAACATAGCATTTAAAAGTCCTAGCAGACACAAGGTTATTTTCAAAGACAGAGAAATTAAAAGTTTCTGTCAACTTTTCAAAAATTCAAAGGGTCCTGTGTATTTTTAATACTATTTACATTTGATGAAATTCTGAAAATAATAGTTACACCTTTGGAAAAAAACAATATTATTAGCTTTAATAAAGTTTTTCAAATGTTTCCTTTCTTGGAAACATATTTTAGAGTTTTGGTTGAAGGAAGAAAAAGGTATCCCTTCCTAGTTTGACTTCTCTCTTGAATGAATTTGATCCTCATTGCAAACACTGGGACCCCTTTGCTTCTCCTTGAAGCTCCTAAATGAACTCTGGAGCAATCATGGGAAGGGGCTTGCCAGGTAATGGCAGCCAGAGGCAGCAGGGGGGGGCTCACACATAGGGTTACTTTGCTGGCCTTGCATACTTTCATCTTCATTTTCACTCTTTACTGATGGTAATGGCAGAAGACAGAATTTCCATAGAAGTATTAAACTTTGGAACCTAAATTTTCTGATAATTTTCCTTGGAATTTCTGTACATGAATGCTTTTGATGATAATTTATATCTATTTCTTGCATCGAGACATTCATCAGTAAATCTCAAAGCACTTTAGAAAGGAGATCAATGTCATTATCATCATTTTGAAATTAGCTTACCAAGAGATTATTATTTCTGGTACAACGTGATTGCTGCATAAAAGCAGTATGAGTGCAATGGCATTTGCCTTTGTGCCATAATCTTAACACTGCTATCTAAAGATTTCTGCAGCCAAATCAGAACAAGACTGCCTTAGTCTTTTCTGCTATCTTGAAAAAAAAAAACCCACAAAAACAACAAAGGAAGGATTGAAAGAAATATGAGTCTTTTGACTAAAGGAAGAAATACAAGTTAACATTACTATATATTTTACTTAAATCCAGACATATAATTCCAAAAAGACTGACACACATCAAAAAGAGCCACGTTCACTAAAGGAAAGTTTTGCTGCTTGAAGGCTTGGGGACCCCTGTCCTTCACAGAAAGGGCTTCACTTATATATTGTGGAAAAACTGGCTCAATCTTGAATAACATTGTGCTTTCTCTCTCTAAACAGAGAAAAACCAGAGGCCTTCAGAGAATTTCATACTAAAATGCCATATAGAAAATTGTTTGCTGTTTGCCATTCTGCTGCAATGCATCCATGACAGGGCTTAAATGTTACCCTCACAGTGCAATGCAAAACTCAGGCAAGCCCTAAGAACTACTTGCAAGAGAGGGAAGCGGAAAGGAAAACATTATAAATAAGTAACAGCAGCCAAAGCCTCTCTGAGCAGTATGTTCTTTTATATACAGCACAGATCTACACTGAATTTTTCCATATTTTTTTGCAATAAGTGCATGAGAAAAAACATCAGTTAGTTAAAGAGAAACCTATAATGGGGAGTCAGAAATCATAATTTTTGCACTGCCAAAACAAAAAACGTGGACAAATGTGTGTTTTGAAATGAAGATATGTGTATTGTAAATAAAAATGAAATGTGTGTGGTTTAATAACTTGACTGTTTCTACCATTCAAGCATCAGCCTCAAAACAAAAAGCACACAGAGCAAGAGAAAGTTCTGTAACTTTTTCAATATTCTTCATTAGACTCCACCTTTCACAGCCCCCAGAGTGAACTGCATCATCAAATCAATTGCACCAAAGCCTCCTCTGATTTATGAAAGGCCTCACCATGGAGTTTTCATATAGTAGTTATTTAAGTACTGAAAAGTCTTACCTATAGATCCTCAAGTAATTACACACTGAGAAAGCTCACGCAGAGCAGACTTTCAGCAAAGGGAGGCCACTGTAGGAACAAAAGCCTTTTTACAGCTGAAATCAGGCACGTATTACAGGTTTGTGTTTTTATAGGGCTGCATTAAGAGCTGAGCCCCAAGACTAGCACAAAATGAGAGCAAAGGGACTTTTCCGGTGATAAATCTGAGCAGATATAAAGGCATTTCCAGGACCATCACTATGATAAAATCCAGGTACAGGTTTTTGCTTTTCAACTCTCTGTGTAAATAATCATTTAGTGACCTGTGATGGCACACATACATATGCGTATAGTAGGTGCTACAAATATCACCTGTCTACAGTTCAGTCTGGATTTTTATTTTTAATGTTCTCATCACCTTTATTTCCCACCCCCCACCAGCAAGTCAAAAAAGAACAGCCAGGTTTCTGCTTACAGGAGTAGGATCTGCTGCACTCCTGCTTATGGGATTTGGGCAATGGACTTCCAGGGGAGGTTCCCAGCCTCCACAGTCATGGACCACTGTGTCGTAATGGTCTGGGTAAAAAGAATGCTCATCCCTTTTCTCTGAAACCTATCCTTCAAACACAGCAGAAAAGGAGCTTTATCTGCTCTGCAATAGAGTAAAAACAGCAAAAGCAGCATCAGCTGCTCTTCACCAGTGGAAACTATTTTCCCCCTTTCCTTCCCTCTGCCCAAAGTCTCTTTTAAAAATGAATTGGATAAGTGAATCAGCTCTCACCTGTTCAGAGAATGGAAAAAGACCATGTTTATATGCTTTATCCCCTTTGAAAAAATTTATACACAGTTTATAAGCATTGACACATGTTCATTTAGGAGGGTGGGCAAACAGAAATTTGCAGGATCTTTGCACCAAACAGACGTAACCCCTCTGGTCAGCTTCAATCACTTCAGATGGCAGCTGTACATTCACTGATATTTTGGAAAAATTGCTGTATTTTGTGGCTCCCAAAGAAATCTACACCCCCCACAACAGCTAAATCGATCTACTCTGCCTCAGAGTTAGGTGAAAAATAGTTACACAGCATCAAGTTATATAGAAATATATTTTATATACATTAAATCTCTACCAAAATGCAAGTGTAATTTTAATACAGAAGAGTGAGCTATTGCATCTCTGTGATGCCCCTCATGAGGGCAACTCACGTGAGCACAGTCACAAGGCATTATGAAGGCACTGGTTTATTCTTACCTCTGATGCTTATATGCAGTGATATACTAATTAAGTTACCATTTCATTGATATCCCAGGACCTATAGCTACTTATACGTGTCCTATTGTTTACAATTTTTTCCAAGTAATTAAATATCACAGACTGTGTCAAAGACGTGTCTTTGGTTAAAATCTACCAAAACAAAGGCCCTCAGCTGCTGCATCCTAACCATTATCAAATAAAATCTTAACCTAGGCCCCATTTGTTTAGAAAGCACACACTCATGCATTATGGGGAGATTAGGAGGAAGATGAGGTACTCAACAGAAAAAAATGCTAAAAGATCTAAAACTGCCTGCAGGTTGGCTTAATAAGACATCCTTGAGTTACAGCCTTACTCAAGGCTGAGAACTAGCATGCAGCCAACCTGATTGTGGTTAGCAGAACTCTTTTATTTTAAAATATTTTTTGAACCCAATAAAACATTTTGAATGAGATTTTTTAGTTAAAAGTTAGAGAAAGCCAGAATTAATATTGCAATCCTGAACACAACTCCTTCCTACAAACTGCAAAGGGCAGGTATTTTAAAATGGTAAAACACATGAATTTGTACTGTACTTGTGCTTATACAGACCTGGGTCACCTAGCAGATGCTCTGAATGCTGATGAACTTATTGTCCTTTGGAAGCTGAAACCTCATGTAGTCTTAGGATAGGATTTTCAAAAGATTGAATCCCTAACTCCATTTAGGATCTTTCCTATAAACCCTAATCCTAACAGGTTGATGGGGCTTTTCACTGGATAGCCTATCTTTACTATTTTTAAAATATAGAGGCAGCAGAGCTGAAGTTTGGGCTCACCTAATAGAACTCAGAATAAAAATATGGCATCTGGTCACCAAGATTTTGCTCTCAAAAGTGACTGATGTTTCTGATTTGTCATTGATTAATGTGCAATTTATCTTCTTTGAGGAAATAAGAATGACACAGTATTTTCCAACAGGTGTGACTCACTCACTGCTTTCTTCCAGTGAACTTTCAGCAGCAAAATCACCGTCAGGTTTGGCACTGGGTGTACTGGCTTTGCTACGGCCGCTATTCCTGCAGCGTTAGTGACTCGTGCTTGTGTTGGATCACATGGAATGGCCGTGCCATGAGGCCCCTGTGTCCTGAGGGAGGCTGTACCTCTCCAGCAGCACATCTACTACCTGATGTCAGACAGCACTGTCTCCAACAGCAGCAGCATCCATCAGCTGCCACGAGCTAGGGAAAAAAGCAGCTGTTTCCAAATCTTTTTGATATGATGTGCAATATACTCAAGCGAACCTCCCTTCCTCTCCCCTGGGATATATTATAAATATTATGAATTTGTATTATTAATACTGTATGAGTGTTGGAATATTTACTGTAAGTGTGGGGCCTTAACATTTGTACAACTCAAGTGCGCCTAGGGAATCTCTCACTAAGTGCTGATATGCAACTGCTTCTAGATAAGTGTAAATATCACAGGACATGATTGCACAACAGTCTAAAACAGAAAGTAAAAAAATGTCATATTATCCTACAGGGCTGATGCTGGAAAGCATGCAGCTGTACGACAGGCAGCTGAGGGTGAATTTTGACAGGGTATTAGGCAGCCAGTGTAGCAAAAGTGTAATAAGATCATTAATGAACAAGAGATCAATAGCCTTTTAATTTCTCCACCCGAAATACTGTAAAATGCTCTCTCTAACTTGAGGTTTTTCAGGGAAGGATGTCAACTACTCGCTAATCAAAGCTGCTTTCTGCAGCAGCGCTGCGCCTCACAAACCTCCCTTTAAGAAAGTGTTCCTGATTTACTTGCGAATCAAATTGCTCTCACAGTCCAATGTGGGATCGCTGTAATAGGAGACAGCAACAAGGGAGGACACCTACTGATACATTACTTTTCTATTTTATTAGCAGGAACCGTGTTAAAGCCAATTAAATTTCATAGAACTGAGATCAGTTGTGCTCTTCTGGAGATTCCTGTGAAGGTTTAAAGCTAAAATGAAGAGTCTCCCACAGAAAATGTTAATTATAATTGTTCTTAATAAAGAGAAAGCACAAATGCAACCAGAATTTGAAACTAGTGCTGCTGATTTGGCAGGTCTGCTAATAAAGTTTTGTTTGTAAAATCTGTTCTCAAAACTGACTTTAATAGTCCAGTCACATCAAAGCTGCTCATCACAAGCAACATTATTTTCTGATTTTCAGTGCACATAAATGCACGACATTTTTAGTTAGCTAGAAATTTCTGTCAAAACTTGGTATTTCCTATTTCCAGCTCCCAGGATCAGGAAACGGCCACTGAAATGTATTTTTCTCTTTCTGATGTAAAGCACAGCCTGTTCTGCTGGACCTTTCATAATTACTTGTGAAACAGGTATATTCTCAGTTGTTTGTAGTTTAAAGTGTTCTAGAAAACTAACCTAGAAGAATAAATTCCTAAATATATAGTTCATCTTTTGGGAAATAACAACCTTTTTTGTTTTCTTTATAATTAAACACCTCCCTTTTGCCAAATTTCCCCCCCTGCTCCCCAAAAAGTGAAAAATTACATTTTTCAATTTTTTGAATGGCATTCACTCAAAATAATTCTCAGAAGAAGCAAAAGCCAGACTACCCCAACATATTATCACCAAGTTGCCCACAGTCTCAACAGCTGCAAAATTCTTTCTGACCTCAGCAAGCTCCAGCTTCTCAGCCTTTGGGAGCTGCCACCCACCTTGTCACACATGCCATGTCATCACTTCAAACAAACTCTCCTATAGTTTCAAAAATCAGTCTAAAAACCCCTCTCATTTAAAAAATTCTGCAGGAATTTGCACCTACCACCATCACAGTCTCTCTCTCTTCCCCTGATTATTTCCCAGTTTGTTGTGATAATTTTTCATCACCAGGCATATTTCTGCCCTGTGGCACAAGTTCCGTAGCCTTACACTGGAGCCTTTCAGCCCAAACCTAACGGCCACATCAGCCTCCTCTTTGGATTTCAGCCACTTAGATCTACCCCACTCTGCTTTGTCTTGGCTTCCCATCTCTTCCCTATGCAGACATTTTGCTTTTTAAATTTATATTTATGTGTGTGTGTGTGTATATATGCATAGAAAATAAATATAAAATAAATATAAATGGAAAAAACATTCATACCATTAGAAGCATTCAGAACAACATTCTGATGCAACTCCCAGTTCAAACACGTGAGTGGTGGTGAGTAGAGGTGAAGTTTCCCCTTTCTGCTCCGTCATAATCTTATTTCCCCTACACAAAGGGCTCACACTGTAGTAGTCTGAATGTACCATGTAGTAGTATGAGCTCCCCAGCTGCCACCTTCTGGAAGAACACGTGCAACAAACTGCTTTAAAATTGGTTTCTACTTATTCATGCATTTGGCACTTTAAAGCCGTGAGATATAATTTAATACAAAAATATAAAATCAATACTGATTTAGTTCCAACTATAAAGCAAGTTGAGCACAGATCAATTTTCATAACATGCTTATAATCATTTAAACAGCAACTGATGCCTGATAAAAAAATCAGAGAAGCATTTTGCTGGTTGCTGACTTATGGAAATAGATGAATTCTGCGAGATAAGGACTCTGCATTCAGTAAAACAGAGCCTTCACTCTAAAATCTTCTTCCTCTCCAGCACGGCTCTGTTATGGTCACCGTACAAGAAGCACTGGATCAGGACTTTACAAAGAACTATTATTGTACTCCCGCATGCCATGCAGGATTAGCAATTTTCAGTCCCAGAAGCTTCCATAGAGCTGTGGACCTGAAGTTACATAGTCCCAAAAAGGCTGGATTAGGTGAGCCATACAAACTTTACTTTTTAGGGCTGGCAGTGCTATGGCAGTGACAATATGGGTCGGCCTCTGCAAGCACTGCCAAGACTCGGTGGCTCCAGGCCTTGCACTGTTGAATATGGATCGATTAAATGGAGATAACTGGGCTGCTTTGTGGGCAAAGGGATCCATTTTCATGGGGTTCTCGGTTCTTGTAAGAGAAATAATCTGAGGACTAACAGAAATGCATTCCATTACACTTGAGAAAGCCTTGTGAGATGTTGAGTCAGCTCCAGTGTGGACCAGCTCATTCTCAAACACATCCCCAGCCTCTAACTTGCTGTATCTGCTGCTCTGACAACAGAGTCCTGGGCTTCTGTGACACCCCTGCGCCCTTTTGGGATGGAGCCGCCCTCCAGCTGACTTGGGACATGGAACCAGAATCGAATCCACAAGGGAATATCTGAAGGAAGTTGCCCATAGGTAGCTCACCTCTTGCTGCAAAAGGGGGACGGTTGCACCTCTGAGCTAAGTGGCTTAGACCTAAAATTCACCCTGAAGGTGGATGTGATTGATGCCTGGGCAGCCAGAGCCTTGTGAGGAAAGGGACCACCTGTTCACCAAGATGAGCAGAGACAGCAAAAGGTCCCAGTTCTTCAAGACTGATTTCTATGACAGCACAAAATACTAACCCCTAATGCAGTAACGACTCATCACGTAGTGAAAACTCAGCAAAGGTGACACTAAGGTTTTTTGGAAAAGGTGACACTGAGGGCCTCACTGGGTTAACCCAGCCCTGAAACACAGCTCTGCATACATGGGCAAGTCTCTATAGGCTCAGTGTCCCTGCAGCAAGCAGGTCTCCTCTTCCCAAGCATCTCTCCTTCTCTACCCCTGCAGTGTAGGCCTCTTCTCACAGCCCCGACCCCTGCTTTACCTGCAGCCCCTGGCACCTGCTAGCTGGAGTCCTGATTTCTGCCAGTGGAAAGGGAAACAGTCTTTTTGGAGAGATTAGAGCCAAGATGAAGACCTTCAGGTCTTCATCTTTTTTAGTAAAGCATACAACACAACACAGCCTGCAAACATCCCAACCAGCTAATTATACCTTTTCCAGAGTGACACAAATTTCAGATCCTTTCTTCAGGAGTGTTTCATTTTGAGCTAATATAATAAAGGATTAGTTGCCAGAGGAGTTGCTATTCAGTTTTGGCTAAACTTGGATAAGTGACAGCTAACTGAAGTCTACAGCTGCCTCAGATATGATATACAATTAATCAGACATCCTGATAAAGAGTCTTCCATTTCAGACCAAACTGACAAGCTCAGATCAGGGAAAGGCTGATTCTGCATAAGCAAAGTCTTTGCTGGAAACCAGCATTCCTCCATGTAAGCTGTGTGGAATGGAGCAGCCTATTATCCTCTTCTCCCACTGTTTCCCGAAGCTTTAAGTGTGACTCCCTATACTTTAATTAAAAAATTGGCAAAGATCCCAATACCCTCAAATCCATGATATTCATCTTTCCCTAGTAAACTATGTTCTGATTTACTCTGAGGACAGAAACATGATCAAGAGTAGCAATCATTTCCCTATTGCATTTTTTTATTTTGATCTTATTTCAGATTAAAACCAGGAACACCTTTTTAAACCAAGAAATTCAATAAAGAGATGTCACTGCTGCAGCGATAACTAGTGACATAGATATTTCTTTACAAAGAATTGTATTTATAAACCAAAATTATTATCTCAGTAATGCATAACTGTCCTAAAGAGGCAGTTCAGCAAATTATTTTGTTAGTGCTGACAATTTACAAGATCCTCATATTAACACATGAAATTGTGTGGGATTGTGTGAAAGCATTTTTAGGATCTATTCTGCTTATCTGCATAAGAAAACTCACTTTTATACATTTCGTATCATCTAAAAGATGTCAAAGTCCCTCACAACTTAAACTAATATTTCAGCTGGAGAGACAAAGACTAATTCCTCACTGAAAGTCAGCATCGGTTTAACCACACGCAACACTAAATAGCAAATCATCTTGTACTCTCATACCTGCTTCTACAAAACATAATAAATCACTAATGAATGGAAAAAGATGAGTTTGTTAGAGTGCAAGGGAAACAGTTAAGATAGTCTGTTGAAAATATGAAATAAATTGAGACATCAACGGCAGCAAAAATAAAATACTTCAGTCACTGATGACTTACCAGAATTTACATCCCCTTCTAAGAGACATATTTTTCCAGCTTTGATGGAAAACAGATGAAACTTCAACCTTTAGTGGTATTTATTCTCCCGCTGATACTGGGATATCCCAATATAAGCCTGTAACAAGTCGCACTTGGAAGAAGGGTGGCAGCCTTACAGACCTTTCCAAAGTGAAGACACCTGGGGGCAGAGGGTGAATTGAAGCAAAACCTGGGCTGGCAGAGGGATAGGAGTTACTTTGCTCTTTCAAAGATCAAAATGGGGATTGACCTTTCCTGGGTTTACAAACAAAGGACAATCCAGGACCTAGATTTGTATCTGAGACCTTGTTCCTCGTGGTCTGCAGGATACATGTGCCCAGACCCAGAGTTCTCACTTCAAGTCTTGCTTGTTCCATCCTTTTGGAAAAATTTCTGAACTACATAATTCTTTTCTTAAATTTGAACAGACCTGCAGTCTTTGTTGAGAGTGCATTTAGAATGCGGGGTTTTTTTGAATAGAAGCACAAGTTTCCCAGAGGGTGACTATTTGCTACAGCAAGCTAGATAATTCTTGGTAACACTTGCATATTTTAAACATTTTCATCCTGAAACAGTTATTTAGAAATACATTTTGTTCTTTATCGACTTGGCTCTTTTCAATTACATTCAACAATATTAAAATCAGGTTTTTTTCAATGTTTCTTGCCCTTTTGCAAAATTAAAATTTTGGAAAAGAAAGAAAAAGCAAACTCTTAAAACTTTGTTTTAAATGTATTAAATCCATACCAATCACATGGAGGGCATTTGATTAATGCCATAATCATTCTCAGAATGTCTGTGTTTCACTTAAAGTGCGCCACACAGAATTTAAACATTTAAATGCAGAACAAATATTGTCATAGAATTTCATTTCCTAAGCATCAGTGTGACATTTTTCACCTCTAAATAATACAAATGAATCCAGGAACAATCTGCTTATAAATAAGCATGAACCTCTGGAAGCCCTGAATGATGAGCTACCACTACAGGCAGTGGATGTGTTTTCATTCACAACACTAGGGGCCTGACCCAGACCCTTGATGAGTATTGTAATTCCCTGTGTACACAAAACAAAACAGAAGAAGAGTTAGTGACTGGAATCAAGTTCTGTGTCATAGGTTGTCTTAGGAAATGGCATTTTTCAGTTCCTTCTCTTTTTGGGTGTTCAAGCTGTACCTCTTTCCTTGTTCCTTTTATCTCCCTCTTGAATTGTGTTTCAGAATCAGAAATGTTTTGCTCAGTCTGTTTGAAAAAGAGTTGTCTCTCACAGCTACAGTTGTCTCCCACAGCTACAAAGCCACATTTGACCTTCACACTGCATTTCAGTACAGCACTGCTTTATTTTTCACACATAATCTGATTTCATTATACAGGTCAGAATTACTCATAATGAAAAGTTGAACTAATAACAAGGGGCACAATTGATGCCTCTTGTCTCCTCATTAAAGCACAAGACTTAAGTTTATGATAAATGGAACCATACCCAAATATACATGCATAGGTATCACCAGATATTTAAGCTTTTTCCCTTTTTTTTCTTCTTTCTTTTTGTATTCTTATTTTCTGAATAGAAAGTAATCAAGTTGGTTTATTTAGTTTTATTTAGATTGGAAAGACTTTCATTTATCTGTTTGGGTAAGATGTTCTGCTCACAATACAATAGCCGCAGCACATTTTTTAATGCACAGCTCTGCATGAAAACAGAACACAAATCCCCAGCTCTCCACCCACTGTGCAGTGGAATCTGTGGGTGACAAAGTGCAGTCAGAAAAGCACATTTGCAGCCTGTAACAAAACAAATGTTATGATGGAGAAGAGAGGAAAAAGGAAGCAATTTTTAGAAAGGGTTTAAACCATCATTTACCCTAGCGGGAGGATGTGACTGACTTGCCACTTTAAGGCTTTATTGATTAATAAGATTTGAGGATACAGCATAGTAAGAAAAGTTTCCTTCCTTTTTTAAAATAAAAATAACTTCAAAAGATGGTACACGGCTATTCAAAGTTGCTCATATTTACTTTGGGATTGAAATGAAGCCTTTGAGCATCAGGAATCCATTCCAGAGGGAATGAATGATGTATTTTGATTTTTAGACTTGCTATTGTACTTTTAACACATCTTTTGGCAACAATTCAAGTTCTTATTAGTTTAAGTTGGAATGGCTTGCTTATCTGTGGTTGAACAGACCAAAGCAGAGGAGCCAGTGTTCCTATATGCTACTGTGGAAAATGGGATGCTTACTGTTTTGAAAATACTAAACAAGTCTCCAGACCTGCAGCTGACTCCAAGCCTGGAGCCAGCATACATTGCAAAGTCAGTCCCATGATCAGAGGTTACGTATTATTTTAAAGGTATAGTTTTTTATTAACCTGAAAAGAAAAAATAATTGTAAATGTGTGTAAATTGTAAATTATTTTCACATGAAACCCCTGATCTTTTTTGGATCCAGTCAGTGTACATCTTTGTCTGAGAGAAGGCTTGACTGGAAAATCTAAGACCTCAGTCTCCAACAAATAACTCTAGAAGAAAAAAAAAAAAGGTATAGAAGAAAAATGTGTAGTTTAATTCTATACCAGTTTGAAGAAACAAGTGTTTTCACAAATGGATTTAGGACAAGCAAATTCTAATGTGACTGCCATTGCCCAGGCTCAACTAGAGACTTGCCCTGATGGAAAGCTGAAGCCAGAGAAATCTAAGACCAAAAGAGTTTTCATTTCTTCCAGCTATTTTCTGTCTCACTTATTATTTCTTTTATGTCATGTACTAAAAAGGACTCCCTTTTTTCCCCCCACAACACTTTCATTAAAAGAGAAATAAAAAACCCAAACTCAACAACAGTAATTCAAAGCTCAGACAAAAAATAAAGGATACCAGATATCAAGAATGAAAGAATTTTTTGCTTCTCCCTCTTAAAATGTACTGGTTAAGAGTTCAAAGCCATTTCTTTTCCTCATAGGCTAAACTGGAATAAAATGCCATGCCCAAGATTTGAAGTACAATTTTGAAAGTACAGTAGAATTCTAATTGGCAACAGCAGGAGAAACTGCATACCTAAGAAAAATATCATTTTTCTTCAGAGTCGCTAGCCTTTGCAATTTTCATTCTCTAAAGAATGTGGATCCGAATTTAAACCACAATAACTAAGCTGCATTTTTCACCCATTTAACTGAAAGACACTGACCCAGACTCACTGTTTTCACCAAGGGTGCAGCCACACGCAGCTGCATCCTTGTCACGCGGTCACAAGCAGGCCAGTAACAGAGCTGGGAAGGGAAGGAAATCCTGTGCCCCAAACTGGAGCACTGCACTCATTAGGCAGGACAGCATCCCCATTTGCAAGCAGACCCTTGTGATGCTTCCAGTGTTGCATAAGAAATGGAGGGCAAACAAAATAGCTAAAAAATTTGAAGACTCTCCCTGCACTGAAATGAAAACGGAAGAAGTAACAAAAAACTGTCAAAGACTAACTAGTGATGTGCAGAATTTTCTTTGAATTAAACTGAGATGACATAAACCCGTCATGATAGCTGTCTCTCTGCTATATCATTTCACTTACAAAACCTGATCACTCCATACAGAAGTTGATATTTTCTCTCTGACATTTAAAACAGTCTTTTCCCAGCCTCTTATTAAGGGTCTACACTCTTTTTAAAATCATAATACTTACAAGTGCCACAAGAAAGGGGCACATTCTAAATGTAGGAATCTTTTAAATGCAGATCTGTGGTACCAAGGCTGTTTGCTGCACTGTGGACTTTACAAGGGCCATTATTTGTAAAAGCCCCCTATGGCCAGCATTCAAATTTCAGCTATCGATCAGTATAGAGTCCTTGGGGAAACATAATAAACAGCAGAGTTAAATAGAGGTTTTTAAGAGCCTGGGATTTGGGTTATGCCCTAATTATGAAGTTTGAATTTGTTTCTGTGTCTGGCTGTGAAAACAAAGCCCCATGCAGGCTATACTATTACGATCCCCACCAGCAGCAGAACGAGCAATCTGAACATTTGCTGTGACTCTGTGAGTGTTGCATCACTTCATAAAGATGCCTGTCATTTCTCAAAAGATACATGAGCATCCTACAAGAAACCTCCACTGCTCTAATTCAGATTTTTTTCTCCTCTGGAATGTACTAGAGCCTTATGTGTTCCTGTATACAGACAGGCTTTGGGTGACAACATACATTCAAGAGTGGTTACTGTTTGCATTCCCAACTTGAGGAGTCAGTGATTCAAAACCATTTATAGGTTCAAAAAAGAACTATATGCACTGTAAATGCTGGTGAGCAGCCCAGTACGAAGGACTGCTCTTAAAGATTTTCATAACCTCTCTCATTTGTGGGTTTTGTTTTACTCCTTTGGATATTTTGGCTGTTGTGCTATTAGCTTTCTGTTAATACATTAAGTAAATGGCTGTTGTGCATTAAAGCAACCAAATTGGGCTATTTGAATGCTAAAATGACCAGCAGTTTCTGTTTATTTCATAGCTGATTAGAAATCTGCCTTTTGCACCGAAGCAGTATTTACAGGGTATTCATGTAGCAGACACACAGTGTAATCTTCTTTCTCTGCAGTTGACAGCACACAGAGATGTTCAACGTAAAACTCAATGATGTACAAAGAATTTGACTGCTATGAGATAACTGGTCCTTTTCTTAACCCTCTCCTGATGGATTGTGGGAGGCAGACGAAATAGGGATCTGCTACCAGGCTGATAAGTCATTTCTGTTCTCTAAAATAGGAAAGCAGGGCCATATTAAAGGTGAAACCATTTATAAATATAGTCTTGTGGAGAAGGAGATGGACAAAAGGTTGTATGTGATGTTTGAGTACCTATTAAAAGAAGCAGGAACACAAAAACTGAGCAGAACAAAATATGCCTGTTTGCATATGCCTATTAATTCTGAGACAAACTTTTGAAGAATACTAGCCAATATATTCCAGCCTGAGTAACAGAACCGGGCTAAGTTCACAGCAAAGCACTTAAATAAATCACTTGATTTTCAGAGGATATTTGAAACTCAAATGCAAAATGTAATTGCCTACCTTTAGGCGTAAAATAATAAAACTGCTGACAAAATTACTAACTCTCAGCAGCCATGAGTTCAAGGAAGCTAAAAGATTAAAACCAAACATTCATACACAGGTAATAATTATTTTTTCTTTCCCCACCCCCTTCCCCCCCATGTTTCTATATGATGTCATACATGATCCAACTTTTACAAATGTGTAATATCGTCTTAGGCACAGCCATACCTGGCACTTAGTGAATCTTTTGGAAAAGTTCACTGTAACTGGCTCCTGCCTCTGACCTTAATCCTTCTTTTAGTGGAGGTTGCTACAAGACCATAAATCTTCTCCTTTAGATAAATTTGCAGCACCGGCATGTGTTCATCTCTCTAGGATTTAAGAGTGTTAATGTGATGGTATCTTCCCAGAAGGCTTTATATCTGTATTTACACTCATGTATATGCACTCACAAGCACATGTATATGGGAAAGCTCTAATATATTTTACAGCATTTTACCTTGCTTAAAAACACTTAATCCTCTGAAAAAGCCCTTGCAATGTTTATTTTCAACACAACAAACCAACGATGTAATAGGAAGTTGATTGTGGGCGCTCTGTTTGGAGACTCGCCTCTAGCAATTATTGCCAACTTTTCATTAATACGTTTTCTACAATTTTACAGAGAAATGGAGATACTGAAAGTGCCATAGCAACAGTAGAAACTAAAGCAGGCCTTGTTTCTAAGTAAAAATGCAATAAAATTATTTAACAATGTTTCTATAAAAATACTTTAAAAAATACTTATTTGGGTATGTATTGTGATTCTGCATTTCTCTTATCTTCAGTTAAACAGTTAATCTATCACATATTTTATTTAGTCAATTCTAAGATATCTTGGCTCCCTGTTTCCTTACTGCTCTGTCCAGGATGGTAGCATTGAGAGAGAGACCTTGAAAATCTTCTTTTTCAATGTAAATCTTATTAAAGAAATGCAGAAAAATTTCTCTGTCTTGAATTTTTATAGAAGCCTGTTCTGACAAAACCTTTATATTTTAGATCTAACACTTTATCTTAGGTGCTCTGATTAAAAAGGACAAACTTCCTCTACACATTTTCTTCTCCACAGGAGCCAGGGTTTGTTTTGGTTTCAAACTTCACTTGAAGCATCAGACATCAAACCTTTGCCCTAGAAATTACAGGCTGCACAGACAATTTCTGAAGGACGTGCAGGGATTTTATTTGCATGTTTTCTAGTACTTTGCCTTTACTACAACTGAAATAACCAATGTGCAGAGAATGTGCAAGCCTAAATAAAGGGAGCTGGAGTGATTAAGATTGAGATGATATTTATTGGCTATTTAAAGTCATTCAGTTTTTTAATTAAAATAAATCTGGTGACAGCCACCCCAAATTTCCCTTTTAAATGCTTTAGGCAGTCCCTTTAAATTCTGATTTCTGAATTCTTGACATCACCTACATCTGTAAGATAACTTGAATGAGAGTAGGAAGAGACCAAATTGTTTCTGTGAGTTGGATAACAGGGTAAAAAAATCCATAAAACTCTTCCCTCTGCCTTCCATCAGGAAGGATTGCCCTCGTGGACTGACGTTTCTGTTGGAGAGACAAAAAGGCTGTTTTGGTTGTTACTTGGTGCCCAAAAGCCAGGTAGGCTCTCAGAAGCAGCAGGTTTGGGAGCCAGTTGTGCCTTCTGTTGCCCACACTGACTGACATGCTACACATGCAGAAGAAATGTTTCAAATATTAAGATTACAGTGACAAGTGCTCAAAAATTAGGAAACACCAAAATCCATCTAGCTCATAAATATGTATTTTGCTTCTGTCATTAATTACATGATCACAGACCCCCTTTTCACAAAGTCCTCAGCTGGTGCTCTCTGAGTGAGCAACTGCTGAATATTTTATCTTCACTATGTAGTTTTTGCGCTAAGCCTTGGGGATAAAGAGAGAGAAGGTAACCTGCCTTGCCCATGAAGTCAATACTTGAGGAAATGACTGCTGTGAAGTAACTGAGCATGCTTTTGCTTTGCTCAGTTGTGGCAACTCTTCTGTAACCTACCCAATTAATTGCATTCTTGGAAAGTCTCAGCTGGTCCCAAAAGGGGTCTCCTGGGACTGATACGGGGCCCCACGCTGTTTGACATCTTCCAAAGTAAACTGGCTGATGGGACTGAAAGCACCAGTTTTGCTGGTGACACAAACCCAGGTGGTGAGATGAACATGGCAGAAGGGTGACTCACCTTACAGACAGCCCTGGGCAGGGCTGGGAGAGTGGGTGAGGGAGAGCAACATGAAGTTTAACAAAGACAAGTGCCAAGTCTTGCAGTTTGGCTGACCTAACCGACGAGCACGGCACACACCAGCTGCTGGGGAGCCGCCTTGCTGAAGGGGACTGGAGATCCTGGGGGATCACACCCCGACCGGGAGTCAGCAGGGCACCTCTGCAGCAACAAAGGCAAAGCAGATCCTGAGCTGCATCCACAGGGCAGTACCAACAGAGACAGAGCTGTGATCATCCCACTCTTCTCAGTGCTTGACAGGCTGCATCTGAAGCACAGCCCAGTTCTGGTCCCCACAACTCAAGAAAGACACAGATGGACTGGAGACAGCCCAATGCAGGGCCACAAAGGTGATCAAAGGGCTGGAGAACCTGCGCTGTGTGGAAAGATTTAAGGAGATAGTTCTTTTGTCCCTGCAGAAGAGAAGGCTCAGGGAGCACCTTGTCACAGTACTCCAGTACTTAGGGGGCAGACAGAAAGAGCATGGAGTCTTCCTCTTCACAAGGGGCCACATGGAGATGACAAATGGCAATGGGTACAAGTTGCAGGCGGAAAGGTTTCATGTCAATGTAAGAAAGAAAGTGTTTACAGTAAGAACAATCATTAACTGGAACAGCCTCCCCAGGGATATGGTGGCGTCTCCATCGCCAGAGGTTTTCAATGTGTGGTTGGACAGGGGGCCAGATAATCTCATCTAGGTTCCCTTTCCCAGGGAAGGATAGACCAGATGATCTTTCGAGGTACCTCCCAGTCTGGGCTGCTCTATGATTCTATGATCACCCAAATACATTCAGTAATGATTGATGAAATTTAGCCTGAAAGAAGGGAAGAATTTAGGTTAAAGAAATTAAGGATTATTTGTTTATAGAAAAACTGTAGATTATATCATTTGGGGAGTTTTAGGCAACTGCAATGGTAGACAGTGCTGCCATTTCTCCCTACGCATTAAATATCTTGAATATTTTGGTTTTATTTATTCCCTAGAATTAAATCCAAGTGATACAAGAAAGACAGAGGTCTATATAGAGGCAGGTAAATTAAATTAATTTGGGGGAAAAGAGTAATTAATTAATCTCTTTTAATCTGAAATGCTAAGACTTTTCAAATGAAAACATATTGCTCTTCAATGTTCAATGAAGACAGAAAGGAGTTTCCATGGGGAGAGATAATTGTATAAAAGTAATTCAAAAGCAAAAGATAAAATTAAAACAGCTTCAAACTAGTAAATACAGATTGCCAGTTTTTGAAGACTTAGAGCTGTCTTTATGAATACAAAAGAGTTATCTATATATAATTGAGATTATTACTGCTGAACTAAGCATAAAATAGTGATTACGACAATGCCTCACTGGCCTCGTTAGTTGGGGAGAAATACTACTCCCATTAAAGTTGCTAGAAAGTTACAGGTTTCACTTCAGCATTACTGAATTGCTAAAGAAAATTTAGGAGTACGGTGACTCACAGCCTTGATTTGCAGTGAAGATGCCATTAGTGAGAGAGAAGATAGAGCCCTAAATTGCTGTAACTCTTTTCAGTACTTGATTCTTCACTACATGACACACAAAACAGCAGAACTGAGCTGGAAACAGTCTTTTGCCTGGTGAAAAATTAAGGGGTTTCAAAAACCGAATTGTATTCATTAACTCAAACACAATAATCTGCATTTGCCCTACAGCAAATTTTAATAAATTATTTCAATCACAGTAAACACTTCATTTAAATAAGGTACAGTGATTCATTGCTGTTTTGGCAATTTTAAAGTTCTAAATTAAACTTATTTTAAAATTTCAGAAAAAAATATTCATGCAGTTATGAAAACATACCCATGTGCATCTCAAAATTCCAAAGCTTATTTTTTAAAAAAAGCTTGAATTCAAATAATTCTTTGAAATTGTCTTCCATTAGAAAACTTATAAAACCATTCTTTAAAACAATTTAAAAGGAAAATGTTTGAGTAGTCCCACGAAGTATACCACATGTGGTACATAAACCTAAGTATTAATTCTAGATTTTTTTACTAGGCTTGGAAAGTAAAATTCTGACTGTTTTATAACTGCATTTATTTTAATTTTTATTATCATTTGGCTTGGGTAAAACATTCAGAAGTGCCTGGCTGGGACCTCAGGTCACTCCCCAACACACCAAGCTGCCGTGCACTTGTCCTACAGTAAATATCCACATCCATGTCCTGCTTTCCTGGCAAACTGGACGTCATGTGAAGAACACCTGACTGTGCATCACCCCTACAAGAATCTTAGTTACCAGCAGAAGCACTCCTTGCAATAAGATCTGGTGGTTTCCTAATCTGCCATGAGCTTTCCCAGTGCTCAGTTCTCAGCTTCCCAGTGATCGATTCTCAGGACTCGTGGTAAAATTAAACTGAACAGATCTTAAAGAATAACTTCTGTTGCTCGCATCATTGAAGTGGTAAGATCTTCATTCTGCATGCAGCTCTGTTATAGTCCAACTGAAGCACAAGGAAATATATCCAGTTTGGGAAAACTATTGAAATGAAGAGAAATCATTCGCCCAGCATGAATAAACGTTAGCAGATTTTGGCTAACCTGAGTTTTCGTTAATAAGGGTTAGCAGATTTAGGATGTATTATTACTCACAATTTTAGACATTGCACTATTTATTGCCAGTCTCTTTCTTCTTATTTTTAATTGCAATGCTAGAGTTAAGGTAATGAACTAGATCATTTGCATACCAAGGACAATGACGGGGGACTTCCCTTGTTGCTGTGCCCCTGCAGCCTCCAGCTAATCTCCTGCCAGCACCAACCATCCAGACAACGCCAGCTCCCTCTCACACACAAACACTTCACAACCTGTTGATAATCAACAGAGGAATTAGAGCAGACCATTTCCATTTGGAGCTGTAAATCAGTGCTAGGGAAGCAATTAGAAGTGCCCTAAAGTCTGATTTAGTTAAGACCATAGAAATACCCAAGAGCTAAAAAAATCATCTTGATTAGCACAGATCTGTTACAGCAGAGCCCTCCAGCAAGCATGGATTCATCACTGCCTTTAGCAACAGGACTTGCAAACCCAGTGTGGAGTGTCACATATAGATGATTGCTTTTGTTTGCAAATAATCTTGTGTGCAAGATCTGAACCGTGCTAGCCCAGCACACACAACCCCCCCAAACCCAACAGAAATAACTTTGTACTGTAGCACTGCGGCTTTGGATGCAGTCTCGGCTTAATTAATAATCAACCCTTACACTTTCGACGGCCTCCTCTCAGCGCTGTCACACATATCCTTCAGCACGGTTGCTTGCTTTTGGAGAAATAGCCACAAGATTGACAAGTGCATGAAACAAAATTACCCCCCTCAAACCAGAAAGAAGGTGTCCTCTCAAGGTCATGCTCAGACAAATGGCATGAGCTGTGTGCTAAATCTCCAGCAATTTACCTGGGCTCAGGGTAAACAGAATCCTTCAGTATCCTGTGAAGCTCTAATGCCAACTCCTCCTCCTTTTGCTCCTCTGTCTCCCATATCAAATTCATTGTGAAGCTTCAAGGGGGAAAAGTACTCACAAAGGTTATTCTAAAGCTCAAATCTAAATGCATTTTTAAACACTGCTGAACTCACTGCAGATGCCACACACTAGACAAAGTGCTGCAGAAGGCCCACAATAATACGCTAATTCCATTGCTAGAAGAAAGGCAGAAGACTTCAATCAATCTCGAAATTAACTTTGCATTTAAAAATGTAACAGCCTCTGCACTGCATAGAGTGTCAATTCTTTTATCATGATTACTTGTTATGTGTCAAACCATTTAGTCTCACCTCCTATTGTGCTGTGATTGAGTTCATGGCAGCAAACATACTGGCCATAAAAACAATGGAAGCTTGAATGCTGTCTGAAATATTTGTTTCATCGAAGCTGAATAATCAAATGCACATTATGATTTTTTGTCAACAACTTTAATTTAGTTCTGTTTAATTGATTGCCTATGCTTTACCCATTTTTTTTCTCTATAAAGGAGGCCTGTAGGACAAACAAGAAGCAAAATAGCTAGCTAAAGCTCACATTCTGTAAATAAAGAAATGGCTAAATAAAGAGCATTTTTATGTATTTGTTCCACAAATCCTCCTCTTTTCTTCTAGTCCCTTTTGTCCATTTAAAGCTTCTGTATCCAGGTGGTGGCTTCAAACTCTATGACCTGGATGCCTAAAACACTTTTGATGAGCTACAAACCATTTGGAGTTTCAAAGACTTGGATTGCCTGTAACATCTATGAACTTGCTCTTTTTAGACATATTTTGGCCGTCCAAAGTCTGAAAACGTCTGGACCTGCTGGAGCTTACTACTCAGTGAGCACGCAGGATGTGTGGGATGGGCAAATGTCCCCCTCAAAGGGGCTGGAGTAAAAATGGAGGCAAAGCTCCCGTCATCTGCTGTGCTAGTGAGCCCTGACGAGCCTGGTGGAGAGGATGGCAAAGCCTGAGGTCACTGCGCTGCCTGGGGACAGAGCCTGTGAGCATCTCCGTGCTTCTGACATCTGCTGCAGGGCTGTCCCAGTCCCTCTCTGCACCTCTGTGCGTGCAGAAGGTGTAAAAGCAGATAACAGACAGAGAGGAAAGTTCGTAAGTGAAGTGCCCAAGGAAGGAAGTACAACATCTTCCAGCACACCCGACCATGTTATTGGTCTTCTGATAATTAGTGTTGGCCACAGCAGCAGTAGACATGGGATCCTATGAACTAAAATTACCTTGGGCTTATTTGTTTGTTCTACTCTTTAAACAATTTATTTTTAAGATGTGGAAAGCTCTGAAATTTGTATCGCAACCTTTTCATGAAATCCCTTTACTTGGAGTATTGGGTGAAAATCATTAAAATTTTGATTTCTCTAACAACTAAATTCCCGCCATGTTCTGTACCATACTTTTTACCAAATTCCAGTTTGATAAGAAATGTTTTACTCCTTCTTTGAAGTTAGGTGCAACTGTTGCCTTCCTTGTTTATTGCAAAGACATTTTCACCTAGAAAATGAAAATGATACTTTAGCCTTGTGGTCCCAGTGTGAATATTTGAATACAATCCCACAACTAGATGAAGGAATACACCAAGGTGAATATGTATAGAGATAAAAAAAGGAGAATGGGCTATTTTGGCTGTGGTTAAGAGCAGAAAACAGGGGACAACACAATGATGGAAGACGTGCATTATTATTCACTGTGAATTTTGCATATTATTTTCTCTGCTTCACAACCTTTAAGTGCTAGTTCACTTTTTAACCTGCTCCATAGATCTGAGAGCACTGCAGATCTGCCCACAATACTACTTTATTAACTGCAGATAATGAGGTATGCAGCACTTCAAATAACAATACATCAGTCAGCAGAACAGGGAGCCAAAATGCCTGGCGTGGTTTGGCTTGCTGTTTACCTTCGCTCCAACAATTATAATGGCTTGAGGCTGAGACTGGAAAAATAAGAGAGATGGTATCATTTATCTTCTTTTTTTTTTTCCCAAGGAAAACCTTTGTAAGAAAGAAAGGTAATGATATTTGTAAGTTGAATTCATGTTTCTTATTTATCTTTTGTTGTGAGCACATTTTTGTCCTACAGGCAAAGCCAGCTAAGCCAATAACTGCCAGAGAGAATCGAAGGACTTTGGTTCTTCTGCCCACTTTGACCATGGCACAGCACTGACCATCCAGGCTCCGAAGGGGAAAATTTAGCGTGTGACTCCTGCAGAGGTGAAGGTTGAAGGACATTATTTCCACTGCGTCCAGATTTGTTCCTCACATCTCAGCAGCAAGGGCTTCATCCCCTCTCTCCATCCCTCTGCCACACTTGGCTTGTCCCCTGGGCTCTGGATTAGCAAAATTAAATTTTTTATTTTTAAAAACTGTTTTAAAAATTTTGACTAAATGGTGGCTCTGTTTTCTATGTATTAACCTCTGAAGGATAGGATGGAAGGAACTAGACCATCTAATTTTCCCAGTTAGACAATCAGGCCCCTAACTTGCTCTGAGAGAGTAAAAAGTGAGAAATAGTGGGAAGTTGAGTTTAAGAATAGAGAACAACTACATCAAACCTTTTTCTACTTTGAAAAACTATAATGAAAAAATATTTTCATGTGTTTACTGATTCATTTTTGAATATAGATATTAAATTAAATCAAAACTGTCCCCACTCATACTGTCCGAAACTGAAATACTCACACAACAGCCATTCCAAAAATACAGTATTAATGCATATGGATATTTCTAAGCTCTTAGAAACAATGTAAACAAATAACTGTCCTTTAGATCATGCCATATTCCTGATGAAGACTGAGAATATGATCAGCAAAAAGAAAAAGACAATTAGTTATCTGAGATTTCATTTTCGTTGTGACATTGATGTTTGCTATCTGTCTACATTTATAAATATTTTGGACCAAATTCAGAAAATATGTAAGTGAGGGGATTATTGTAATACATTCAGAATTTAGTAATGACTCACCTTAAATTGCCTCACTGAAGAAAACTATTTCCTGTCTCTAAAGGGGAAAATAAAGAAACCCATCACTCCACCCAGCCTGTGGGAAGTTTTCTCTGGTTTTGTCCACAGTTTCAGTCTTACTCACAAAACCCATGATTAGTGAGAAAAGAACCCTCTGTTCTCCTGTGATTTTCCATTCACAAACCATGGCATAATCTGAACTGTGTTTGCTTTATAAGCACATATTGATGAGTGAAAACAGTTCCAAGACTGGGGCCATTTCAGGGGGAAAACGGAGGATAAGCTAGAAATGCTCATTGCATTATTTGGATTAGTTACAGAACCAGAGAGCTGTTTACCCACAAGTAAGATGTGCTGATATTCCTCCACGGAGAGGCTGGAAAGGGGCAGTGGATCCCTGTAGGTGATGTGGGATGCTGGTGCCATCCTCACAGGACGGTACCAATGCTGGAGATGCTGGTCCCCTTTATGACTACAGGACAGGTCTTTCGAGATCCTGGATGCAAAATCCCACAATGAGAAGGGCAGATCTGCCCTCTTAAGGAAGTTTTGGCTCCTAAGTCTGCAAATCTGGTCTCAGAGGTCAGATGTGCACCGTGTAGGGCAAGAGTGCTGAGATTCCCTCCTTACTCCTCCTGTTGCAGCCACGTCTTGATATCAGAAACACTTCAATGAAAGAATTCCCAATGTCAAAACCACACCAGTTACAAAAAATTGTGGTTCAAAAGCCCAACCTAATGTGCCAAATTGTCAGTGCTTCTACAGGTAGCACAATTAATAAACCTGAGAGGCCAGAGAATGTCTGAGAGCTGTCCATTTGCCATGGTCTTCATATTAATCTAATACTTATCCAGTGGTCACTAGCTGAGATTGACAGTTTTGTGACAGAGGTGTAGTAGTTTTAGATTCCAAATCAGTTTAAATAGCAACCAGAGAAAGACTGTGTGGAAATGACATAAGAAGTGGTTTGTAGCGTCAAGGTTTGAGGCTAAAAAAGTTACTTTCTGCCTGTATTGAAATGGAAAAATCTTGTTGTATTGATATGGAAAACTCCTCTTGAGCACCTAAAGCAGCTAGGGAGTGAACAATAACTACAGATTGCAAACACCAAGATCAATGGCAAATGAAACATATGGTAAAAAGAGACAGTTACAGTCTCCTTTAGAGGTACACTGAGCTTGGCCTAATTTCCATTGAATTGGCTATTGTGTTTTGAATTCAGACTGTGGAATTGCAACTGTCTTTTTTGGCCTTCCCACCTTCTCAGTTTCAGTTCCACAGCTGGAGCTCAAATCCAGACTCAAAATCCTGGCTTAAAAGGGTGCTGCAGGGCAAGAAAGGAGATACCAGACACCCACCTGACACTAGCAATCCTTCCTAGCCATCAACTGGCAAAATAATGTGTCTTTTGAAAAAGAAGGAAAGTCATGGAGATTTTGGACTTCAAAGATGTTTTCTGATTAAATATGTGGAAACTAATTTTGCATGGAGCTTTGTTCCAGTTAACTTCAAGACTATGAGACCTGAGGGCAAGGTATTTCCAAATGTGTGTATAAATTTAAGAATTTAAATAGTTACCTTATTTTCAGTTTCTAGATAACTGTAATTCTCATTCACTAATTACTCCTGGCCAACTGTTGCCATTTACTGAAGTCTTTTAAATTAAAACAGGTGAGTTTGAAAATATTTGCCTAAGCACTTAGCAAAAGTTGGACTCACAAACTTATGTCCATAGGAAGGAGCATTCATTGTGAGTTAATAATGATAAAAGGAGGGGCTAAGACCTGCTTTCCTCCTATGAATGCATTATTGTGCTGTGCTGCATCAAACCAGCTGTTGGTGACATTTCCAATAAGCTGCTGCAAAGCTCAAACTAATTATGAAGACAGAAAATAGTGACTGAGTAAAAGGACAGGTAAGAAAGAAAACACCAAGGTAAACTTCTCACAAAATCTATATTTTGCATCTTCAAGACCTTTCTTGAAAAGCTCCGTCTCTGCTCTTTATATACATAGAAAATTAGCATATCATTTGATAATGACCTATCAAAACCTATGCTTTGATTACAAGCAGCTGCTTTTGATTACAATCAATGAATCACTAATTTGTGCTCAACCACATAACAGTTGGACTCCATCTATTATTCATTCTTGAAGTGGAGATCCTATTTAGAACTGGATTCCGAATTTGACTAGAGCTTTTGCCCTCTTGGCTATTAATAATTTTGTTTTGAAGTTAGGTCTGTAAGGTTTCATGATGGCCTCTTTTATTATGATTAAACTCTGAAATAATATGCTTGGGTGTTGCCCAGATCTATACACCTTTCTTCCTGACTGCATGTGTGGAATGGGCTTATCTAAGTTTTCTAATAATCCCATGATACACTTTTGATTTTCAAAATCTCTGGCTTTTATTTCCAGTATAGACAGAGCCATATTCAAAAGGGACCTATATGATATTTGTTGTCAGCGGTTGTATGACATGAGATCTGTAGATCTCTGGATTTCTTTACAACAAATATCTATATATGACATGATGAAAAGATATACAAAAGTCACATGGCTTCTCAGTTCAAGATATTTAGCCTGAAGTCATGGGATATAACCCACCTTTGTAATTATAATTCTGTGTGCATAAACAACCACGTTCTTTAGATAATTCCAAACCTTTCAAGCTCCCAGATGTCATATTCAACAGCTTTGATTATTTCATTGCTAGTTCAAGATAAGGAACAGTACGTTTTTTTCTTAGATTACCAATGATATTGTTAATAAGAATGTGTGAATGACTTCTGCTGCGGAAAAAAACCTCTCTGGTGTGAGCTGCTTCCACAGTAAAGTTGTCTGGCCCACAGATCTGTGTGACTCCATCAACCAACACAAAGTGACACCTCATCTCATAAATGGGTGATGATTAGACACAAAATGAAACTAATGCTCAATGTGTGCTGCTTTTCTATCAACCCCAAAATAAAATAATTTGCCATCAAGCAAGTCAATTAATTGATGATCCCAAAATGTCAAAAAATGCCCTGTCACTCTGTTTGGGTGGTGGGGCTGATACATGGATGCCTGTAATTTAAAAGGTTCTATCCTAAAAACTGTTAAACACGTTCAAACTATGCAGAAACACTTCATAAAGCAGCTCATACCTCAGAGCCTGAGTACTGCCCTTAGTCTAAATCTGAAGAAGGCAGCTCAGGATTGGGGCTCAGCCTTGGAGAGCATCACCAGCACTTGGTGGGGCTGAACACAGCATTGCTTCCCAGTCATGGGTTCTCTTACTCCTCAGACCCCTAATGAAGTGTGGCAGAAACTGCGACCCTGAAATGCAGCTGAAAACCAGTTCCAAGTACCCTGGGATGATTTCCCAAACTGTAAACATGAGGAAAGAAAATATTAATATCTTGCTTATAGTGGGGAAGTACGGAGAAAAAAAACCCAGTTTTTACAAGACAGTCTGCTTGGAAAACAATATTCGTTCTTAGATTTACTCTTAAATTGCACTCTATTTCTGTGTGTGAGGTTTACCACCCATGAGAAAAAGCTGAGTGAACGTGAGATACCTTTTCAGTTTAAAATGGTGGGCACAAGTGTAAAGTGGCACCCACAAAATCAAAGATGCAATTTAAAAATCACACCTCAAGCTTGACAAACACAGGCTCCAGTGTAGTCCACGTCTCTAATGAGTGCTTCCTGCTCCTCCAACCTCTGCCCATTGACTTCAATATGAATTGTGCCTCGTGATTTTTTAAATAGTCAACAGAATGCTGTAATCTGTAACTCTTACTCATGTTAATAAGTACTTAATCATCTCAACAGGATCTGGATACACATTGGGACTGCTCCTGAGAATAAATTACTTCCCATTGAACATAAGGACTCAGGCCCATTTTTATTTACACATTGTATGTGAGATTCACAAAAAGCCTGTGAAAATTCAGCCCGAGGTCTCATTGCAAGGGTTGCTGGGAGCTAAGTGCCTCTGAATAGCTGGCACGTAGCACCAAACAGCTGACAATCAGTCAATCCATGAGACAAATTTTGCCCTCAGATGTACGTTGCTTCCACTGAAGTCAGCAAGTTACACATACTTCACCAGGGAATTTGATCATAAAATAGCTGCTAAAGCAGACTGGCATTTTAGAGTTCATTTTTAAGCAAGGTGGTTCGTTAGAAAAGTTGCCATGTAACTAAATGTTTAACCACAACCACATAGACTTGAAATGTCAGGGAGGAATAAGTGTTTGCAAGCCTTTTTACTTCTCAAGGAAAGCTGCCTAACTCACTAGACCTTTTACAAACCAACAAACAAGCAAAAAAAGGGAAAAAGAAATGGCTGCCTCCTGAAGAAAAACCTCTGGGAAAGAGAATGGCTGAGTGGAGCCACACAAAAATTCAGTTACAATGGCCAGTAACTTCAAACAACACAAAACCTGCATAAATGTCATATTTCCATTACTGGCAGACTGAAATATTCGCAATAGAGTTGTTTCTATTAAGACTCAACATCACCATATGCTCTAATTACTGTTAAAACGTAGTTTATCATGTCTGAAGTCTTTCAATTTATAAACACATCCACAGCCCAGGGCACAGGTAGGTACACAGTGGCAGCACACACTGAAATTACTATCAGCAAAACAAATGAAGGAGGGAAAAAAATCCTCACCAAAGTGACAGAGTTTTGATGCTCAATGCCCTCTGTGTGGGACTAAACCTCTGGCAAAATCACAGCCTCTGCCTTGTGAGATATCCCCTAGAAAGTAAAGTTGAACCTCTGTGGCCCATTGCACAGATCTAGGCTGAGGGAGCCAAGTTAATGACATCTTTGTGTTGAGCACAAAATACTCTTCTAAATGTTTTCTGGTTTAGCTGAATTTGCCTGAATGCAAGTGGAAACCAGCTTGAGACCCTGTAAAAATGAACTCCAAGGATTCTTGAGTGGGTCGCGCTGTTTCAAACATATAAAATATAAAAGATGTAAAATCTTGGTGTGACTATAAAGCTACTTTCCTATGGAGACAAAACCTAGGGTGAGCAAACTTTTCATTGATGTGAGAGAAGCGCTATGAATTATCATGATTTGCTATAGATTTTACATATATATACTCAATGCTACTATATATATATATACACACACNATATATATATACTCAATGCTAGAAAAAATATATATACTAAATATATATACTAAGTAGTATATATACATATATACACTCAATGCTAGAAAATTGGTAACCCCATCAGACAGCCAGGATCAAGTGAATTCACTTGAAACCAGGTTCCTCTCTGGTTTGCAGGGGCACTAAAGAGCTCTGGTAGGTTGCAGTGTGGGGTTCTGCTATCAAAATGTGCTACCAAATGATGCAATACAGAAAACAGATTTGTGGAAGAAATGTATTTCATTATTAGGATCTTGGATTATGATGAATCATAAAGTCACCATAATTCATAATTAGAAATAATAAATACAAATATTAGAAATAATAAATTTCTAGAAGCCTGGTGTTGGTGAGATGTGGCTGTTTCTCGAAATTTCTTTTTTGTTAATTTAAGATTCAGTTTCTTTAAATGAAAGGCAGATGCAGAAATATCTACACACAAGCTCCATGTGCTCTTTCATTCAAAGTTTATTTTTTTCTCCTAGTTTTCATGAGCATAAGTAAAGAACTTAAAGACAGTGAAGAAATAAAATCATGTAATTAAAAATTCAGTAATTGCTAAGTTTTGAGTGCTGCTTTAGAACATAAGTGGGGTGATATTTTAATGCAACTATTAATGAAAGAAGTCCTATAAGTAAGATGAATATGACATGCAGCACTCAAAGACAGATATTTTCCAGCAGTAGCAATTATCTTGCATGAGTTTTGAAAAACACCAGTGAAACATATGTGACTTGACTTTCACATGAGAGGTAATTGCACCTTCTCTAAAGTTCACTGTGATTCCTGGTGTTCTGGTGCTTTCCTCTGAAAATTGACTTCATCAAAGTAACTATATGAAAGACAGAACCTTTTATTTAATAGCTTTCCATTAACTATCATTTTGTCATCTTAGTATAATCTTTGGTAACATGTCTGACCAATTTGCCATGGGAATAAGAAATCGTGAATTGGGAGAGGCTACTGAGAGGAGCAAATAAGTTTCAGAACCTACAGGTATCTCCAGAAGATATTCCCCAGTCTGCTGTATGTCCAGAGACCTCATCCCTTTGATTCCCTTATATCTTTACTTCTATTTATTGCTTCCTTCTAATGCTGCTGAAGATCTAGGGGCAAACCAAGCTGTGCATATCATCAGGTATGTCATAAGAATGAAAAAGAGGACAGCATAAATGCTGTGTACAATAAACGGCATACAGGCACAAAGCAAAATGGCAGGTACCTTCAGAAAACAGAATTATTCCCAGAAAGTCACTTTCCTGCACCTTATTTCACATTAGTCTTTCTGCCATCCTGCAGCCCAGTGCTGGCTGGTTTTCCTGGTGGTGTATTTCTGGAGGCTTCTGAAGGAGAGGCAGTGCTTTAGCACAACTATGATACAATTCTGATTTTAAAAAAACTCCAAAACTATTGTTCCCGGATATCCAGCTGGTTTAGACTGATTGTGAGTGAGAAGGATATAATATATAGGTGAATTTTTAAATATTGAACTTGCAAAGATCTGAAAAGCTGGGCAGCAGGTACCACCAAAATGGACAGACATAAACTCTTCAGGGGTACCATTCCCAGGGGTGGCATGCTGCTCTTCCTACTGATCTGCATGTCTGGGAGCACTTTAAAAACACGATTAAGAGTTCTTGCTAGAACCTGTCAATATTCACTGCCTACTGTCCAGGGAGTAAAGTGAGTATAGCTGCACGGGCAAAAAATGGTTGTGACCTTCATTTTCCAAAGTTTAAACCTGCAAAAAACCACAGTCACCATTCTGTTTCACCTTTGTGGAAGCATAGATCAGAGACAGCCTTTCAAATCCAGCTATGGTAAAAGTTTGATTAAAAGAATGTCAGCATTTCATATTGCCTTTCCTTTAAAAAATAAGATGCACCAACTAGGAATCTTCATTAAGCTGATTTTTTTTTTATTCAGCTTGTATTCTGATAATTGAACTGGTCTCAGAACTATCTCTTTTATTATAATTTTATTTAACTGAGGAAAGGAGAAGCAGAAGGCATGGGTTTTGAGAGAAAAAAACAAAAGACTAAACTTAGGTCTGCGTATTCCACCTGTGATGCCAAAACAAGCTATCAGATTACTGCATAAAGGGAACTAAAGGCATGACCTGTACATTTATTTCTGCTCATGATTTTCACTGTTCTGTTGGTTTTTATTGCAAGACTTAATTAAAATTAATAGCAAGTCAGACTGGCTTCCGATTGTTTGGAAACACTACAGAACAATTGGACTGTATCTCCACCTACTGTTAGTACTCAGCTTGAGAGGGGTGTAACTATGGCATTTTAAAGCACGGGCATAAATGATGCTCTGGGATACAAGCTGGGCAGGTCATGAGCAAGAAAACAGCACACAAATAATGAAGAAAGTTGATTTTTGGCTAAACCCCATATTTTATTATTACTGTAAAAGGGCTGCAGCTGGGAGCTTTGAGCTTCTGTCTACTGTTTCCTTTCTTGTGTCAAAATAGGTGCATTCATGCAAAAGGAGCAAGCAGCCTTTCCTCTTATTTCCATACATTACTTTGGAGATTTTCTCCTCCTTTGTATCTATGGCAAAGTTTCTTGTGAAGCCAGGGCTCACAGAAGCACCAGCATGCTTTGAAGTGCATAGTTTAAACACACTTCAGAAAAGGTTTCTCAGGAACAACCTTGCATTTTACTTTAATGAAAAACTTTCCTCTGAGATTATGCAGATTTCCCTGCAGATGCTACCTAACAACATGTGGACTGCATCTTGCCATCCCTAAATATACTTATTTTCCCCTTGGGCTAAAGTAGCCCAAGGGCATTTGGTAATTTCACAGCAACAACTGCTTCCTAGATACCGTGCTGCCAAGGGCTTTTCCCAACTCCGAGTTAGGCGTTTTGGGGTAAGAAAAAGGCCAGACTGAAGGGTTCACTGGGTCTGCCCAGCCTGGCCAGCAGAAGATGGATATGACTTCAGCCTGCCTCATTGAGGGCCTCACTTGCACAGTGGCACTTAGCTGCATTCAGGGCTCGGGTAGCTAAACCCATTTTTCAGATAAGCAAAGGAGGTCTGGTCTGCTCTAAGGGCCAGATGACAGTGCCCCTTTCCATCCGGTAGCTCAGTATTTAAAGCATCTGCCATACGATGTGGGTCCCTGCCGTGACCAAACATCGGCCCCACCTCAGGGATCCCTCCTGCCAGACAGCTGAAGCCACCAGAGCTGGAGCGTCCCACTGAGGCCATTCTGATGGAACTCTTCCACTTTGCAAGGCCCAATTAAATATTCATTGGGCCAGAGAGTAGTGGGCATCCCACTGTACCTTAGTAGTTGTGTCAGCCCCCAGGGACAGAGTCCTGCTCACGTGGATGTGGAAGTATTTTCTATGAAGGATTTCCCAAAACAAAGACACATTCAGGTCAATGCACACACAGGGGGCCAAGCACATGGGTCAAGGGCTGTGATAGGGATGGGGAATCTGGGCTTTGCATCCTGGATCTGGGATGCAGGTTGAATCAATTTGTATGCCCAAGGAATGAGGTTTTTTTAGATTTACCTGCTGCTCTCACTTGGACCACGGAATCCTGGGAAGCTTTTCTTTAATTACTGGACTAAGTTTGGAAAATCAAGCACTCAGTGTCAGGAAAAGCCAGGATTATGGTTGCCCAATCAACTCTATCTTGCCCTCTACATGTATTTTGAAATGGTGTTTTATAAAGACTCCTCTTCACTCAGGGCACAGTGGCCAGTATTTTTTGTGTCTATATTTGCATTTGGCCATTGGCCTTACTTACATTACACAAAGCCCTCTGTGATGACAGATGTCAGCTCTAAGGATAGATTAATAATTTTCAATATTTTCATTTCTTTCTTTGGTACTCATTTTCCCAGTATACAAGCTACAAAATTTTAATGACTCTTGTATCCTGCCTAGGACATGAGTGGGTATTATTCCCTCTGTAAAAAGTGGATTTGAAGCACAGAGAGATTTATGTCAAAAGGTACTCATTAGTTTTGGGTACAGTTTGAGCTGTCTCTATATTTTTTAGTATTTCATGCATTCACATACACTCTTCAGTTCATACATTTGTTGTGTGAGTGCTCACCAAACCCATGAGTCAAGCCCTATATGGAAGGTCTTGTACATCAAGAAAATGAGAAAGAATTGGCAAAACTGGTGTAAGAAAATTGCCTACTGTGATAAAAGACTCCCTGGTAAAAACAAAATAAATTTTGCTGTTTTAACCAAGAGGCTATCCTGTCTAATTCACTCTATACTTTCTTAACAAATGAGGTGGGGGACTTTTAATCATTGCTTTACTGCAAAGTCCTAGTTCGGACCTGACCTGACTCTTCCTGCATACGAATGAAGCATGATTCTGTAATTAAACATGCTAGCTTAATATACATGAAAAAACATACATATACATGAAAAATGAGACAAATTAAGGATGTCCAAAAAAATTAAGTTAGGCATTAAATTTTGAGAGTTTAACTTTGCATTTTTTTTTCAAAGAAAATATTCTTTTCAGAATAAAAAATTGTATCCACAAGATTTTGATTCTAAGGAAAAAGTACTCTCCCCTTTGTAGTTTGAATGTTTGCCTTCATACTGACACCAATATAGCTTGTCACATGACTTAATATCCATCATCCAGACCTATATAATTTAATTACATTCTGGAATTAATTACAGAATCAAAGAATCATGGAATCCTTTAGGTTGGAAAATACTTCTAAGATCATTGAGTCCAGCACTGCCAAGTCCAATACTAAAACGTGTCCCTGAGTTCCACTTCCACACATCTTTCCAATACCTCCAGAGATGGTGACTCCAGCACTTCCCTGAGAGAGAGTCAGTGTATTACCATTGCTTCCACATCTCTCTGCTGATGCAGGGAGTCTCTCAAACAAAAACCGGTGGCTTCAGAACACACTGTGAAGGAAGGTAACGTACGTAATGTCTTCCAAATTCAAACCCATCTTTTTCCCAGCCCCTTCGTTCTTCACCTACCCAGTCCCAGTATGAAAGCTTCTCTCCATGGCTGTCTTGGTTGTATCTTTCCTGGCCAATTCTCCTGCAGACCAAGGTGTGTATTACCCTTGGTTGGCCTTGGTACATTTCTTGTGCCGAGAAGTCATCCCTGACACCTTTCCAAAATCTTCTTGACTGCTGTGTCCTGTGGAATTGCTGATGCAGCAGGGAGGTTAAGGTCTCTATTAACCAGGTCTGTGTTACAGAAACTTCCTTGAGGTACTTAGAAAAGATCTCTTCTATTTCTCACCCTGATCATGCAGTTTCTAACAAATTCTCTGGATCACAGTCCACAAGATCTCAACAAGCTTTTTGTCTACCCTGACCAATGATGGGATATATTCCCTGGTGAATTCAGATGTTAAAATGCCACAAACATCTTCAGGGCATGTGCAAAACACATATATACACAGATTTATAACTACTTTGGGAAAGATTTCCTGGATTTCCATAAATAAAGGGCAAAAGGTAAGTCCTTGTCACATGGCTTCCCCTACCCATCATCATCAAACAAAGGTAAAAGGGATGAATCACTGGGATAGTTGAAAGAAAAAAGCACCATAACTTTTTCACACTGGCTTAGGTTCAGTTTTCAAAAGCACAATTTCAGAAAAGACTGAGTTGTTTTTGTTGCAATTTTCCTAAGAAAATTCAGCCAGAGGCAGAGAGTATGTTAGGTATTTTCAAATTATTAAAGTTTGCAGCTGAAATTTCTAACAAGAAGTTCCAAGAAACTTTAATGGTTGGTAATACCGTCCAAGGTATAAGCTATAAACAAAATAACTAAGAAAGAAATTTCAATATGCTTGTATGTGGCACCTTTTCACTGTATCCTGAACGTTACCATGAACGGAGAATCTGTACCTCCATCAAAAGTGCCTTTTATCTTCCAGAGAAAACACACAGCATACAAATGTATCCTCTGTTCTGCTTCCGAAAGCAGAAAAACTTAAAAAACGGATTAAAACCAAAAAGAGCAAATACTCAATAGAATTGCACAGGCTACAGTTTTGAGCTCATGTGCTGCACTGTTTCGGATTCAAGTGAATTCATTTAGCAAGTGCAGTTGTCATAATTTTCTGTTAAGCTCTCAGGACTGGTGGGGACAGCCAGCTTAAGGAAGACTTGAGCATGTGTAAACACTAACCTGTACTTCTGTCAGTCCCAAAATTAAAAAGAAAACTTAATGAATTTTGTGGGGGCCCTCATATCAGCCTGGTCTTTAGTATAAATATGATCATGCATTTAGGATTTTGATTCCAAAGGGGTGCATACCTTGCTTTCTATTTATTGGGTATGCTTTCTGGGTTATCTCTTTTAAATTAAGTCTGTGATTAACTTTGATGTGTCTATCAACACAAGATCATAGGCTTACTTATCCAGTACTGCTGGGAAGCTGAAATATTTTAATGACAATCTAGAAATGAGAAAAACATTAAAGAAAAAAGAATTACTAAGGCTCCAAGATGATAACATTACATTAAAGCCTACTTCTGAGATGCCCATGTACAACTTAAACATGCATTCAAAGACAGACATGAACTTTAAGCTTTAGTGTCGCTACGGAGTCTGTCAGCTATTGGCTACCATTTGTATCATGAAAACAATGTGAATTGAATGACTAGTAGTTCAAAAATTTGATCTTTGCTACAATATCACCAGATCACTACAGAATTATTAGATTATGAAGGTACCACCCAACTGTCACATCACTTACATTTTCAGATCTTATCCAAGCAAAAACCTATAACTTTAAATAATTTTTGTGAGAAAGGCAAACAAGTTGAATGGATGTACTGAAGTGTCCTGAAGCATATATTCTTGATTGACTGCAGCAAAACATGAACTATCTTCACAAAGAGTTATATTAATAGTCCCAGGAGTCAGTTTTATCTGCATAGTGGTTTAAAAGAAAACTAAAAAAGCTAATGACAGTAGGAAAATGTATTCTGTGTTTCGAAACTGATGCAAAGATGATTATATAATTATTATTTAACAGGATTTTGTTTTGTTTTTAATTTATACTGTTTCTTTTAATTTGAGCATTTGGTAACTCCCAATGTACGAGGCAGGACTTCCTCCTCCCTCAGCGTTCTGCTCCAAAGCTGATTCAGAGGTATGTGCTGGAGCCAGGAGTCTGTAGGAAATGCAAGTCCTTAAGAAAATTAGCCTTGTTCTCAAGGAAAAAACTTCTGACTTAAAAGAGCCCCTCCCCTGATATTGTAATTGTAATTTCAAATGTGTATGGGATATCTCCTTTTATGTTTTTCACTGATTGTGCTGATAGCGCAAGATAAAGAAGAATGTTGTGTTATTGCAAACAACTATAATTTTGATGTATATAATTCATTTTTAATAAGGACAACTTATTAAAATTTCCCCACATATTTCCCCTTAGAAATGTATTTAAAAGAGCCTGCAATAAACTACATTCTACAAAGCAAGGCTATTTATAGGCAAAAAACCAAAACCCAAGTATGCTGGTTTCAAAGAAATTGCTTAAGCAGGTGCATACTAAAAAGCTGAGCTTGTTTGTGCACAAAAGCTCAAACAAAGATTTTTACTGGTAATTCAGAAACTTGGTGTGCATGTAGGTGGGCTAAAAAATAGCAAGTGTACAGTATTTCCATATCAAACAAATTTTGATATCAAAGATTGCTCCTGCAAAATGTAAAAAAGCAACAACTTTCCCTATAAATAGAGATCCTGTCTTCAGAAACAAGTTTTCAGGATTATTTTATTGGAAAAGGAGGTATGGGATAAAGGATCTCAAATGAGATGTCCGACTAGAGCAGCTTAGTGTGGCATTTCAGTCCTGCCCCTTTGAAAGCTGCCCCTGTGTTTTCCAAATCTGAATCCCTCTGCTTTCCTCTCCAGAGGACATGATGAGAACTGCATTTCTCCTGTTTACAGCTTCCACAGAGGATGTAGAACACAATGCTTTATGCCGTGCAGCGATGTCCTTCCATTCTGACTGACACCATCAATAAACTCTCTTTACTGACACTCGAACATTCAGGGGGTTTAGATTTGCATGTTAACACAGACAGAAATCAGGTGTTGCTGTACATCTGCCTTTAGGTCCTGCCCATCCACCCCCCTGCTCCTCAGCACTGGTTAGGATTTCATCCTCTGATGAGTGTGAAAAATGGAGGAAATCCACTGAGGAAAATCAGCCCTTTGCAGCAAATCGATGCAGCCTGGGCTGGGATGACTTCCTCAGGAGTCCATTCCTTGCAATAAACGAACAGTGCAGCCAAGAGAGAAGGGAGAACGTTTCAAGAGCAAGGAGGGTGTCTAGTTTGCCCCTTCTCATGACTGAAGAAATGAGAAATGTTGTACTGGCATTCTAATTCTGACATTCCCCTTATAAGAACTGTTCAACACTCCAGGATTGCCTGCTCTCTGTGTCCTGTTTCTAAGGCCTGGACTCGGCCCCTGCATGCCACGCTTGTACGCAATTCAGGGACAGGAGGTCAGGATGTGATACACAGGGCCAGCCAGCAAAAATACATCAAGTTCCTTGGATGATTCAAAGAAGAGCAGTGGATGAGACATCCGTTGTGGCCTTCAGCATCCATTTAAATTGGGATGATACCAAGAATAACAGAATAATAGAAATTTAAGTGTGAATGAATGATGACTTATATGGGTTAAACTCAACTTCTAAAAAATACATACTTGACATATCTGGCCTGTAGCCTGCTGTGCATTTTTACGTTGTGTTTTCAGAAATAAGAGGATTTTTTTAGGTTGATCAGAGGCAGCTGTACTTTTTGAAATGGCTTATACTGTATCTGTACTTTACACTACACTAATGGACTTCTCTGATGCAGCAATCCTAATCCATTTGGGCTGCTATGGATGGCTACATTTCTGTAAACTGGAGATAGTTTTGTTCCCAATTTAAACATGGATTTGAATGAACATTAGTGATGGGCAAACTGAAATTCTGGAGCTGCAGTTCAGTTTGAAAAGGACTGACATACTTGTTTATCCAAACTTCCTGGGTTTACACAAAGCGCAACTGCAAATGATCTCAGGAAGAGAAAAGCCTCTTGTGACACTTTCAGAACTCCATGTATTCAGTGAAAATGAAACCCACAGATACAGGAAGTGCGAGAGGATGAAAATACATAGTTCAAATGACTATTTTGTTAAAGTTTTGTGAAAGTTTTGGGCTACACCAGTCTGCCCAAATTAGAATTGTTACTTGTTCATTTATTCATACTTCTATTAAAATGTGAAGGCTAGAGGCTACCAGAAAGTGTGTTGACAGTATTTTCATGCTGCTTGGCTGTACTTTCTTGTTTCAAGGGTGTGCTACATTGTTCTGAAAGCATCCGCTCTGATATACCAACAAAACTTCTGAAACTCACAGCATTCTCTGAGTGCAGTAAGTAATTTTATCAGCACTAAACACTTTCAGCACAGCACTATTATAGCAAAATCATGGAATATTCTGATTTGGAAAGAACCCACAAGGGTCCAATTCTTAGGCCTGCACAGGACACGCCATCGTGTGCCTGAGAGCACTGTCCAAATGCTCCTTGAGCTCTGGCTGGCTGGGGCTCTGACCACTGCCCTGGAGAGCCCATTCCAGTGCCCAGCCACCCTCTGGGTGAAGAACCTTTTTTCTGATATCCAGCCTAAAGCTCCCCTGACACAACTTTAGGCCATTCCCTCAGGTCCTGTCACTGGTCACCACAGAGAAGAGATCTGTGCCCACCCCTCCTCTTCCCCTCACAAGGAGTTGTACCTGCAAATATACATCACAATAAAATTATATATAAAATTACAAATAGTATAGGACTATATAAATGCAGAATATTCAATATATAAATACATAATATTTATTGTATTGACTGATTCGTTTATTGGGTTTTGGTGTTTTCTCAGTTTTTGTTTGGAAATGGTCCATGATACCTAGGAATATATCTCCATGCAGCGCTGTAAACTTTTAAGAGGGATCAGCATTTGATCCTATAATACTTGATTGGAACCTTGACATGCTATAAATGAAGTAGATTTGTTGACTTCTAAATGCTTTAATCTAGGAATGGAGGCAAGAGTTCTTCTCAGAGTGCCAGAAGAGAAGGAAGGCTAGCCTGTAGGCACTGTCTTCATAGAGAGAAAGCATGTATATGTCATGGGCTCAGCCTTCAGAAAGAAAAATGGACACAAGTGGAAAGAAGAAACAGAATTAAAAAAAAAAAATTTCTAAACCTGCTTCAGGAAAAATTGTGTTTTCAAGAGAATCCTTTTTGCCTTGTCACCAACAAAAGCTTTATACAAGAAAAAGCCTAAATTATGGCTTTTTTTTCCCCCGCTTCCTTTTCTCCAAATCTCTCAAAATTTTTCTTTCTTCAAAAACAGCATCCAAGTAACATCTGTCAAAGAGAAAGAACCAGAAATCTCTATGCTGCTAATTCTTATTTTTCAAGTTAGGTACAACATTTGGTCCTACCTCACTGCCTCCTGTATGTATCACTTTTTATGAACGGCTGAAAGCAGAAGTGTGCAATTCAAAAAGCCAAACCAGGTATTAGAAGGAAATATTTATGCTTTGATTATTGAGTTTGACACAGTCTAGAAAGCAGACAGATGTGGCATAAATACACACTCATCCTTTTGGGTAATGGAAAATATTTCAAACAATTTATATTAGTTATTAAATAAAAAACATGGACAAAATAGATTTATGCCTAAAAACGCTTCTAAAGAGATCAAAGATAACTGCACCTGGTTAGTGAAGTATTGAAGGTACTATCAGTTGTAACTCAGGTGACTGCAACCTCTGGACACTTCAACTCCTTTCCTGACCTTCTCAGGCAACAATCAGTGCCCTGGAGTCTTCTGTTTTCTGGCAGAGTTGGCTGCTGCCTTCTGTATTATTCAATACGAAGTGGGACCAAATCAAACAGATTTAAAAGATGTCTTAAAAATGAAAACCATGACAGAAAAATAAAGGTTAATCAGAGAACCTGATTTTTTTTCCCCTGTAATTTATTAAAGAATTGCAGTTTTCATAGAGCTGGAGGTGCCCTTACTTGTTATTACAGGAACACCTTCAATTTTGCACATTTCTCAGTGCTGACTTGCTGTCCATGGGGTGCTTGCAGAACAGCGTATGGTGCACTCTGGACAAATTTTCCCCCTACTAGAGAACCACAGTACAGCTTTGGCAAGCAAGCATTTTAAGGATCAACAGAAAAATTGGGAGTTTATTTTCTGTGTTGGTCCAATTAGAGTTACCCTGCAACTCCCAATGTCTTTCTATTCTCTCACCTGCCATAGCTGTCAGGAATTTGGAAGTGTGTACTCATTTAAATCGATACCAGATTGCCTTAAAACCACTCACACAATATGCTCTAGACTGCATTATTCTCTTGGAGAAGGTCTATGAGTCAGTTCCTCGTTTCCTTTACAGAAGGGCCTTTCTCAATTAAATTCCACTTAGGCGTCTTGTCCGGTGTCGATTATTAAATGTAATAGCTTTTACACTACAAAGATGATGCAGAATATGTATATGAATCCCACACAAATATCTGATAAACCAAGCACACAAAAACATACACAGAAAGAAACATACCAAGATGAACACTTGTTCATGTATGTGCAATATGGAAAGTAAAACCCATTTTTGGCATCTGGTTTTGTATTTCTGTGGTATGTGCAATATTCTCATCTATAAAACCTTCAAAGCACCTCCAAGATCTTCACCTAATATGGATAGGCATTAACATATTCCCACTGCAGCTGATAGGAGTCCTGTTTGCTGAAAGTCAAATGTGTATTGAAAAAAGTTGAGACTTCTCAGCATCTGACGGACGCAGGCTACAAGATAATTGGGATGCAGTTAAACTGGGATTTGGAAATTCAGCTCTATTCAAACTTGTAGTCCCACTGATCAATTTTTTTCCCCCGAGTCTTAGAGAGCCTCGTGCCCGTGTATCTGATTTATGATGTATGGGAGGCTAGTTTTAAAAATATATACACAGACCCAGAGAACTCTATACAAGAAATTATAGACTAATATAATCGACGACCAGCTGGCAATACATGTTGGGCAAAAAAGGAAGATGTGACAACTTCAGCTAAACCAACAGACAGAATCACTTGATTTGGTCTCTGCACATCTTTAAAATCATGCTCTGTGAACATTGTTATGACAGGGAAAAACAAGATTTTTTTCCCTGTAAAATTAAATGTCACTCTTGATAGCATAATATCTGAAACATCACCCTTCCAAGTCCATAGCAATACTTTACACAGAAAATTAAACTCTCTCTCTGTTTATTGAGTGGATAATGCTGTCTTCGAATGTGTGAGAACCCCTGCTAGGTGAGAAATTAAAAAAGAAGCACTATAAAGTCTAATGGTATGTATGAAATACAAAAAAGAGAGAAAAAGGTAACTTAATTGGTAATCAGAAGAAATCATAAAACTAATCATGCAATTAATGTCTTAAAAAGCCGGCATATGAGGTGTGTATAATTACCAGAAAACAATGCAGTGATGGTTTCAAGGATTAATGAATTAATGATTGTTGGGGGGAGGAGGATTTGATCTGCAATTTTAGATGTTAGCTTTAAATCCATGCTTAAACTATTACTTTACTTTGTTTACAGGAAATACCCTCACCTTACATATAGAATTTATCTCTGAAATTAGTATTTTTTCAATATTACATTGGAAACATTTTCCTTGAGAAAGATGCAGATGTGTTTCCTTTTCCTTTATACGGCTCCCCATCCTCCCCTCTTGTTCATGAAAATTGAGGACTCTTGGCAAGGAGAAGAGTTTGGGCAGCACATACATCAAAATGACACAAAGCCTAGAGAAATTCACCAATTGCAGGTGCCAGAATAAATTAAAAAATATCTTGACATATATAAATATTTTAATTTTCTCTTTAAAATGTAAAGTGCTACACCACATATTATCAATTGTCCTTTGTTTTGTACACACATTAAAAATAAATTTGTGTTCTGGTGCTGATTGCTAATTTACTGATGATCTTATATATCAAGATGTTAATTTGTTGATAAAATGAGGTGATAGAAAATTACAAATGATTTAAGACTGCTGTACATCAAAACATAAGCATTCCTTTGATTTCGTTGCCAACTACAAAGATTTCAAACCATGCTACGTAAACATTGGTCTTTGTTCCTTTTTTTCCCTTGTCGTGTGGTTCAAATGCGTGCATCTGCTGCTAGACATGACAGCAATGCATGACGGATGGAGGGGTGGATGAAAGGATTGCTTTTTTTATGGCAGAGTCCCATAATTCAAAAACCTTCAAGGAAGGGCTATGGGGATGGTCCAGAGAAGAGGATGCTGGCTTAGGACTGAGGAGATCTGGGATACCAAATGCATCCCCAGGGCCAATAGCCCATCCCTGATCTGAGTCCCCATTTGTAATTGATACATATTACTTCCCTACTAGAAAAGTAAATGCCTTTAAGGCTGCCAGGTAGATGGATGCTATAATAAGAGCAGAAAGGTGAGTAGTACAGGTAGAGATTTTTAAACTAAGAAACGGGTGAATCCTTGTAAAATGAACCACTGTTAGAAATGTTAAGTCCTGTCTATGAAAAGTTTGGCGGAGGCTGGGTTCCCACAAGGTCTGCGGTGCTCCAGGACTTGAGCTACTCGTGGGTAGCTCGGGTCTCAGCACAATTCCTCTCTTCACCTCCAGATAATGCGCTCAGTTGGGGAAAGGAGTAAAGGAAGGAAAAAGAACAAGCCAGAACAGAGCAAAGAAGATATGGAAATGGGACTGAGAAGATATCAAGCCAATTCTCAGGTCTGTTGCTATCTTTCCACATGGGTTATGGACACTCACAGTTCATTTCTACGCTCCAGCTCCCAGCTGTAGCAGTGGTTACGATACTTGGCTGCACCTCAGAGGGGTTCCATCACCCCTCCTTTAATGGCTGGAGCATGCACTCAGTGGCAGTGACGGGGCTTTGAGACAGGCAGAATAAATATTACAGGTGAAAATGGTGTTTGCACATTTGGTATTTGTATGTGAAGGACTGAAGTGTGTCTGGGCAACATCAGCCACTTCGTATTGAGCAGTCACTTACATCTAATGATCTCTGAAGTCCCTAAATCCAGACTGATCCAGTCACTGGTTGATGCAGCCTCATTCTCATGTGTCTGCAGGAAGGCATCAGAGGGAACAGGATCATAACTTCTAGGTGTCAAGGCCCCAGGGCTGTCAGTTGCCCCAGGGAGAATCCAAATTCTTTTCAAATGAAGTGTGATTTTTTTTTTTTTAGTGCACTTTCTTCCTTCAGTGAGTTTGGGACTGCTTTTGATGGAAGTTAGAGAGTCTTACAGTAGTTTTAGTATTTCTAGATCACTAAGTTTCTATTTTACTGTTGCTGGAGCTCTGTGACCTGCTGTGTGAGACACTGACTGCCCTGTCATCCCAGTGAAGTTACTGGCACAAGGCTGCTGGGAGGGCTGGACAGGATCATATTTTGATTTGGCAGAGCATGACTTCACTAAACCTCACTACTGAGGGCAAACATACGCCTTGTCTGATTTTGCATAGAGCTAGACTTCTGCTGTCCTTTGAAATCACAGTTTGTGTTGTGTAAATAAGACTTATTCTTGCTCTTTCTGCTGGACACAGACAGAGGAGATATTTGCAGACAAAAAAGTCATAGTCTAAATCATATAAATTACCATCAGCTTTCTATTTTTCATTCTGCAAGATAAGCCTTGTCTTTTCCTATTTTTGGACAAATAATATAAACACCGATCTCTAATAATGGAATCTGATCAGCAAGAGAAACTATTATTATTTTCATAATAGCAAAAGAACACTTGAGATGTGGATTTCTCAGTCTTTAAAAACATAGGAGTGATCCAACCAAGCTAGACCAAAAATGCACATATTCAACAGTCTTCAGTTGGCAGCAACCACTGGTGGATGCTCGGAGAAGAGTAAGAACAGCTGCAGAAGCAAGTCAGGACACTTGTGCTCAGCACTGGCCATGTGATGCTTCTCTCCAGTCTCCACTCTGTAACATGGTGGGATTTCATTTCGAGGTTTAAGGATCTTGAGCTCTTCTCTGGATACCACCTGATGTGAAACATGGTCTGACATCCCGTGATGTGAGTGCCTCTATTCCTGCCTCTAAGCACTGAGGAGAGGAAGGGTATTCTTGGATCTCACATTCTAGAGGTATCCCATTTAAGTTGTCCTCATATACTGAAGTTTTGCAATCTCTTGACTAGTCAGAACCATCCCAACTCTTTCCAAGCTTAAGATGTTAAGAGATTTAAAGCAAGTTCTAATGCATTTGCCTTTATCTCGCCTCATAAAATGGCCAGGAAGATCTGTATGTTTTACTGATGGAAATTTGGTTGCTATGCTTTATCAAGAGGAGCTTGAATTCAATATTTAACCCCCAAGCATAATTGTGCATTTCCTTGAGACGAGAAAGCAGGGTAAGGAAAGGCTGAACCAACAAAGCAATGGCTCCTGCAGTTCTGCAGTCTGTCTCCTTATCCATATCCTGCAATATGACACAGAGGTATCCAAGAAATTTGGAAGAGTTCTGCTTTGCTCTGACAATCCATAAAGTCAACAAAAATTAACTCCCTCATCTTGATGAATTCCCCTTCACAAATATCCAACATCAAGAAAATTCTACTTACAGCACTAAAAGAAAATTTCTCAGTACAAGTCTTTTCTAGGTATAAAAGCCACGGACAACATTCAGAAATAGATTGATTAATTTTCCTTTTCATAAAAGTTATTAAAGTCTCAAAATTTCTAACTGCAAATTTTATAATCAGTAATGTTAGCACTTCATCTAGATGATCAGAGCAATTTAAGTGAACTCACTCTTAAAAGTTAAACATGAAAATACATGTTTTGATTAATATGACTAGATAATGCGTGAGTTAGAAAAATAGATTACTGGAATTTCTACCCTAAACCCACAGTTTACTGTATCAAAAATTTATGCTGTAAAGTTCCAAAAATAATGCCTCATTTTCAAAATTGCTTGGCATTTTGGATCTCATCTGATGTAAACTGTAGCTTTGAGTATTCACTAGCTTTGAAAATCAAATGACAGTGACACGTGCTAAACACTGAGCCCTGAATCTAAATAATTCAAAATTAAAAAGTAATTTTGAAACTCTAGTGAGAGTGTTGATAAGAAGTGGAATAAAGTTTTCAGCACAGTGCAGAAGAATTTCTGAGTCTTCTGACTAGAAATATTCAATCATGTCCACAAGACTGCTCTTACCCCCCCAGCCATGATCTGCTTTAGTTTATGCTAATTTCTTTCACCCAAGCTGTTCCTTAAACCAATCTTTCCTGATTGTTTTTTTTTTCTACAAAGCAATTCAGCATTATTTAATCTTACATGACACTCAGACAGTGACTTAATAATTAATATGCCAAGTAAAGCAGGTAAACTAAATCACCTCTTAAATTAAGAAACCAGATCCTTTCTATTAGAGCATAAACATAATTTAAAACATTGGTCTTAATAACTCATGCACTATTAAGGAAAGAGCAGGTGGCTTAGTGTTGCTAATGCTGAATTGATATTACAGAAAAATATGAGAATCTTAGGTTGGTGTATTATGTACTTCAGTTGCTTTCTAGCTGTACCATCAGCATTTAAATCATGAAATTAGATTCCTATTCATGATACACACTCTTCTGAATTTTAACATGCATATTATAATTATTTTTAGAAATTAAGGGATAATGTTTATTCCCAGTAGATACTATTTTTTTAAAACTTTATTATTAAAATAGCATGTTTTTAAACGTTAACTACCAAACTGCAGGAAGCAGGGCAGGTATCTCCCTGATAATCAGTAACCAAACATGCTCTTTCCATTAGCAGGCTGGGTGAAAAGAGAGGCTGAGCTGGAGTCAGTGTACACTAAGTGCCCCAGCATTAGAAGTTCAGGAAGGGTCACTGATGGGACTGCAGGCAGTTTGGTTTAGCTCTGTTTTGCAATGGCCATTTAAAGTCTTTTTCTTTTTTTAATGCTCACATACCTGTACCATAAGGCTCTTGTGCACAATTCACAGCTGCTCAGCATCCCTTCCAGGCAGAAACAGGGAAGTTTGTCTCCTGCCTGCTCCCCGGACCAGAATTCACCCTTAGTTTCTGCAGAGTGACATCGTGCATTGTACACTGAGAGCCAGGAGCTTCCACTCTGATACATCCAAGGAGCTGAAAATAGGGACACACTGTCTCCTGCTGCACTATGTGCCAATTTTGCAGTGGTTTTTTTGCACTTTGATGGTGAAGATGTAGCATTTAAATATATACTGCAGAGCAAGGCTGAAAGCAGACGCCTAAATTGTGGTACATAGAATCCACTGTCACATCGTCATAAATTATGAAGATAAATTTGTCACAATGGCCACTTACTCACAGAAGTTTCCTGACTACCCCTTGTATATTTTGAACCTTTGGGTATTTATTCATCTTCCCCCTAGTCAAGCAAAACCTTTGTTAAAATACTGGTAGTATTTGCATCTAGATCTCTTTTTCACATTGGGCACATTTAAATCATAGATTTAGTTACACAACAACAGAATGAAAATATCAGGGAAAATAAATGCCAGAGGAAGAAAAATCTTTACACTGTGACCTGCAAAACAAGATTATTCATTTAGATAAGTGTAGTTTAAAATGCCTTACTGTAAGATCTGCAAGGACCCTGTAAGAAATAAACTCCAGATCTGGACACAAACTCAGTCATCTTTTATGTCAACAGAAATACCAAAGTTTACTCTTTTAGATTAAAAATAATAAGAAAGAAAAAGTAAAAAGCTCTAGAAGCAGGGATGTGCCCAGTAGGAATTCTCTAGTTGATAAGTTAATGGTATGGTCCAGGGCTGTCTTCTGACTCATCATCACCTGTGCCAAGATGATGTAATTTTACTACTGCAAGAGTTCCGTTAAACGTCATTGTTGATACTGAGGGTTGACAGAAATTGTTATGAATTTAACACTGGCATGGAGACAGAGTTAGTGATCTCACAGATAATTTAACTTGTCACAAGTCCTTTCACAGGGAATATAATTTTCAGAAGGAGACCACAAAGAGTTCACGAGTGCATGTGAAGCGTAGGTGTCAGGGGCAAGAGGTGCTCACACCTGCCAGACAAGCATTTGTGTCAGAGCACAAAACACAGACTTCAGATAAACCACTTGCTATTTAGCTGACATTTGTATCTAGGATGGTTTGGGTTTCGGAGGGATTTGTACATATAGGCTCTATTCTTAAAATTATTCACTTAGGTGCTGTAAAACAGGTGTGTAAAAGAAGTGAATGAAACCTGCCATTACCCAATGCCAACGGATGCAAAGGCTCTCAGTTCAAAGCTTTTGTTGAGTGTGAAATGTGGCAATAAAAGAGGATCAAACATGCAGTAAAATACTCTTCTGGGAACTAAAAAACCCTTAGTGCAGTCAGTGTTAAATAATATGCTCACATCAAATTGAAAAACAATGTGACCAGTGCCAGAAGAACCATCCCTGTGACGTTGTCACTTAGCTAACAAGGGAGTGCTCCTCCAGCACACGGCCCAGGGCTGTGTGCACTCTCCTGAGGATGACAGGGAGGCTCCGTTTGAAATGTCATTAGTACCTCCAAATCTGCCTGTTAGGATTTGAACGCCACTTATTTGAAAAGAATAAACAAGGATCTCTGAACATGGGAATGAGAGACAGGAGTCTTTGGTCCCAGTTTTGGTCTTACTAGCTTAATTTAACAAATAATTTCCTATATCTTCATGCTGCTGCTTGAAAGCTGCTTTTGATGAAACCAAAAGCAAAACACCTCCCTATACTTTCAAGCAGGGCTCACATCCAACACAGTCAGTTAAAAAGCTAATGAGGCAGGGATGTAGCAACAGCTCCTTTCACTAGACTGATCAACCACTTTACAAATGAACATGGTGCTTCTTTAAGAGAGACCTAAACATGCTGAAATGGTCCTTCAGTCAATCTCCAGCTATATTTGCTCCTCAAAACATAAAGAAAGAGATGAATGATTTAAAGTTGTTGTGGAGCTGACTGAGAGAAAGAGCCAGACATATGAAAAATGCTGTTTTTGTGGAGAATGGCAGCTGCCATGGTGTAGCACCACTTTGTGGTCTGGGGTTGCTGTTTAATGAATGACAGCACAAATCCTGCTGCAATCCTTTAGGAAAACTTCTGCAAGACAAAACATCCTGTATACATGCAGTGATAACCACACATTAGAGAATGAAGCATAAATGGATTGTATGGCAAAACCCATCTGTTGTAACTGCAGTTTATATTTAGTGCTGTGTGATAAAATATCTCCAAAATCACATAAATCATTGTGATATTCTAGCCCAACCTCCTTGATCTCTATTCAGAAATCGCAGCAGCTGTCTTTAAAAGGGTGCGTCCCAACAGTAACAAAATTTGACCCTATTAATGAGATCAAAGCTTAAAATTACTAGATACTGGATGATGGCAATTATTGTTCTGTTACAATTAACAAAATTCAACCCTTGCACTCATAAAACACTTCAAATTTTATTAAGCTGGTAAAGGATTGGGGTTTAGCTAACACTAACATGTCAGTAGGAATTGGACTTATGTGATGCTGTTAGATGTAGTGCATAGAATAGGATTTACAGCAGGAACATTAAATTTATATTAAACTTGTGATATATTTTTGTCTTCAGTTCACAGTAGAAATAAATTTATTTTGTACGTTTATCTCTGTGAATTCTCATAGACCTTACGACCATTAGTAGCAGATTTAAGTCCCATTAAAAGAGACAAACAGAACAAAGCTCTGCTTGCTCTTCCCTGTGCTTGTAAGAATAACTTGCACAGATCTGTGAGATACCATCTGTAATTTGTTGTAGCTTTGAGAAAGGCCTGAAACCTGGTCTGTGCTTTCAAGACTAGCAAAGGCTATGTGGTGGGTGCTTGACACTCAGACCAAGGTTGTACTCAAGGAGTCCACACCAACAAAATTCCAGGGGGATCCCTGGAGACACCATGGCAATGCAATGGGCAGCTATACCACTGCCTTCAGAGGGGACAGCTCTTCTCAGAAGGACATTGGCAAGTAAAGTCGTGCTTTTCCTATTGGGATCGCTGCCAAGTGGTGTTCGTGACATGGAATTAGACCAAGAAAGTGAACCCAAAGACTATAGGAAAGCTCCTTAATTTTCCTTGTCTTTTCCTTGTATGCAGGAACAGTTGGGTGTAGTAGACTTTCTACTATCTGTGCTTTATCTTCCATCCTAATGCTTCTAATGTATTTGTTTGAGACCTAATTAAAGCAATTCTTCCATTTTTTTCTCAGCATTTTCAGTTGGAACTGTTGTAGGGACACGGTCCCGAGGTCCTTCAGAGCTGGAAGCGGGCACAGGGGAATAAGCTCTGTCACTGACCGTGTCCAGAACATTTCCAGTCAATTCTAAAAGTTTCTCTAGGACCAAACATGACTGCACACTCATCCAAAGCCCCTGGTGATACACAGAGGGAAAATAGCTGCAGGGAACTTTGTCAAGCTAGTTCACACCAGCCAGTCCACAAGCTATAGAGAAAGTCATGAAAATGATGGCATTCCTCACCCTGCACAGGCCTGGTAGGACTTGGAAAGAAGATTCTGTGTGATTATGGGTGAGTGCCACCCCACAGACATCTGTGGCAGATACTTTTACATGCAGAGCATTTGATGCATTGCTTTGAGCAGGTGAAGAAAGACAAAGAGAACGCATCATTATTTATCATGTGCCAGCTGGCAGGAATGCCAGGATCAGGATGGTTCTCCTAGGGACACACCAAGATCACCATCAGTCAGCAAAAGACTAAGAGGATAGAAAACAAATCCTTGGAAAAGGCATAAGACCAGATTGCACAAACAAGTTATTAGCAGCCAAAGGATGATACTTCCTTACAGCTAAGGTAGTAATTCCAGCTTTTCCTTCTGCCTTCAAAAATTTTCCTCATTTTCTTATGCTGGAGCTCCAAGTGCCAGTACAGAAAGGGAATCTGATACAGTGCTGGCAACCACCCTGTTTTGAGCAGGAGATGAGACAAGATGGATCTGGGGTCCCTTCAGACAATGTTTTCATGACTTTGTTTTTGCTTCTCCAGATGCTTCTAGAAGCAAACAGGCTTTGAAATATGACAGCAATATGAGGAAACTTGAGCATAAAAACAGAAACAACCTTGCGGTCAGCATGGATGGGCATTACAGTCATGGTCATTTGGGCTGCAGGAAGAATAAGACGCAGCTGGCAATTCACCTCTGTCCCTCTTCAGAGCTACAACTTCATACAGAACCAAATGCTGCACACCTGAAGGATGGCTGGTTCACCTGGGCAGTACAAACATGTGTTTTCCTGCTAATCTAGAGAATGCATTGTTCCAAATTTCATAAATACCTCATACAGAAAAGAGGGAGGATTTAGAGGATTTCTACACGTTCAATGAAAAACATGCTCAGAACTAAATGATCTTTGGAAAAAAAATACTTACTGTCAAAAAAAAAAAAAAGAGAAAATTTCATGGTTTTAGTAGAAAGTTATAAGGTTAAAAAAAGGGTAAAAATGTAACCCAAGGAAAAATAACATGTGAAGGCTTGTACCAAAACACTCAAGCACTGCTGAAGGCTTGAGCTAAGTGTGTGGCAGTCAAGTCTCACTTATACCATGTTGTAACTTGAAATAGTGGGTCATGAATGTGCCCCTATGATACCGCTGCATCTGAAAGATCTTTCCTCTTGCCCAGTCCTAGTATGACATGGGAGATACAGTCAGTTCATTATGCAATTCGCAGGTAAAATTTAAATTATAAAAAGTCCCAGAAAATTGCACAGATGTCTTTTTGACACTTCATAATTTTCCCTTGGTAATGTGCTTAAGTTGTAACAATCATCTGAAAGACATAAAATGTGATGGGGAAGGTGGAGGAAAGGAAGCACTTACTGCTAACTCTATACTGGTGAGATAAGCGCCAGTCATAATCTGACCTGATATTAATTTCTGTATGAGAAGGGGTTTTCAGAAGAAATCAAATGCTAAATACTTCTATGTAATTGTAAAGAAAGTAACCTGTGAAGTCATGGGCTATTAACTAATCACTATACTTCAACTAACGGCAGCATACAGTTGCTAGGTAACCCCTGATAAGATGTGTGCATTGGCTGGCTGAGAATTGCTGGCGAAAAGTGATTCCCTCTGCCAGCACCAACACCACCCAAACCATCACTGAGTCAAACTGATTACAAAGGAGTTTCTGTTTTGACTGATTTTATAGGAGATAAATGGTGACTACATTGTGTTTAGACAGACGAAATCTGCACGCGGTTGATAAAATCTAAAAAAATGCAATCAATGAAGTGCATTTGTTGCTTTTTCAATGGGTTCATTTACCCTTGACATCATAATGCTGCATGCTGCAATCCCGAGTTCTCCAGCTGATTTATTTTTATATATTGCATTATATTTCATAAGATGTAAAGAGTCAGATGACTGCAAACTGACTCTGAAAATCAATGAGGAGCAGATACCTACTGGCATATATGAGCAGTGCTTCCCTTCTACAATTTTTTAATACTTTTTACTCTCTATTTCACACTATCACATTTATGTGTTTGATAGAAACCTGAAATTCAATTTCATTTGAGCATTTTTTTCTTTATTTTCATTTACCAAGTTAATATTAAATAAAAATGAATGCTAAGTCAATTCAGTAAACAACTTTTGAAGAAATATTATACTGACTTGTCCCAAATAGAATGAAAAACAAAACAAGTCTAAAACCAAAACAGAGAAGACATCCTCAATATCAAGAACTACATGGAAATTACCGGCAGAAGGGAATAGGTTTAATTTTTTTACCCAACTGCCTAGCATTCAATGTATTATCCATAATCTGCAAACTATTTTGGCAAAAAGATCTTCTGATCTCTAACAATGACCTGTAATGTTTTCCTTGCCCTGGAAAAACATACATTCTCAAGAAAATTATTTAAAAGAAATTAAGATAAATTCAAAGGTATTTCACCCTTCTAAACTTCTGAATTTTAGGTGTGTGAGAGCTGTCTCCCTCTCCTGGACGATCCAGGCAACCCGAGGGAACTACAGCTGCTCAAAGACAAGAAGCCCCAGGTCTGAGGTGAGCACAACCAAGAGTCAGCTGCCCTCATGTTTATGAGCTCATATGAATATTTTCTTCACGGTAAGATGTCCATATCATCCCCTAGGAAGGGGTGAGAAAACACTGGAAAGAAAGAACAAAAATAAGAGATGACAACATTATTATCTTTGTCTTCTGAGTCAGCTTTGAGGTTCAGAGTCACACCAGGGGTTTCTACACTACTAGAAGAGAAACACAGTTGTTTGCATACACTTTGAGTGGCATCACTATTTTTATATCCCCATCACACATCTCCTGTGCTGGCATCAGCCAGGGCTCTTTCCATGGCATGCATTGCTCACAGCTTGATGCAACAAACTGCCCGACAACTATATTGAGAAATGGCTTGTTTTGTTTTTCTAATTTGGAAAACAAAGGCGCACTGCAAGCTGCGCTGACTGGGAAGTCATACATCTTTAACACAAAATAAAAAGGAAAAGAAAAGAAGGAAATATCCTTTAGTTATAGCAAACGCCTTCCTCTTCCCTTGCAAAATGCCCTGTCAGCATGGCCAACCCCATACCACTTCTCAACATCAGCCAAAAAAGAATGAACTCTTTCTTCTCTTTGTGTTCAAAAGTTAATATTAGGGAACTTGCCTGTAAAGAGAGGGTTTCAGGCTACTAGAAAAGACTCTTGATCAACTATGAAACTAATGCAGACTACAGATTATTCACTGCTTAGGCCAAGAGTTTTCAGAGTTGCCTTGGAGGGTAAATCACCCACTGGGCCATCAGTGCAGGGGCTACATGAAACGTAGGATGGAACTAAAGCGCTCTCGTATGGTCTCTTAGAAATGCACAAGGGTCGGGAGACCTGCTGGACTTTGACTGCTCAAGCTCAGTGTGCTCACACACTCCAAGGGCACAGCCTCAGTGCTCTGTCAAAGATGGCCACAAATGGTTGAAGATCACTCAGGAATCCCCAAGACAGGCTTATCAGACTGACATGGAGTTTGGTGAATATTATTATCACCACTTCAGCCAACACTGAAGACTGTGATATCCTAGTTTACCTAGTTATTTATATGACACAATCATCTTGACACCTTAGATGTAATGGAGATCCAACCTATTTAGTCTTAGCTTTTAAACTGAATTCCATTTAACTATGCAGTCCCAGCTTTTGGCTTTCCCTCTAATCAGCGATGGGGAATAAAAGGCAATTCCAATCATAGCTGGACTCTGCTGATTATAGAGCTCAGCTGACTACACTCCTATCACAGATGATTCAGTTAAGTGTCTGTACAACTAAGTTTGGGGTGGAAAATGTCAGCTACAAATAGACTTTTCTAATCAGTGGGCTCATATCTCACTGGAGAGTAAGGGTGCAGGAAACTGTGAGCCAGTCTTTCAAAGCCCTGGGAAAAGCCAGAGCCTATCTTATGGTCTGAGATCCTGGAAACCACAGATCTGCCATTGCCCACTCCTCCAGTGTCCCATGAAATAAGAGCTGAGGTAAAGTTTCTGTAGATGAGCAGGATTGCACTCAATATATAACTTGCATGCATCATTTATCTTCTCAAGAAATGATCCAGCAAACCCCTGAGCATCTGCTAATCTGTCAGGTATTTAGCATGAGGTAATGCAGCCTGGTGGTTCCCTGTACCTCCTACATCATGGTAATTAATAATAGGCATATGAGAGACCTGGCATTAAGCAAGGAAGAGACCTTGCTCTGAAAGCTGTACATCCTGAATGGGCTGGGTAGGAGTACTGAATTAAAACCCTGCAAATAAGTAATTTTACAACAGAGGAATTCTGTGGTTCCCGTTCTCCTGAGCCGGAAAAGCCAGAGTGGATACAGTTTTTCATTCTGCTCTCCTGACTTGTGGTCTGATGGCAGATTTTTTAGACTATGTTTTAATTTAAAGCAGGCACCAATACAATATATAGTTGTGACATATATATATATACATATATATACATATATATATATATATATATATATATAAAATAAAGATGACTTCCTTCTTCTGTTTCCTTAGGGTTATTTGCATTCTTAATCAGAGACAGAATTTGGCTGAGAATTTGGGAGTCCCCAGGATGAAGCAGAAAATTCAGCAGAAATTTAATTGCTCAAAATGTATCAAGTTGCCATATTTTGTTTATTTCCTGAGATTCAATTACGAGAATTGCCAGTCTGCAACTCCAAATTGCATGACAACTGTTGAACTTACAGTCTCACGAGGATAATCACCCCAGAGCACAACAACACACACATTGCTCCACTACCATCAATTAATATAAGCTACCAGTAATTAGAAAGGGCAGAATAAACTCCACAGCTCCTTTATTCCCTGACTGGTATAATGAGGATATCCTTCTCTTGTCTCCTGGGTGGGATCTTTTGGCACCTCTGTTGTTACCGTTTTTTCCTAGACGAGTTGGGTGCAAATACGGTTTCACTTCACAAAATGTCTCAGTGCCCTCACCAGTCTGTTCATCCTTGTCAAATCAGGATTTCACACATTGTTTTCTGCACATTCCCTAATCTTAGCAAAAGTTTAAATTCCCCAGCCCATTGCCACCGGCTATTAGTCTGGCACAAAACTCAAGTTCAAAATGAAAAAGATAAAACAGAGCAAAGACAGCAGACACAGCCACTATTGCTCTGTTTTGTCATGTCACACCTAACAAAATATGGTTAATAGCACCACTGTGTTATTGGTGAGCCAGAGGGACAACCAGGTGTGTCTTGTCATGCCCTGTGAACATTACCTATTCCTGAAATATTCTGTATCTGCCCATTAGTGTTCCCAAAGTTCACCATGTCAATAGACCGAGGAACATTTCATTGTCTAATGGATAAAAACCAGCAATAAAAACATGGCATTAGCCACTGTGGATGTTACTGGCCAACAGGGTCACAAACAACACCTGGATCTACTCCAAGCTTTGACTGTTGAAACAAAAATAGTAAAGTATTAAAACGGCAATTTAAAATTTCACATATTAATAATTATTTTTTAAAATATTATGGCATCCTGATATGACCTTATCTATCTGATAGACTTTTAGCATTTTTGCCTACTGATACCAGCAAAGTAGAGAAATTGAACTTGTTTAGAAAGGAGACACAATTATTTTTATTTTATATATATATAATATGTTTTAAATGTAATAAAATACCGTCAGTTTGTTTAAAAAAATTATCTGCAGATTCGAGCTTATCTGGGTGAAAAACTCTCTTCTCTGGTTTAAGAAAGAATGATTTTCCTTTTAGCATTCAAATTTGCATGCCAATATACTTTGCATATAATTTACATAACACACAGTATCACAACCACTTTGCCTCTTATTGTAAAATCCAAGATCAGCTCCTAGCATTTCATAGCTAGGATTATTAAAACATTTTGTTAAGTCAAGTCTGAAGATAAGCTTCCATCCTGATGCTTCTGGAATTGCCCACTAATGGGCAGGAAAGGTGAGCATCTGGTTCCAACACTGGATAGGACTTTGGGTCCAGACAAAAATTTCTCATGGGTTTGTTTTTAAATCCAGGTAATTTTATTTAATATCTTTATACCTTGTATACTTAATTTTAAAATGAGAAAGGTGATAATTTTTATTCCCTTTCTTTCCTATTCTTGTCTTTTTCAGTGCTTATCTTAATCACTCAAAGACACAGCTTTCCTGTCACTTTATGTGTGGGCAGGTACCCAGTGAGATCCCAATCCTGTCTAGAAAGCATTACTGTAATGCTCCTGTTAATCAAAACTACTCAGCCTTTTTTCAATTAAATGATTTATGCAAAGAAATATCAATTTGCTGCAGAATGATTTTTTTTAATAGATCCACATAAGTTTTAGGGAAACTTTGAATAGAGAATTTCTTTTCATGTCAAAAGCATGATTTTTTGTTAATGTTCAGTTGACAGAAAGCTTTACCACCATCTACAGTTTGGTGTCAGAGCACTCCTGTGGGAAACCAAAGTCCAAGCCTTCCACCCATCTGACTCAGAACAAGAATCTTGATATAAACCAGGAGCTATGTTGAACAAATAGCCGTCCCAAGGTCTCATAAGCTATCTAGAATATTAAAATAGCTAAAAAAAGAGAAACAGTTCCTGGAGACTAATGCTAAGTGTCGCTAATGAGGTTCAGCCCACACAGAAGAGCCATGCAGAAAATCACGGTGTCTCTCCTTCTGCATGAGGACTTACACCTCCCCTCAACTCTGGGTCTCTGTTGTGCTTCAATCATGAAAAACTTTCATCCTAATGGGAAAGCAGCAATGCTCCACAATATCAACAAGCTCTGCGGCACACAGAAGTGTCTCCTGTTGAGCGCTGCCAAGTGTGTACACGGTACTTTTGTGGGGAAAATCGGAGTGCACATCCTGAAGCTGCCTCTGATACTTCAGTAGTGTGAAGTAGCCGCTCCCTGCATGAAGGCAACTGGAAATGGGACCCAGGACCACAGCTGAGATCCATGAAGCACCTGAAGCCTCTTTCTCACCTGTGGTAAGAACCTGAAGATTTTACTTAATACACAGCCACCTTAAAAAGTTAAAATTGGCTGCAGAGGTTAGTGGTCTGAGTATTCACACTGTGTTGGATATATGGCATACAGGTAGCACTGCATTGCTTATCTCCAGGTACTGTTTTGAGATGTATTATGGCTTACTATATATGTGGCTTAAATATTTAAGACCAGGCTGGATGGGGCTTTCAGGCACCTGGTCGAGTGGAAGGTGTCTCTGTCCATGGCAGGAGGGTTGGAACTGGATGATCTTTAAGGTTCCTTCCAACCCAAATCATTCAATGATTCCGTGATTCTATGATTGATGCCTCTCTAACCATAAACTCTCTACTTAAGACAAACTCAAATCAGCATTTCAGTAGGAGCCACTAAAACTGATTTGGTAATTTTTCCTAAGTATCCATCTATTTTAGCCAAGGTTGCTTATTATATATATATAGACCAATTTTCTCCATAAAGAAACAATTATGAATTATGCTAAAATCAATAGTAAAACATGTAAGAAGATGAAGTGAATAAAGAAGAACTTGGTTCAATGATGCTGCCTAACCTCAGTGCAGGCTGCTGCTGCTCTCCTGCAGAAAATGATGAACTTCAGAGTCAATTTAGTGTCTTGGGGAAAGGCAAAGAGAAAAAAAACCAGCTATCTAAAAACCACTCTGATCAAATGGGAAGGAGTTAAGAGGAGCCATTAATACTCTCAGGTGTACACCTTGCTGGAGCAGGCAGCAGTAGAAGAATGGACAACTCTTTCAGGAACAAGTAATGGAATTTCCCAGAAAATATCTAGCTGCCTTACATTATCTGGCACCTGCACACCAGACACCTGTACAGCTGAACACCCATCTGCTATATATGCTACATGCATTTCCTTTCTCTTTTTTTAAGCTTGGCAAAGGAGTTGATTAGGAAGATAAAGTCTCTGAAAAACATTTTGGACAAAGATGCCAGCACAGATTGTACAGTTAAAGATATCAGGTCTGCCAATACATGCACACCACACTCTGCAGGCTGCTTATACTTGCCTCACAACAATTTATTGCACAAATTGCTGGAATTCTGAAACAAGCCATATCTCCATATTCCTATTTAGTATCGATTTCATAAGGAAAAGGTGCAATCCCTGGCACAAGCAATATTCGTGTTCTAACTATTCCCTTTTTTTGGTCAGTAGGAATATCCTTTCTTTCAGAGCAGGCTCTGGCTATCTTTCTGCCCTCTCCTGCTACAGGCAATATACCTGAATGTTGCTGATATATTTTTTACCCAGTTTCAACTCTACAAAAAGATGCTTTTTGTATGGCAATTTCTCCAGGAATTAAATAAACTCAGTGAAGGCATTTTGAGCTTTAAGAGGACTGAGTCACACACTGCTGGTGTGTGCAGGACAATCAGGAGCTGCATGGAGCAGTTCAGCGTCCAGCAGCACCCACAGGTCTGTCAGGCGGATCTCAGAAAACACAAGACCCCTTCCACAAAAGGATGTCCTTCTTTATACACACATATATATATATGTGTGTATGTGTATATATGTATGGGGTTATTTGTAGGATCAGGATCTTAATCATGTGTCTAGTTTTTTTAAAAAGGTCGTAAAACCCCTGAGAAGTACAATGAAGAACAAGATATTTTGTGCAACCACTGAGTTTAATAATACTAGTAGTGGTAGTGGTGGTAGTAGTATTAGTAATAATAATAACAATAATAGTAATAATAATAATAATAAAAAATTATGTCAAGGCAATTCTTTTGGGACAAACCAGATTTTCATACTAATTTTCATACTAAAGACAAAATGAAGTATGAAGAAGTATTTTAAACTGAGTATTTTAACATGCAAGTATATTAGTTGAATAAATTAACTGATATAGAAAACATACTAGTCTCATTTTTGGATAAATTATGATACATTTTATTCACATTGTATGTTTTTTTATATGTTGTCCAGTCAGTGACTGCCTGACTCTTCTGTTCAGTGCACAGCACACAAAATACAAGTTAGCTCTTCAGGCAGTGCATGTGCACGCACAGATACAGAGATACACACACAAAATCCTAAAGCAGCAAACTGCACTTATCTTCTTCCCATTTTTATATCATACATATTTCATTAAGCTTCATGCAGAGTGTCTTCTGATTTATGGTAATTGTCAACAAAAGCAAAAAATGCCAACAATTTTAACCCTGCAGTACTGAGGATTTAACTGGGATAAAATTAAAATGTTTAAGGGGGAAAAAAAAGCCCACAACACCCTAAGCCACTGGGAGCTTGACCCTTGAGATGCTGTCAATTTTTTATTTTATTTCATTGTGTTTGTTGTCTGTAGAAGCAGATGCCAGCAGCAACATCTGATGTACCGGACACCTCCAGTGTTATCCCAGCATGCTCATGGCCTGGAGGACTTGGAGTAAGACTAATTTCCATATCAAACCCAATTTAGATGAAACATCTTGGTTAAAAAAAAAAAAAAAAAAAAAAGCCAGCGCATCAATAGCCCCTTGATTAGATTTTCATCTCCTGAGCAGACAAATATGAATATTTATTACCATGAATGCAGATTTCCCTCTTTCCATTGCTCTGATCTTGAATATTACCCACTGCTAATTTTTATGAAAATTTGGGCAACATAATGTTTTCACATAAACTGACAGTTCTTGAGATAATCCCGTTATTGTTTGGTGGGAAATGACAGTTTCCGCTTATTCATGTGTTAACGAGGGATTAAATATTGTTTTTCATCACCATAATCTAAGATGGACTGGAAATTAAAATTCAAACATTGTGCATTAGCAGAGCTTTGAGGACCAGAATTTGTTTGCATTCACTTAGTAAAGATCTGTAAATTAACAGTTTAACAATCAAGTGAAATCCATGTCATAAAACCAGCACTGACATTTGTAAAATGAAGTCATTACTCTAGCTGCTAAAGGTAAAGAACTGGAGAGACAAATAGTTTGCAAAATGACATCCCTTTGTGAGAGCAGAGTGCACAGTGCACTGCTGTCAGCTGCAGTGGTCCCTGGGCGTTAATGGACCAGGTCACTTTTCCGTGGCACAGAATCATGTCCCTTTGCCTTGTCACAGGTGCTGATACCCACTCAATATGCTCAGATCACAGTGAAAAATCCCTCTATAACAGATCTCTCTCCTTGTTGTTTCTACAGAAACTTTGAGTTAGTAATTCAGTGAAGTATGTTTGCATTCTTATTAAAAAAACCCCCAACGTTTCCCTTTGATACCAGTCAAAGTGCACACAGAACTAAACCTATGCTTAGCCAAAGCAACTCAAATATCTGCCTTAACTAAATCTTAAAACTATCTCACCAGGATAAATCTGCTGATTAATGCAAAAAGAAACAAAACCAAGTTCTAACAAACTAACTTATTAGGAATCCCCATGTTTAAATTTAGAAACTTGTTAAATTTTTTCTGACACAAATAGCCTTTAATACGTGTAACAGATAAAGCCTTGCATTCTGAAGGCTGTTGGAGTGATGGACACTACAGCCATGTTGCCTTTGAGGGTGGATGTGGAGACAGAGTTTCTGCAAGAAAATGGACACATGGTGCACCAGCCATAAGGACAAGTGAACAGAGCACGTAGAAAACGTACACAGAGAGAGAATGCTGATGCTTCAAGGACAGAAGGACAGAGGCCAAAGAAAAACATAAACAAAGATAGAAAACTGTCTGATGATTTGTGTGTATAGGTGCATGGTAGCCGGGCGAACAGAGCGAGAGATCCAATTAAATCATTCCATGTCTTATGTGTGTATATTGCTTTGCCAATCATGTAACGTGTGGACGCCTGGACAGGGGGAGCATAGTGTATAATAAGGGTGCTTGGGGGCAATAAAGTGGCTTCTGCTGGATTCATATTGGATCGTGCGTAGTCCGTTTACTCCCGCAGGTGGAAACTTAGTTACGTACAAGTGCAAACAGTTCTGAGAAGGATGAATAAGAATGTGCTATCAGGCCTTCCCAGAAAGCAAAGTTTTTAAGTTTTACTTAAGTACTTGAAGCTTAGTACAAAAAAACCCATAATAAATGGCACAACAATTCTTTTGACCCTCAGCAGAAGTTTTAATTCAATTATTCTTTAATTTTAACATGCCTTTACACCTGTGCTCCAAAGGTGACCACACTGAAACTGCCTGCTGTGAGCAGTCCCTGGCCTGGATCTTGCTTAGCTGGTGAGGCAAACAGCCTAAAGAGTCCTAATTGGCACAAGACACACTGTGAGTGACTGACAACAACTTAACAGTACAGACGAATGTGGGACCATGACAGGCTCTGGGCCCTGCTCCTGCTTTTACCAGCTCTGATGCAGCTATAGGGCCCCTGATGTCAAGGCTTCCTGTAGGAAGGCTGGATGTCTCAAAGTTTGAATCTCAGAAGCAGATACTTATTCTCCTGTGCTTCAGATCCAGAGCAGAGGTCCTGACAGGTGTCCTTCCATGTTGACCTATATGGGAACCTTTCCTGCCCTACTAGAGAGAGGGCTGAGAAACTGGGATCTGCCACTTCTTCCTGTCCTTAAATAGTTAAATATGTGTTTGAGATTGCTTGAAATCCATGTGTTCCGGTCAGGATCAAGCTCCTATTTGTGGAGATGGAAGAATCTCCTTTCCTTATAATTTCTGACCATCTCTATCCCTCAAACTTCAGTCAGTTTAAGAGAATTTAATATTAATCTGCAGCTTCCCCAGCTAACGCATTACACCACCCAAGATTTTGTTTTCCTTTGACCCATAATAACTTGGTTGCTGGTAGAAGGAGATTGCTGAATTTCATGAATCAGTAAGATATCTAGTACAATCAATCATGTTCTTCTATGTAAAGATTGCTTATTAATATATTGAGTACGGGCTGCCAAATCACAGTTAGGGTGGATAATAACATTGATTCTTAAACAGAATTACCCTGCAGTTTGCTCTATGTAGCCAGTGCTGGTATCTAAATCTCTTTCCTCTGCAGATTTATAATGGTCTGTAAGGGAAACTCTGCTTTAAAACAATGGCATGACACAGCCTAAACCCAAGATAAACAAACACATGCTACTTTTTAACCAGCACAATGTTAAAAAAGACAAAAAGGAACAACCCTGGTAGGACGCATAAGTTCCTGAAGCCACAAGGCAAACCGTATCTTGTTTCATTTTACATGATACTGAATAAAAATTGAATTGCTGTAGTTGCCATGGCAACTGCCACATCACTTGGCACTTCTGCTCCTTTAAATCACACAGTGCTACTGTAAAGGAATTCATGAACCAATGTGACACTTGAATACTTGTGCTTTATATACTGTTTCAGGAGGAAAACATAAATCAATATAGACTGATAGTTGTCTCTGAAAATCAGGTTTTCTGTATTTTTCTTTACATTATAATCTCCTCATTTCCTTGTCGCGTTCTTTAAAAATTTGTAAAGAAGATGGAGGGCGTTGTCACAATCAGAGCACAAGAAAAGAAATTACTACTGACACATGATTTCCAAACTGAAGCTGTGACCTGTCATTCAGATGTCAAAATACCTCTGCTATGCAATATTCAAATCAAATACAGGGGATAAACATTGGAACTTTGCCCCTCCACAACCAGAGACGGTGTGATATGTGACAGAAGACAGTCTCAGGAGCATCCAGGCATCTCTTTAACTCTAAACTTAGAAGCAGCTTAAAAGGAATGTCTAACTATATACTTAAAGCTAAGCATATTCTAAATGTTTGTAGATTTGGGGCCATGACTTATATTGTTTTAGTATGCTCTGTATATAGCATGCAGTAGCAGAAGATAGTTGACAAAATAACGTGGTAAAATGATACACATATTGGGTGCTGCATATTTTTTGTTTTTAAACATTTAACACTTTTATTAACATTCTGGATGCAATTTATTTGAAAAGCAGCCCTCTAGTGGGCTACGTACTGTAATGAATAGTTAATAAATAGTATTAACATTATCTCTAAATATTAGCTAGAATGCATTTTTTAAAAGCATACAAGGTCTTAAATAAATGAGCCATAGATCTTCATCATTCTCTTTGGAGAAATTTAATGTTCTGTTTAGCATTATTCCCCAAATTTCTTAAAGTTTTACTTCTGAATGCTACTGTGTGACTAACTTTTGATTAGCATAACTTTACTGTTCATGTGTACTTACAAACTGTAATAGTGAGATACTATTCACTTGCAGTAGAATTTCACATAAGTAGTATATTACTAGTAGAATTCTATGTAAAATATAATCTATTAAGTTTTAAGGGTTTAACTGCTTTAGAATCTGTAATTTTTGTGTGTGGGATAAGGTAAGTGTTTTTCATTATGCCTTCACCAAGACTATTTCTAGGATTGTAGTACTAAAAGGTTTTTATTTAGTATTATTGCTCTTATTTCTATATATGGACTAAAGTTGCATGCCTTAAGGAAAAGAACCCCTCTGTGAGCTGATCCATGCCTTGCCCACAACAATGCATGTGGCTCCAAACACTGCCCCTCCTGGAAATCTGTTTGGCTGCTTATCAATTCAGGCACAGTGATCAGCAAAAGCCAACAGCAAGAGCTGTCTGTGGGAACTCCAATCCCAGATCTCACATAATAGGAAAAAATAAACTTGTTGATCTCTAAGCCATGGGGTTTGTAAGAAAAGATGCTGAAGGCAAGCATGGGGAAAAAGCCCTCCCTGGTGTCCCCTGGTCTAAGAATGCTTACTCTGTAGTGCAGAGGTGTCTGCCCTCACTTGTGCCTGTGCCTGCCTTCAGCCTAATTAGTTCTGGTAAAAGAACTAGTTTCAGTGGAAGCTGAAAAACTTAGCTGTGTCTTGGGCTGAAACTTGAGTATTTGCACATGCACAGCTGCTGTTCCTAAACCATGGTCGGTCTCAGACCTACCTCATCTAAATGATCTTGGGTACAGCATTCCTTCCAATCCTGGGTACCCCTGGGCAATACCTGCTCCAGATCAGGAGCATTTGGCTTGACAAGATGGAGCAGAGACAGCTGGAGTAGATCCCAGGCTAATTTGGTCTTTACAAGCCAAAAGCCAGCACTTAGCATTTTACCCAGTAGCCAAAGATCAGAAAAAAGGTTTACACCTTATTGTTCAACAATTGAAAATTATTTGTCAAGTTCTCCACTCCAATTTTTTATGTATTTCCAATCCAGTATCATTCCAGGTAAAATCTGGATATATAGACATAAGTGATAAAATTTGGCAACATTAAGGGAGGTAATAAGCTAGAAACCTGACTCCTGCCTCAGAAGCTTGCACGTCACTGGAAAGTCTGTCTTATCATGTCCTCTAGCTTCACTAGAATTTTTAAACGCAGATTTCTTTATTGTAGTAACATCACTTTATGCAACATCAACATAATTCTACACCTATCAAAATATCTATAAATGAGAATATCCTGAAACATGTCAAAATATCACTGCTCTATTTTAGAACATCTAGAGGTATGGTGAAACGTTCATTTTGCATATATTTTGGGTTATTTCCATTTGCTTTAGAAAACTGTTCTAATTTTTATGTCTGCCATATGAGAGCCATGATTCAAATCCTACAAATTAAGTTATGATTCCAATGATGAGTTTCTTCTGTGCATTCCTACTGGAAAATTGAGAGAGTTAATTTAATATAATTTATTCTGAAGTGGGTGCTGTTTTGTCAGTTCAAGACAGGAACAGTGCCATTCCCTTGGTTTGTTTCAGCCCTTTTTCATCGATTATTCAAATCACAGACTCTTATACTCCAAAACCTGATTACACTTTCTTGAGCCACTGGAGAGCCTGACTTCTTATTCTGAAACTGTGGTTGAAAACAAATTTCAGCCAAAAGCTGAATAAACATTTATCCATGTCACAGTAATTCTGGCCACAGCAACTTCAGCATGGAATTGAACTTTAAAATACTGTGCTCCTATAATAATTCAACAGTGCTTCTGTGAAGAGACAGAACTAGTTAAGTTCCCAAAGGATGCTGAAGGGATACCTGACATGGTGACCCCTGTGCAGGGCTGTGGCTCATGGTTTCTGCTGAGCTCCCTTGGGCTGGAGAGAAGCTCCTGGGTACGTGTCCAGCTGCACTAATATGTGTGGGACCGGGGCCACCGCCCCTGCTGAATCCCGAACTCAGGAGGAGTCAGGTGGAGCTGTGCTGATGCTAAGGAGGCTTTCCCTCTATGTGAGACAAAATGTTGTCCCCAAGATCTTGCAGGAGTGCTTCGCCATGCAGAGCAACAAGATCAGCTCAAGTAGTGGTTCACGTCAAGTTGGGACAGAGGAGAACTGAGTCATGAATCCTGCTCAAACGCTATTTAGCTCTTCAGTTTTTTTACCAGTACTGTGTCTTCCATGGTACTATGCAAATAGACACCTAAATAACACAACACATGCATTCATACCCTCATAGATACTCCCCTATAGGCAGTCCTTGAACAGCTGAAGAGGACCTCAGGACTTCAGAGATTTATTTCATGTGTAGGAGATCAAAAGAAAATACCTCAAAGCTTCATTGTATCTGAATAAAGAAGAAGGTGTGAAATGCTTGTGATGGATTTGTGTGGCACAAACATGCATGAAAATGAGACCAACAAATCTTGCATGGATACTGTAGAGGAGTTCTACAGGTTTTTAGTTTTAGTTTTTTCCAGCTCCTGTTATAGGTGCTGGAAAACTGAAAATAAAATAGAAACATCTTGGCTAATATAGTTCCAGAGATAGTACTACAGCAATCCACAGATCCTCAAGATTACAACCTCAGCAATAGTTTTCTCTACAGCAGAATTATTCTGGCTTTCTGGTATAACAGCCTTCTTGCAAGCAAGATAAGTGTCAAAATAATTCTGATTTTAAGAGTGATACAGATCATAGCAAACTCCAGTCTAACTCTCTGGATCCCTGTACTGTTGAATATTCTGTTGCAAATGTTCAATGTCGAGGTGGATGTACTGTGGAAATACTGGTAAAGTCTGTTCTCTAATGGCCTGAACGAAGCTCTGCTTGCCCACAGCCCAGACAGTGCTTCGCATTTTATCATCCACACCTTCCCAAGAGCGTACAGGAATTTTAAGCCAACATCCTGAAACACGAGTGGCTTCTGAAGTTGCAGCTTAGGAACTCATTTTTAATCCTGCTAAAGCAGAGCCTGCCCTACGCTGACACAACGCAGCTAACCTCAGGCCTAGCCAAAAGAATCACAAGCTGTGGAAACCTTTTACATGACATAAAGATGATGAACTGCATTGCAGCTGTGGTAGACTCCAGACCCATGTTGTTAATGACTATATAGCACATGTTTATGCAGTGACATAAAAGCAATTCATCAGGCCTCCCTGGACTTGACTGAATGGCTCAGTAAGCTTGGTGTGAATTTTATAATCTGTTGTTGCTTTTGAAATGTTTTTCTTGAGACAGGGGAAAGAAAGCAAGAGATTGAAGAGCTCTGAGAAGCATTTCTCATCTCCACAGAGGAAGAGAGAGTTTCCTCCTAGCACACCCAAGGCCTGGGAAGTCACTAGTGTCCACACATTCCTTACTGAGACACAAATACTGTTATCATAGATAGACACCTAAAACAGATTCCACTGTCCGGAGCCACACATGAATTATTGCTGAGCTTAGGAGAGTTCCTGTGTTTGTTTAGACAGCGGCTCCATTTGCCACTAGCATCTAGGCTATATTTCTCCTGAGGTATTTCAGATATGAAAATTGCCTTGCAAAATCAATCCTTTTTATTTTACAGGCTTGCAAGTGAAGATTATATATCCATTAACTTTGTCATGCATCTCACATGCTGCCCAAACAAAAAGGCCATTTCTCATTCTCTACTAAAGTTTTTCTAAGTACTTCTGATTTGAGCTTCTTGACTTTGATTTACTGTTACCATTACACATAATTCCATTCCTAATTCCAGTCTGAAGTAAAAGGAATCCTTATTCAACAAGAAGGTCCTTCATTATCTTTAAATACATATTCTCAATTATTTCAATAATAATTATTCACCAGGGTGAATAAATCACAAACTGCAAAACTGGATTACCATAGTTAAATTTAACCTAAAATAGCCTGAATCTGGTACTGTATCAACAGAGAAAGAGCTTGGTTACAGCACTCCTCTATTTTTTGTGTGTGTGAGACCACAGAAATTATGTACACCATCATATCTGATAAGACTTAGAAAGGGGAATGTACACAGCTGAGAGAATTCACATCCAACAAAATACATAAGCAGCTGAAGAAATGTTCTTCCATCACCTTACTTGGTCTAAAACACTTGATTCTTTCTCTGCTGATCACTCTCTTTCAGATATAACCTGGAACATATTTAGGCCAAAATGTCTGCTTCCCTTGAGCTAACCACTTTTCACTTTTTGCCTTCTAAGAATACATATCTGGCAGAGTGCAAAGCATAAACTTCTGTCCAAGTCTTCATTAATCCAGGCAGTATCGGTAGATTTTTATAAAAAGTTACAATAGCATAAACATATGGAAGGTGAGTTCTACAGTGACTTTTCCTAAACCGAACACAAGAATCAGACTGGTGAGGTCTCTGGCCTAAGAACTCTTCAGTTTTTCCTGCTCTGTTAGCTGGTCTTAGAATCTAGGAAGTCCTTGAGGTTATAGCTCCAGCACATCCTTAGACTACCATGGTTACAGCAACTCTAGCGCTACAATGCGGATTAATGATACATTTAGCAGGTGAAAACTTCCTGCATTCCAACTATCCAAAAGGGAATTCTTTCTCCATTGAACACATATAATACAAAAATTAATTTAACGGTAAGCATCTGAAGTGGGCTTTTATTCTCCAGCTGACTTTGAAGCAGACTGGAATCCATTCAATGACTGGAATTGGACAGGACACATGGAGGTATTTCATTAGCATGGATGAGCCCCATTGGGTAAAATTATACTGGCTTCCACAGCCTGTACCCCAGTCCTGATTCTCCTGTCATTTAACAGAAACCAGGGGCTGCAGACAGCACAACCACGAGCTTCAGTCTGGCCTGACCTCAGGACACAGCCTAAGGTGCACAGCCATGCCCCAGGATGCACTTCCCAGTTTCTGAGGTTATGCACCTGAAAGAAACATTCCTAGCTAAATCAGCTAAGGAGAGATGATGGCTTTCATCTTCTGATGTTTTCACCTATCCTTGTTTCCAAGTTCTAATTCTTTCAGCTTTGGCCCTGAGCATCACAGTAGGTCTCAGCGTTGCTACCTCTTCAGGACCAAGTCTTTCAATAACGTGAATGAAGTTGCACAGTGAACCTCACAAAACTTTTCAAGTTAAGTTCTTAGGCATGAACTGATAAAAATCAGAAATATAAACCCCAAAAATCAGTAAAGAAAGAAAACAACCTATATTAGAAGTTAGTAATTCATTATTTTTAATACTGAGAATAATGCAATCATGAGAAAAAGGTATTTGCCTAGCCCTAGAGCATTCACCACTAGCACAATTACTTAAATGAAAAGGAAAAAAAGAGATAACTGTGTACACAAAATTAGCACGAGAATTAGCAATCAACTGTAGTTCATACAAGGTTCTTAGCAGATAGCATCATGTTTATTAATAAATGACGAACTGCTTAGTGGAGTTTTTGCTTAGTGATATCACTATAATAACAGACACATGTTTTATTTATGTTTCAAGTTATATCCAAAATAAGCGAGACATTCACTGTCAGATTCTCTCTGATATCTAAAGACTCTTTACCCCAAATTTAAATTTCCACTGATCTAGATGAGATAGCACTCCATCAAAACCAAGGGGAATAATATGACGACTTCAGTAGCTGTGTTCATCTTTGGGGATTTTTTCCTGTGATACAACAAAGCAAAAAACTGCATTTCTTAAAGCTGGCTGCACTTTTCTCATAAGGACGGCATTTTTTTTTCTCTGTGGGATACAGTGCTATTTGTGCAGCAGATTGTATTTTGACAGATGCAACTGTATCATAAAAAGTCCCTTAGCACTATCAGACTGGTAGCTCACAAATGTTCATGAGCTCCAGAATTTCTTTAAAAAATCCCAACAATTAAAATATTTTTGAGAAGGTAAAATGCCTGAAAGCCACTTACCTCCCCCACACCAGTCTGCAGAATTTTCAGTCCAGTTGTTTTTTCAAGCTTCTCTTTGTTTATGGCTGTAAGGAAAAATTGAGATTGAGAGAGTTACAAGAAAGCTGGAATATGTATGATTTTACAGCACTTGCCACCAACCTTGTTTCCTTCATCAATATATTCATGACAATTCCTACCTATTCCATCAATGGAATATCTTTGCCTGAGAGCAACTCTGCTAGTCAGTTTTTCGAATGCATATTTATGCTATTAATTGCTCATTATTATGTGAAAAAGAAAGCCAAGCTAATTCTATTTTATGCAGTATTACACACATTTAACATAGATACACAATTTGTTTGAAAAGTTCTCTTCTGTGGATACTTCCCATTTCCTTGCATTGAAGAGCAGAGCAGTACTTCACCATTAGATCAGCACTGCCACTGCGTAGGACTTTTCACAACAGATACAGACTCTTACCTCACAGGTAAAATAAAGAGTTTATTTCACAACACCAGGATGCAATGCATAATTTTATTTTTTTTTAACTTAGTTTTTTCCTTATCATCAGCTATACCACTAAAAGCATTAAAAACTAAAATAAAGCAACCCAGCATAAAACAGTTAAATAAAGGTAATAATCACTAAGACTACAATTATACTTGCAACCCAGACACACTCAGGGCATGAGCTTGAGCACAGTTGTACAATTGCCCATACTCTTAAACCTATGGTCTGATACGATTTTGGCCTGTGACTGTTAGAAGCCTCAATAAAACAATGCTCAACCACGATTCTGGGAACAGCACAAGGATGAGATTATTCCTAGCTAGGTGTATGGGTAATGCCACCCCATTCTGGATGGGAAGATTTTAACCTTCTAGGTGCAAACTGTGTCAGCTGGACTTGTGGCCAAAACCCAGGCACCTGGCTTGATTTATTCATGAGTAGCAATGAAGCCTTGCAGCCTCCTTAACCTCTCCTTCCTTTAGCTGCCTGTTGACTGTAATCCAAGTGAGTCATCTGGGTTCTCTCTGCTGTCTCTGGAAAGGGATGCACACTTAATATGGTGAGTCATCCCACACATCTTACACATATCTGCAGGCACCTACCCCTTTTCTTTGATTATGAATAAAATTTGAGAGATGCAGCTTCTCAATTTTGGTTGCCTAAAGCAAACCTTCCAATCTGAAAGGTAAAGAAGTGCTAGGACATACCACACACTGTAAATTTACCTGAAAATAGTTAAGGGAATTAGGATTTTTTTTTCAATTTGTGAAAAATGCTCTTTAATTGTTGCCATTTGAAACATTCAAAGCAGCTCAGATTGCAGCAGACATTTCTTGAGGTAAGATTATTGTGAACTGGTACCTTATTGAGTTTGTCCAAAGTGCAACACAAATGCCTCACATTTATTCCAGAGGTAAGTCGGATCATTAGGCTCCATCTCACCACTTATGGAAAGATTCTTGTAAGAGTTTTTATCTGCAAAGACTCAAGTTACACCTCTAGCAATTCTAATACAGAAAAACTTTTCTTACTGCCTTCAGCAAGGGCTGAATATTGCCCTCAATTTAAACAAAAAGCTCTGTATGCCTTTTAGACTCAGACACCTTTACTTTTGCATCTTTTTCATATGCTGATTAAGCAGAGAGGAATATGGACTCCCAAGCTAAGAAAGCTTAAATGCATGTTTTGCTGAATGACAACCTAAAACCTGCATGCAATACTCACATACTTAACACCTGTGCCATGCTTTACACATTCACAAGCATATTTATCCCACCCAGAGCTAAAAGGACCATGTGAAGGTGAGTTGACAGAAAAATTAAATTTGAGACCACATTGTGCAATGTTGTATATCTTGTGCAGTATGAATTTCCAAAAAAATAAGTAAATCTTTGCAAAGATGTGCCATGCTACCACACTGACCACCTCACACCCAGCAAACACATTAAAGGCAGATTTCTACCAAGTGCCAAAATGTAGAAGATTTATAAAATGAGAAAGTTTCACAGCCTCCTTCAAAGAAACTGAATGGTCCAACAAATGATTGTTTGGAAGCTTAGGATAAAGAAAACTGCACAGCAGAGTGGCTGCAAAATAAATGGCTATAAGTAAACAACAAAGCTTAAATCCCACTGTGTAATTTCTTACCACATGAACAGTTAATAGAAAATATTGGGTCTGCTGAATTGCTGAATTTTATAATTACTATTACAGATTTGACCTCCTTTTCATAGGTTTCCTGCAGATATTAATTATTGAAGCTTTGATATTAAAAAACAACAACAAAAAAGATTTATTTAATACCCCTGCTTTCCCCCTTGATATTGGCTAAAACACAAAGGACAGGTCTGACAGCCATGCTAACACAAACCCTGCCAAAATTAGGAGGCATGAAGGCACGAGGTGTTATTGATTAAATCATAACCGGAAAATGGTCAAGCCCAGGCACTGTCAGATTGTGGAGAGACAGTCTCCGGCGTGCTCACTCCAGGCGTGTACAGAAGAGTATTTCAGCTAACCTTGAACTCCACAAGCTGCCCAGGAAGGTCAAGAAATTCTGTCAAAAATGGTGCTGAAGCTGAAGCAGCAACTACATATCAAGCAGCTGCTTCAAGCTGTGGAATGGCGAATACAACCACTTAACCTTTTCTATGCAGTACTATAATGGAGACTCGAAAACAGTAAGATGCAGTCAATATAGATAGAGGGAAAAAGTGGTGGGGAAATATGTTCAGATTTTAAGAACAAGCTACTAATTCTCTGAAAATTGGCCCAAATTTTTGAAAGTGTTTTAGTGTACTACCTGCTAGCTTTTACTCAAATACAAGTATAGAGCAGCTGATGTTTCTGTTGCAAATTTTATGAAAGTGGAAATTACAGTTCTGGGTAACATGGTATATTGCACATTTCATCAAAGTTATATTTTTATGGTCATGGTTTAAAGTCCTATAATACTAATGGAGAACTGACAAACTCATCAGCAAAGAGGCATAATAAGAACAGGTATTCAAAATAAAAAAAAAAAAAGAAAAAGAAAAAACTACCCAACAAAATCCCCCTCAAACCAGTTAGCAACATATAAATCCATTTTTTAATCTTCCATTGAAACAAAAACAGCTTCCAAACACACAAAAAGGGAGGCCTTTAAATTAAATTCACTAGATGAAGGATATGCAAATTACCTGAAGAAGCGGAGCCCTATAATGTTCTCAAAATTCTGCAATAGCCTATTTAATTAGTATTTTAATTTATCAGAATAATTCTTTGCACTTGACAATTTATGCAGTATTCCATATAATTAAGCACGTAGCTACGGTGGAATAATTTTGCCTACTCTCTGTATACCAGTTATTGTAACCTGAAAGAATCTGTGGAAGTCTCTTCTGTGATCTAAATTACAATGGGGACAACTTAATGGCTTTGCGCTATTAGAGAGCATGATGAGGTGTTACTGAGTGTTTAAGGGTAGGGATTGTCACCGCTCAGTCTTCACTGACCTGAGGGAGCTCTGATGTGTTTTCCGAGGGCAAACGTTTATTTCCTTCAGCAAAGTTATCTGTCAGTGGCACAGGCAGGAACAGGAGTGTGTAGGTTTGGCACGTTTAACCTCAGAGTCCATCAGTTGTTAGAAGAAGCAAGTTATGGAGGGCTCTGAGCAGACCTCCAGTGTCGTTATCGCACCTCTGGAAGGTTTTCTGTCAAGCAGGCTGCCAAGCACAACTGCACCCTCCGGCTGAGTCGTGGGAGCACACGCTGGCATGAGCCAGGGAAAGGGAACCAGGGAAAGGGTTTCAGCAGGACACCTCTCCCGTTTGTCTCCCTTGCTGCTGCAGGATTTACCTGCCCCAAAGAAGAAACCAGCCTTAAATGGGAAAAGTGTTTCTGGGAAGATGGTGTCACTCCCAAGGAAGTCTTGATTTTTGGTGTGTATCTGACTTTGAGTCTGTGTTGTATTTAATTAAATGTAGGAAAAAAATTACTTACAGGCATATGATTCCCCTGACCTCTATTACCTGCCCATTTTAGAATGAGCCAATTCATGCTCTAGACTTGCTAACTATATTGACTGGACCTCCAGTCAATAAATTGAGGGCAACTAATTCAGATTTACTGTAGGCTGTCAGATGAATTCTACAACCACTGTTTTCTTCCCATCGGCTTGTTGCAAAGCTCCTTTCAAAGAGCCACATTTAGAAGAATTTAATTTATTTTCCTCTCTGAGAAAAGGAAAGAGGAAAGGAAGAAGGCAACTCCAGAGAAACGGTGCTTATTACAGTTTTTAGCTTTTTAACAAGTATCTCTAAGACAAGCAGATGTTAACATTAATTTACATCAAGTTAGACTTTTCTTTCTTCTCCCTTACAAGGAACCCTTGAATGTTTGGAAAGCTTCTTCATAGCATGGTTCAGAGAGAGTGCCTTTGCCTTTGGCAGGGCCACGCACTGTGCCACGCATATACACAGCAAGTGAAAAGCACAACATGGAATATTCAAAATGCATCAGCTCAGAACAAAAATGACCAACTCAAGTGGCCAGATAAAGTGAGAAGAAGACTGCCTGTAATAAAATTTACAATGCAATTAGTGAGGAACAAGTACACAAGCTGCAGGCAGAAGGTATTTTGTCCTCCAGTCTTTACAGGGTGATGGCACAAGATAGCTGCTTCATGTGTAATTTCTATTTAACTGGCAGCCAGGCCTGGAATGGAAATGGTTGCGGAAAAGTCAAAGCCGCATCGTTGTGCTAGCAACAGCCTGCTAAATACTATGTCATATTCAATTTTCAAGTCATTTTTCAAGTGATTTTAATTAGATATTGTTTCAATCTCATGTGCATTAATTTAATTTCTGATATCAACATTTCAGCTTTCAATCTGTTCAGATGCAGTACCTTGCTGCCTGGAGTAATTTAAAATATTGTTTGCATCTCCAGCAATTTTGAGAGCACACATCCTTTACAACCTGCTCTAGCCAATAAAATCAGCAGATGGAAATTCAGACCATGCTCACCACTCCCTGTGCACCTTTGCATTCTCATAGATTTTGGTATGAGGCAGCTAAATCTCCATGCTCAAAATCAAGGAATTTTCCATCTCTATTTGTCTTTAATTCTGTTCAAAAAATACACAAAAATCCCTTTGTCAGGGAAATAGCAACACTGCATATTTCCCTAAGAGGGAAATTGGGCCATACTTGAATAGCTGTCAAGAGCTGTACATTTTTTAAACTTATTCATTGAAACAATGTCACTTTTTCCACTCTAAACCATCTACCTCTTACACCCATGCCCAGGTAATGTTCAAGGATAGAGTAGCAATGACTTTTATACAGCAGGACCTCAGGTACCTATGCCTTTGCATAGATTAGGGATGCATTTTAAACACATTCTTTCTGCGTGACTGCTTGTATTGACTTATTTCCACTTACTCAATAAATAACTGCCCAATTGTATGTCCTCCTTTAACCTTCCTTAAAAATGACCAAAATGCTGTTCTAAAATCTGCTATTTAAATTGTAGTAAAGGAGTTTGGGATATATGAAATGACACTTTTTTATTTCTCTGGAGCTTTTTTGCTTCGTGGTGGGATCCATCTCTACAAACTTTGCTGTCTCAACTAAGAAATCAGTCAAATTCCCTGCCTTGTCAAGAGAAGTAAATAGATATCACCAGAGATTTACTTATCTCATCCTGAGATCGGTATAGTTTATTTATTATATATCTATATAAATATATGCCTGGAAAGGCCTGCTGCATCAACCAAACCTATTTTTTTTTCCACAGGCATTCCCTCGTAAGAAACACATGTACACAAGCTCCAAAATACTTCAGCAGTAAAACGTTTCAATAGACAATTCCATAGCTACAGGGAGGGATTTTTGAGGTGTGGTGTGAGGATGATTCTGTTTCTGAAGTATGAACAAACCCAGTTTCTATGAAGTAGAACTGTAGAAATGAACAACCTTTATCTATCCTAAATACTTATTTTTGGCAGAGTTTCAGGAACCCATTATCAAAAATATTCTCTTAAATAATATAAGCAGACTGGTGTCCATCAAAAGAAGAGTTTTGAGGAATAACAAAAAAACCCATGCTCTGGATATGTATATTTTGTTATATGTTGTATATATGTATATATGCATGTATATATGTATATATATGTTGTTATATGTTGTATATATGTGTAGACATATATATATATGTTGTTATATGTTGTATATGCTTTAGAAACACAAAATATATTTCAGTGAATGCTCAACAGTGACAATTTTTAACACTACCGACCATTTTAACAGTGACAATCCAATGCTGCACATTACTTGACAGAGTGCAGTGCATGTATGTGTAACAACTCGCTTGCATACTTAAAACTCTTATCCATTATTTATAGCAAAAGTTGTACCAATTCAGCCAGTGTTAGCAAAAAATGAAAAAAAGAAGTGTCATTCCACTTTTCACATCGGAATTTGTTTGCAGAAATATTCCTTGACAAGTTTCAGCTCTGAACAGAGAATTCAGACGAGAAAACCTGCAGGATGCTGAGCTGAAGCTGGAGCAGAGCACGTTCAGGTAGACCAAAGGGCTGTGACTGCCTGTGCAGTGCTGCTCTGCAGAGTTATTTCTGGGATGATTGCTAATATCTAGATCAACTATTAATTGTCCTTTTTAAAGTCTCCCTTAGCTTAACATCAAAGTTCACCATCATATGTCCAACCTTAACATTTAAAAGTCAAAAAGCAAGATTTGTGGTCCCAAGGGATGGGTGGGCAAGAGAGAGCACCTGGACCTTTCTCAGCCCTTCCCATGCAGAGCACTCTTGGCCTCCTCACCTTCACCACACTGTGAAAAGCAACAGTACATGAAATAAACTTAAGGCTACAGCTTCTTTCCTTTTAAATAGACAAGTTTTTGAAGTAACAATATAAAAAACCAAGTTTTCTGCCTTGTATTATTTATAGTCAGGAATTCAACAGATTGCTTTCATTTTCTTGGGCTGAAAACACTACCAAAAAAATTCAAACAGATAATAGCAGTAACTCAGCTTTTCAAGAGTAGCTAATATTGTAGTTTTGTATCTGCTTTTTCCTTCTATTTGAATAGTCTCTCCTTCCATATAATTCATTTTAATCTCTCAGGATATCCATTGGATCTTCTTATTGTGTTTTATTATTTTTAAATAAGCAGAAAGAACCACTGAAACATCCAGAGGTTGTTACTTATGGTTGTAGCTTTGTAGAAATTCAGGAAATTCTGTTATCTGGAACTTAACTGACCTTCTATGGTTTCTTTAGAATAGATTATATGTTACTGGGGCAAAGGAAAAGACTAAACTATCCCTCCAGAAGTCTACAAGCTATTTTTTCCAGCGTTTCCATCATTTTTTTAACACAGAAGAAATGGACAGACTTAGGAAAAGAAATTCAAGAATAGTTGTTGCATTTTTAAAGAAGCAATCCACTCCTCACTAGGGTATCCCTGGAAAGTACACTGACCCTCTTTGATATTATAATACATAATATTTTAAAATACCCATATTAGCATCTAATTATTAATCCTCATCTTTATTATGCTCTACTTTTTTAGCATTCTCCCGCTTGCACCATTTTGAGTCTTAGCCTGAAACAGTTAGAAATGTATGAATTATTCTTACATTTATTTAAAATCTGTCAAAATCTCTGGATGGACACTGTGGCGTATTTGCACTGGTTTATGAAAAATTTAACGGACACTACCACTAATTCTCAGCATGCCAAATGTTATTTTTAATAAATACACATTCAAGAACTGTCATTTTTTTCCCAGTCATTTCCTCAGTTAATAAAACAGCACCCTGTAGGTTCATTTCTTTAATGATCCAAAACACAACTTTGAGACACGTTATTTGTTATTCATCTACGACTACACTTAATGTCATCCTCATGGCACAAATGTAACAAGACTGAGTCGCAAAAACATTAGCAATATTTCAACTGACTGGCTCACTAAATCATGAATAGCACAGCTAATGCACAAGGTCATTCACTAACAAAATCTATTTGCTGTGCCTCAGAATAAAATGAAAATATTTATTACCAAGGATGCCACTAGTAACAAGAGTCACAATAAAGCTTTCAGATGAGAGTGAATAGGGATGATATTAACTTGGCCATCATTTCTCACAACAGTTTTTTATAATTCTGCTTTCATGAAAATTCTGGAGGTTACTTGACTACCTTTAAAAGAAATTCTTGAAAATCAGCAAGAATGGAAGAACCTTATATTTCAGAAATAAAGGCCAAATACTTTTTTAAGAATATAAACTTTTATCATGTAATAAAAAAAAATTATGTTTATGTGAAGTGCAAAATAAAGAAGATAAATGCTTTCCTACAGAGATAACTGTCCTAAATGTATTTACAGGATTTGAATGTTCCTGTGTTTTCAGGTATGCACATTTGATGGGAATGAGGAAAAGGATATAACAGGAAAGATCTGAGTATGTGAAGGATGACTACTTTGCAGTACTCAAATTATTATGATTATTAAAACCTCACCTACAAATGCTTTTCATGGCCAGAACCACGGTGCCAAAGGCACTGTGCAAACATGCTACTAAAAGGTGGTTCCTGTGCAAAAGAGCTTATATCTACCTAATGAGTGGAGACAGTAATTGGCTACAGAGGGGTAGAGATTACAAGGAATGGATATTAGGCAAGAGAACAGCAGAATGCCAAATCTGCATCCATCCACACAACATTCTTTCTCTTATTTTTTGGCGTGGGAAGTGGCATGTTCAGCTAAGCCTTATAAATCCTTTAAAAGCTGCCGCACTTTCACCGTTTCACTGTTAGGGGCAGAAGAGACTTATTGGCAGGGTTTAAAATAAGGAGAAATGGCAGGAAAGGACACTGATCAGCTCTCCCAGAAGTGCTGGAAGCAAAGGCAAAGCTTTCCCTTTCTGTTAATGGTGTGACAGAGAGGTCTCTCCTTTGCGGTAGGCTTAACCCAGTGCTCATTGGAATGAGTTTCTGCTGGCACCATCCCTCCTGTAACAACGCTATGGAAACATTTTTTAGGACATCCCTTCAAAGTGTAGAAAAGGCTACCTGAGCTGTGCCACTCCCTGTGGTGCCAGTTCCATCTGAGAAGGTTATAAAGCTGATTATAAACCTCTCATTGGGCAAAATGCTGTTCTGTGTCCCAGATCTCTGTGCGCTTTGTGTGGGAATCCTACATCCCAGAAGAACAGCATTTTGTCATGCTGCACTTTTAAAAAGAAATCATAAGCAACTGCAGAAATATTTGAACTGACGAGGACAGGTGAATTGACAGTGAGAGTCTGTGGACTAATGCTATGAATCAGGAGTCTGCCCTGCTGGTAAAAGTGTTCACTGTCCATCAAAATGCCAGCTACACACTCTTGTGAGTAGCCCCTTACCCTTTGTATTTTCAAAATCCGCATCATGAGCAAAAAATCTGCTATTTAAACTAGTTGAGCCTGCCTGGTAAATTTTGACTGACGTGGTTTAGAGAGTGACCACAGGAGCAGTTCCACCAGCAGATACACATCAGCAGTAACCTCTCTCAAGGGCATGATAACCTCTTTCATTGGCACTGATACATTCAAAAGAGGACATTGGCCCACTGCCTTTATAAGACTGTCAGACCTGTATGGATTATGCAATTTAACACATAGGAATCATTACCGCACACAATTTTCGAGAAATGTAAATGAAATGCCTATCTGCTTTATGCATACATGGGCACAGGTCACTGTTAGAGTGCCAGCAATTTCAAGCAATTTCTGCATGCTATTTTCGGAAAAAATTAGCACAATAGCATCCTTATGGGGTGAAAATCTATAGGAGAGTTAAAAGCTCAGTGAAACGTTTTCCGACTTCTGTCTGACTGCTGTGTTTGTCAGGCAGACACTGTCCTACCAAGACAGGTTGTAAAGCACCCCTAAAACTGTGAATAAAGCCATGCTTTCTCCTCCTCGACACTGTGGCCATAGCACAGGTTTGTGTTCGGGGTTTCCCCTTCATGGAAATATATGGAAACTAGCCTTAAAGGTAGTATTTGCTACTGAAAAAGAAAGGTAGCTATTGCAAGGGCAGTGTAGATAATGACTTCCTCAGGAAATAATTTTGTGAGAAGATGGTTTGCATATTTCCTGACCCTTTTGTAGACTGCTGGATCTGTGACTGATTTCTAAAGGAGAGGATGCAGTTGTGATGGTATTTTAAAATTCCTTTATACATCAGTATTATCTCTGTCTATATCTCTATATATCTATATTGCACACCAGAGCCTTGTACTTTATAAATACCTACAATAATCTGCACATACACACATAACATGCATGCCTCAATATAAGATGCATACATATAGCTTATTCCACACTCTGCTCTTCAAAAAGGAATACAGAACATTAGTATAAACATAAATTAAGTATGAGGTATACATCTCCACCCATCAAGATTAATGTATATTATTATCCCTTGACCCCTTCTTAATGTTCCATTTTACCATGTTTCTAAAATATTTATACCATACAGGGTGTTAAATTATAGCAATTAAGACCATAGTATGGTTTTATTAATATTTCATCAAGAATGTTTCATAATTTGAATTTCCCTGGTGCCCTTCTGTTGCTTTGCTGAACACTGGGGATGAAGGGCATTTCTGTCTTGTACTTCTTCATCTTTGCAGAACTTTACCAGCATTTTGCTTTATTTAGCCAGATGCAGAGCTTTGTAGCTACTGCCTTTTTACCTGGTGACTGACTCATGTAACAGTTTCAGGTTTGTTATGGCCAGTTCTGGGTCTCCAACAAAACAAAGACATCAGCAAACCAGAGGTGGTCCAGAGAAGGGCCACTAAAGGGACTGGAACATGAATTCAAGGGGAGGCTCAGCCCAGTGGGATTGTCCAGCGCAAACCTCACAGAAGTCTAAATGATAATTTAACTGCTGCTGGCTGCTACTTGGGCAGGATCATAAAAAAGATGAAGCCAGAATTTTGCAGAGACTCACACCAAAAGGACTTGAGGCAAATTGCTACAAAGGAAATCCTGGTTGGACAGAAGGAAAAAACAATTTTCTTAGTAAGTCATGACTAAGCACGGGGACAGGCTGCCATGAAAAGCTGTAGAATTCATTGATATTTTCACAATTCAAGTGGAGCAGGGCCGCAAGATGATAAATTTCAGATTTGGCACTGCTTTAGACTGGTTGTTGGACCCAACGACCTCCAGAAGTCCCTTCTGACTTCATTTTTTCTGTGATGTATAAAATATATAAAACACCACCAAAGACATTAATTCTTCACAAGAAACTGTATAATTTCATCCCAACATTTCTGACGTACTGACAAACCCATCCTTGAAATAGGTACTACATGTTTTTATGTAAAAACGCTGCTGTCCTCATAAGTACCATCATCTGTCAGACCTAGGACCAGCAAAGTACTTTTATTTCTGGATCAGTTTGTTCTTGTGCAGCCAAGAACTTTAAGACATGTTCAGCTGATGAATCACAACCCAAAAGCACTGGAGCAAAGAAGAGAAAGTGAAAAATTTGGGAAAATCCAAAACCAACTAACATTTGGGGCACGCAAATCTTCATGGTCATCACAGCAGAGCTGAACTAGGTTATGACAGCAAAACTGGAGACACTGCAAGGATTAAAAATTGGAACATTATGTGAATAGTAAAAAAAATAAAAGGAACATTGTTTTAGAGAATAGAAAGTTCTCTTCTTGAAGCAGTGTAATGTCACTGCATAAATGGCAGGTGGTTACAGGACACCAATGGGTTTTATCTCAGCCAAAGCACAAGGCAGACAGACACCAAGGGAGAGGAGAAAGAGAGATGGACCCATGGAAACACAGAGGGATGGGCTGAAGAAAAAACTGCTCAGGACTTCAGAATAGCTTTGGCTACTCCCTACACTTTACAATCTGTGATTCAAAGGTGGTTTCCAAACATAGTTTTAGATATCTGAAAATTAGGCATTTAGTTAAAGTTTCTTTGCTACTTCCCTTATAGCTGATAGAGAGAGGCACTTCCAAAGAGAGCTTTATCTTCTCTGAGAAAGACATAATTCACATACAAATACAATGTCACCATCCATTTGACGTGCAGCCATGATACCCCAAAAGCAGTTGGTGGTTGAAGGAAAGACTCCAGGAACTGATTTTCATGATACAGAAGTAGGTAGGAGAGGAAGGAGGATACCAAATTAATGGGTAGAAAACCAACATGGAAAGAAGGGGATATCTCTCCTAATCACAGACTTAGTCACCAAGACTATAACAAAAATGGTAACATTTTAGAGTGGTGTTTTCCTATGATTCTGAAAGTGCAGTTTCAAATGCAAAAGTAATTTTGGATTTTCTCCTAAAAAAAAAAAAAATCAGTATTTTTTCTCCATTCATATAATTTTTTAATTTTATACGGTCTGTAATATAACATGATAGTGAGTAATACTAACATAGAGTGATAAAATTGACCTAGAAAAATTCAAAGGGAGAGAATAGAAGACTTAAAATGATGGTTGTAAAATATTTCATTAATTTTAAAATATCGAGAATAGTTTTTACTAAGCATAGACTACAGCATCTTATCTTTGTTTTCTGAATGATTAAAGTGCTTTTTTGTACTGCAATTATGTTACAAAATACTTTAATATATGAATTGTTTCATTCTGTACTCACAGCCACTTTTGAAACTAATTGAATGTTAAAGTTTTTTGTATTTCCACTGCGGGTAAAAAAAAAAAAAAAGCAGAATTATGTGTATTACAAGAATCAGTTTGATTGATAAGATGTACAAAAAACTTCCTACCCCATAAAATTTGCTGAACACACAAAGTTGAAAAATTATCAGGAGGAACAAATACCTCCAGAGTTTTGCTGAAAGGATTTGGTTGTATTGGGAATTCATATAAATGGAGGCCCCAACAAAAAAGCAGTTCTCTATATTACATTGTCACATAGCAGGAAAGCTTGATGCTCCTTCAGGTAACACGGTGCCAAATATAAAAAATGAGCGATTTCAAGCAATTAGTTGCACCAAAGGTTGAATGAGAAGCTGAACGTCCTGCTGCCTTACAAGTGGGACTAGGAAGGAGAAAAGAGGGTTGTTTTTCAGGTGTAGGATGGGTGAGGAGATGAAGGCAAGATAACTAACAGGTTGCTCCATCTCTTGTTTTTGATGGCTAACTTAATCAGATGTTCTGTAATTTTGTATCCGGATAATTCCATGGGTCAAGTTAGAAACGCAAATCCTACAAAAACTCATCTTTAATGGATAAAAATGCCAAGGTCCTGCAAATACAGATAAATGTAGGATGGAATTATATGTAAGGTGTATGTGTTTTGTGTGTATGATGTATGGTGCTGCAATAGGACTTGCATATATTTGAATATTCATTAGATCTTCAATATCTTGTGAAACAAAATGCAATAAAGGAAGAAAGAGAAACAGAGATAACAGGGAGAAGATGCATCTCTTTCATTTCCCTAATTTCACAGTGTATAATGATCTACCCATCTATCTTCTTATTTAAAAATACCAACAAGATGTTTGGTATTATAAATTACATTAAATAATAGACATTAATAATGCATTATATCCTTGAATCAATTACAATCTTTAAATTAAATCCAAATATATTAATACTTAAATAATAATATAAAATTAACTTTTAAATATAACATAGTATTACTTGGTGGGAATTATACCAGTAGTTAGAATACTTTAAGGACATAAGCCTATCTAAATCAAATTACAGGGACTGCTGACAATTCATTAAAAGGAATCAGAATATACCATCTATTTGATAATTGCAACATATAAATATAATTCTGTTATTACACAGATCACAGCACAGCACCTGCCTCATTCTTTTAAACTGCCACACTTTTACTTGTGCAACTTTACAATGTACTTAAAATACACTGTGCCACATTTTAAAATTATTTCAACAGCAGTAGTGCTAAAGCAAAACAGCAATTTTATAAAGCCTAATACATCTGAAGGCGAAAGCACTGAGTATCTAAATATGTTTTCTATGCACAGTTTGAACTGCAGTTGTTCAAAGTGAAGTGTTGCCTTTGGTGTGGAACATGAAGTACTTGGGAGAGAAGAGCAGAGCAGCATCAAAGGAGGCCCCACCATCTGATGCCACAGAATGCACGCATTGATTTCATATTTTGAAAGGCTTCCTTTACCTTGAATACTTAGCAGATCCAATGAAAGTCTGAACTGACCCCAATGAATTTAAATACTGCTCTAACTAAAATGCAATATTTGAAAAGGACATTCAAGTTATTCTATTATTAGGCTTCTTATCAGCAAGCACGGTAGTAATTCAGAGACAAATATATGACACATTGGGCTTTTGGACCAGAGAGATTACAAAAACTACAAATATTACTTGTATTTACAGTTTTCAGTAGACTGTGAAGAAGAAGCTACTTTGAAATATCTTTTATATGGTAGGCAGAGGTCGCTTTTGTAACAATTAAGTTAAAATACTTAAATAGCCTATTTTTCTGACTAGTTAATATTACACAACATGTTTTCAGCCTTCAACAAGTCACAAAGCAATTAAAATCACTTTTGGATTTGACTTTGGCATTAGGTCTTTTTCACACTTGCAGCTTTTAATTTTATACGCTGTTTAGTTTAATTTTTAATTAATATTGGCTTTCAAAAGGACCATAATAATTTTTTTACTTGTAGCAGAATATTGAGATTCTTGTCATATTCAAGATGCTGATCCCATTTTAAATCTGGGTGCTAGATAATACCATATGTGAAGATGCTCCCAGTATGGGAGGGAACATTGCGCATACGTTAAACAAATTTTTTGGGGAGAACCAGAGAAAGCAGTTTTATGAAAAGTGAAAACAAAATAAGTAGATAACTATCTTTTACTTCCATTATTAGCTTTTGCTTCAAATTTATTTTAAAATACCTGTTTCTAATTAATTCTTCCCACTGTTCATGTAATCAGCAACTGACCCACAGTCAAGCTCCCTGGCACAGTCCAGAGCACATACTTGAGGGAACCTAAGATGCTGCTAATAAAAGTTGCAGCTGGTACTCCTCTCACAGAAATTACTGCTCTAGAGCAGAATCTGTGTTTGTGTCTGGGCTGCCAAGGTGGAATGCTCCATCTTGGCACGCTCTGCCCTCCCCGGGCCTGGCAGTGACAAGGGACAGCTGGACACATGCCCCAGTCTGTTGAGCTGCCATGGCAATGATAGCCCTTGGCAAAATGAACAAGTAGGAGCCATACACAACATTTCCCATTTTGCAGCTAAAGCTATCAGAGCATGTGTGCCCCAGTCCCGTAGCTGAAGCCATCCCTGCGCATCCCTGCATCTCAATACGGCCCAATTAATCTCACTTTATTAAGAATTCAACTCTGAAAAAAGCATATTTTCCCTACTGAGCTTGCATTTTTTTCTTGTTTTGCAGTTTTGTTTGAGCCCCCATGAATTAGACACAGTGTTGGTTACTTGACTGATGACAGCAAATGTTTCTGAGCAATTTTTTGGTTATAGTCATAGTATAAAACAGTCATAGTATAAAATATATAAATACGAATTAATACAAAATTATTTTATGTGTTTGCAAGTTGTCTCCAACAGCTTGATCTTATGGCTTTGTCAGACTTGAAGAACAGTTTTTTGTGCATAACTCCTAGGTCATAATTCAGAAGTTCACCCAGGGCTGAAACTTGGAGCGAGCTCATAACTGCCTCACTGATTTCACTGCCATGCTCCATACAGGAGCTGTCAAGGGGGAGCCATGCCCTGTTGATTTTATAGGGTCACATTTTCATGAGCAGTTGGTTCGACTCCCTCAAAACATAACTGCTGTGCATCAATTTCAATTACACGTAAAAGTTGTATCAAGCTGCTTCTGCTTTGTGATTGGAAAGAGATTGCATAATATAGACACATCCCCTTTATACAGAAATACCTGCTTCAGTAAGTCTTTGTCTTCCATATAAGACAGGAAAGTTGTGAAAGAGTGAGATAAAAGTGATTTGTGTAAGTCACCAAGCAGCCTACTGCCAAAACCAGAATCCTTCAGTGTCCTGTCAGCTGTGAAAAAATATAATATTTCTAAAAATACTCATAGTTTAACATGTCCACTCCAGCACAGAACCTATAATCAAACACTACCAGGGATGCAGGATAAAAATAAATAAGTGAAAGTAAAATAAAAGTATAGAGCTAAAGAAATCAGCTGGGCTAAATATTTTTTCTCTTTTTTACCCTCAGCCTTTTCCCAAAGTAAGGTAAGGAAATTTTCTGTGGGAAAAAGAGAAACTACCTTTGGGAAAACAGCAGCAATCAGTGCACAATAAAGTAACAGATTAAGTGAAAGATTCTTATTATGTACACATCTAACAATTAACTGTACTTGATACTTTGGCCCATTTAAAAATGAGCTGATGAAGCAACATTATTTCTTAGACTGATAACCAGCTTCTTGGATTTCAGAGAGGTCAGAGGCTTCCTTGTTTATTTAGCTGAAGTAGTCTTTTAGCTCTCTGATCTCCTCAGTCTGTCGTTATTATTAGTCATCCTTGAGTTCTGCTTTTCAAATTCCTTGTCTCCAGCTCACTTTGCATTTCCTATTCAGCAATTTAACCCTACAGACAGTTTATAAAACAAGATAAAAATCCATAAATTAGGCGTCCATGGGTGCCTGTGCCCTATATCTTTGTCAAGGATGATCACAATCAAACACCTGTTTCTCGAGACAGCCTGTCAGCAAGCACAATTACAGGTTTTCAACTTGCCCTGCCATAGCACAAGGCAGGAGACTCATGTAGCAAGGGAAACAGCTTCATATCATTCTTCACCTGTCTCTTTTCTGGCTCTTTTCTTATTTCTACTTATTGTCTTTACAGGTTGTCATTAATACTTCTTTGAGAAAGTAAGACTTTATTAACTATGCATTATTTATTTATATTCCTATACGGGCACAGTTATTTCAGAGACATTATTAAAAAACTGAGATTTTAACCCGAGGAGTTTGGCAGCTCTGCCACGTCACCACAACAGTGTCGGAAGGCCAATGAGAGGCACGGGCACAAGGTGCCACAGCTAAACTCTGAGCATCACCCCCAGCAGTGTAAGTCCTTTGGAACACTGACATCCTCAGGATCCTTTCTTTCTAGAGCTGACGGCAAAATCCTCACACCATTGTGTAGACCAGGAATTTTGCCATGGACATCACTGAAATCCTAATTGTGTAGGGGCTTTTTTCTTTTTTTTTTCCTTTTTTTTTTTACTGTTGAGGAAGATGCACTAAGGACTGAGAATGCGACTTGCAATTGTGATTCCTGGCCCTTGGACAGTAGGAATAGTGTATTCAGAAACATCTTTCCTGTGAGTAGTGGTAATTTTTGGATTAATGCTGTGGACTACTCATCATCTGATACAGAACCTATTACAACAAACTCCAAACTGTGCTCTGTTGAGCAAGGAACGATGATAATGATAATAAAAGCCTGTACACCTGTCATGGTTTTGGAACTCCCCAGTTCAGTGCTCCCACTGAAACTGTGCTGCCACTTGCTTGCTCCCCCCCTTCCCTTCCCTCTGCCCCCTGCAGTGGGATGCAGAGGAGAATTGGAGGCACAGAAAGTAAAGATCATGGATTGAGATAAGAACAATTTACTGGAAACAGCAATGACATAAAAAAACCCAAACAGTAACAGCAACAATACTAATAACAAAAGTCACGAGAGAGGGGGTGTGTGGGGGAGGGATGGGGGTGGGAGTGGGTATGGGTGTCCTGGGTGGCCAGAATCAGGACAACCACCAGGATGGAGTTGAGTGCCAGGAGAGAAAATATTTAGATTTCTGAGAGAAAATGGATATATATTCAAAAGATTCATCCTGAAGTGAGCCTTAGTACATTGTTGTAAGGAAAAATAGGATGATGCTGTATTAGTTTAGTGTCTTTTCCTTTTAAATTCCTCTAAGAACCACGAAATATTAGGAAATTCTGCCATAGTCTGAGGGCTTCTCTGTGCCTCAGAGTCTCCTCCAGGATGGTTCTGTCTTGGAGCACTACCAGGAGTACCCACACCCCATCATACTTTGCCCCTGTCCTTGTTTTGTCTGCCTTATCACCCTCACTGGCCAGGCTTGAAAGTTTCCCATCAGAGTCACTGTGCCAAGAATCTCTAAGTACACTGCATATTTAGGACCCCTTAATTTCTCTCTCTGCATGCAACAAAGAACTCAACATTGCAGTGAGTCTCCCATCTTCATTTTCTATTTCTTTCCTAAAGGAAGCAGATCTGTTATCTCAAATATCAGCGAGCATCTAGACAGTGCACTGACTCAGTGGTACATCTCAGCCATGAATTCCAATGCCATTTCCTGGATGTCACATTTTCTGCTTTTCTGGCATATATTGCCACATGCACAAGTGCTATTCCACTCATAACAGGCCTCCAGGCAGATTACAAACCATTAATTAGTTCCCTTTGATTCCAATAATTCAGGCAGTTTTTCACCTTCGTACTAATACACTCATTGAGACTGAAATATCTGAACTTAAATTCATGGAAGCTACAGGAGATCACGTCAAAAGTCTTGTTTAGGTCAAAGTAGATAAGAGCCACTCTTTTCTGGTTATCCACAGAGCTTGTCATTTCCTTGCAGAAGGCAATGAGGTTGGTCAGACATGGTTAGCCTGTGATTAATTCATGCTATCTAGTCCCAGTCATCATCTTGTCCTTCAGGTGCCCAGTAATAGCTTCCAAGAGAACACACTCTGTAATTTTCTCAGGGATCAAAGTGAAGCTGACCAGCCTCTGGTTTCCTGGACTGTTTCTTCTTGCTTTTTCTGAAGATGTGTGCAACACTGGCTTTTCTGCAGCCTTAAACCCCAGTTTTCACAATTTTCAGAGAATATAGAGTGACATCAGCTACCTTTCTGAGCATCATTGTATGCATCTGCCTTGACCCATGGACTTTCCTGGGTCAAGATTTCATAAGAGATCTTTGACTCAGCTGTCTTCTATTGTTGCAGATTGCAGTTTCTCTCCTTAAAAACTCTGTCTGCATGTATTGGCTTGGGAGACCATTTTTTGCTGCAGGTCACGAAGACAATACTGCAGTTCTGCCTATTCTGCATTTGCCTATCTGTATCACCTGCCCCATTCAGAAGTGGGCCCTTGCTTTGCTTTTTTTTTTTTTTTTTCTATTACTTTTAATGCAGTGGTAGAAGCTCTTCTGTTAACATGTCCTTCCTGCACACACCTTTTTTGCACTGGAACTCAGTTGTTACTTCCCAAACTAGTTTCCTGGTACATCTCATTTTCCAGAGTACCAGGAAAGAAAACTCTTGTGCTTTCTGTCTTTAGATACCTGCCAGCTCTCCTGAGTGTTTTTTTCCTTTGGAGCTGACTCTCACAGGATCTTGCCTACCAGTGTCCTGAAAAGCCAAAGCCTGACCTCCTGAATTCTAGAGCCTGGTACATGTTTTCCTCATTCCCCTCAAAATCTTGAACTCTCTTATTTCTTGGTCACTAATTAGCATAAGTTTAATACAATTATATATATTGAGATGAGTGCAGAAACATGATTTAACTCATTTTATATGGATTTCCATTTTTCCTTCCAGATTCAAATTGTGTTTGAACGGGATTCAGGGAATCCTGTGCCTAGGAAGAACCACCAGGCTTAGGCATCAGGTTCCCTGTGTAATTTATCTACGTTATGCAAGGTACAGATCTGGGATAGTCTCCTGTTTCCTTAAAAACACCCTGCTTGTGAACATATTCCTAACTCTGACTGCATTCCCTCTTTGGTTCAGTGTTCGGGCTCATTCATTGCAGGAGGCCACGCTTTGGCATCACATGGTGTCATTTACAGTTTCTGCAAGGTATTTGCCTTTAAATCATACCAGTTGCACAGCTATAAATTAATTAGATGTGAGGCTGGAGAGGATCAAATCAATGAAACACAATGCTATCATGACTAGTGGTGTCCACATTTCAGAAAGTCTGTTTCTTCCTGGTGAGGCTGAATCCATCCAGAATTGCTCACTGTTTCACTGCTTTAGTGATTTTCCTTCTTGCCTTTCTAAAGAACTTTAGATAAATTTCTGTAGTTCACAATAGTTGAGGTATCATGGACTTTATTCTCTCTAACTTAATGTGATCCCTTGTGAGGAGTTCAAGATTTTTAAATTCAGCATCCTCTAAATTAATCCAGGCAAATGACCCAAAGAAAGCAAAGGCAACAATGTCTGAGGCCTCAGAGATCTTGAGGTCTTACAGCATTATATCATCTCACAATATTTCAAAGTCTCCAAATAAGAATTCAGTCCAACTGAAAAATCACTTGGTTTTCAGGAACCAAATCTCCAGGTTTTATTCATCTCAACTCTTTAAATACTTAATCTTAAAGTCTTTAGATTTGGCAACTCCTTCTCTTTTGGACATTATTGCTAGAACATGCAGAGTCAGAATCTGAGATGACTTTTTCTCATTTTGAATAACTTTATCTGCTAATTTATTTATTTTTTTGGTTCTGAGGACATCAAGGAACTGCAAAAGTGTTACTCCTTTGGTCTTTCATAACTTGAAGCTTGCCAAGAGGTCATTAAAGAATTTCAAATAAATAAATGTATCATTACCGTTATTAGCACGTGACCCTTGATGCTCTAAGTCCCCATAGCCATTTCATCAGACAGGAATAAATACTTTGAAAACTGTTGTATAAGGAGCTGCTAAAAAAAGACAGGTAAATGACCTCTAAGACAAGCTTCTATTTTTGTTTTTTTAAAACATTAAAAAAGACCCTGTAAAATAAACAGGAATTCCAATCTCCAGAATGTAAAGCATTGAGAAAGGAAAATATATGGACCTCTCCCTATGGATCAAGCAGGAATTTGTTCCATGTTGACCTTCTGCTTTGCCTTTACTTTATAAACACCAATCCCCTTCAGAGCTTGCTTCCATCCCACAGTGCTCCTGATTGATGGATCTGTTCCTGACTGCACAAGCCAGAAGGGGAAGAAGCAAAAGGCACAATTTCAAGCTGCAAATGAAGGACCATGATGTTGGTTTGGGAAAGGGGAACCTTTGCTAGTGATCTGAACGATACGAGTAAGTATGAAGAGAAATTATCCTAAGAAATCTATAGAGATTTCTACCCAGTCTTGGGGTAAATTCAGATAAGAAGCATTAAGTTCAAGAAAACAAAATTCCTAAAGGTGAGACCTATCAGATTGTGAAATAGTCTCCTGCTAAAAGTAGTGAGAGCAGAATGGTTTGAGTTATATCATTCAAATGCTTCACATGGTATCATATTTACCCTGTCAACAGAAGGCATTTCCATTAAAAAAAAAGGCTGCTATATATGTGTGTCAAGCACTCTAAATTTAGAAAAGCAAAACACAATATTCACTTTTTCACTTTTCCTATGTTTCTTGTTATTATTTTCTTATGATCGGGAAAAATTCTATTGCTTTTTGTTTGTTTATTTGTTTTGTTTTGTTTTCATGCAGGTGGCTAAGAGAAGAATAGGAAAATGCAGAGTGTTCATAATGTGGAGTTTCAGAGCTGGTTTTTTCATCCTTCAGACAGTAAAGATCAGAATGAAATTGTCTTTGGCAATTTGAATGTTTTATTTTTCCTGAATGGAAGAACACCTGAAGTGCTGAGGTGTAATTTGGTGCAGAATATGCACTGTTATATTGCCAGGAATGTATTTCTCAAGGACCTATTCGCCTCTTATGGTGGATAGAAGGACACTGATGACAACAGAAATTGCACATTTGTGAAAGTGGTTCTTGCCCTGATATGGCCATTTTACTACACTCCTGTTTCAAACACTCCGTGTCTTTTACTAACCACAGGACATTTCATAAACACAATTTTTACTCACCAAAAATATACACATATGGAAACACAGACATTTAACATTGTAGCATACCAATGCCTAGGCTTCAGCAGCATAATTCCTAAGGTAAAAAACGCCTATATGCATATACAAAAACATACTTCATATAAAATTGGACTGAAAATCAACAGGCCCTTCAAAGCACATACCTGTTTGAGCAGGGATGCATCATTCCCAGTATGCAGCCCCTGGATGGCTGAGCCCTTTGGTGAACCAGAAGTGCTCCAGAGACAAAAAACCCAGTGCAGCTCAGCTCCCTCTGCGAGCCTGGCTCCCCGTGGCTGCTCAAGGGCCCTGGCAGCACTTTCATGGTACCTGGTAGCCCAGATGACTTCTCACAGCAAATTTGGCAGCAGAGATATGTGAGGTATCTTTTAACAGGCTACATTTTGCAGCTGAACCACTTAACCTGGCACTTCGCCTGGGCTAATTAGTCCTGCAGAGAAGATGGGCAAACCTGTTCATAACACCCTAATGCAAGCAGCCTGCTGCTCGAACCTGAGCCGGCTCATGAACGCTGCCTTAGGCTTCTGTTCAGGGTGCAGCAATCGTGGGGTATTACCTAGTGATGCACCCAAGGCCATCAGCCCATGGAAGAGGGGCAAACAAAACGAGCTAAAGGGAATGCACAAAAAGAAGTTAAAAACTTATTTTCTATTGTGCTTAGTCTCTCAAAAATATCGTTCTCTTTGAGTAGATACCTCTTGGCAGGACAACTCTATTTTCAAATCTTAGGGTTGTAGGAAGGCAAAGTAGTGCAAGAAGTTCTATGAATACATATCATGGTCATGTAAATTATTTATCCCAGAAAATCACTAGAGCTATTTCAAAAATATCCATAGGTTATATATTTTCAGGTACACAAGTCTTGCCTTAGCACCATTGCTAACTTTTCTTGGTTTATAATGCTGCATTTTTCAAATTCACACAGAAAGCTGGCCAGCAAATGGAGAAAAATATTGTAGAAATTGAATAAAAATCAGAAATCTCTTTAGATAATTCACTTTCACCAACAGAATTCAATTGTAGTGTAAGAGAATAGGTTGATATAAATGATTTTGAAATCAGAGTCAAGTCAATGATGAGCACAAAACAGAAAATATAGCACTTTGAAGTTAAAAAACACAGTTAGTACTGTAAATACTAACTCTAGTTCTAAAATCATAAAAAGGAAGAGGCACTAAAAGTGTATTTCTAGGACATAAACTTAGCTTTATAAAATGCAAGTGTCCTATATGATACTGCTGGGAGAGAAACATGGAATTGGAGCTAGCTGTAAATGGTAAAGTTGTCCTGTTCCGATCTTATGTCAAATCATCCCAGTAATTCTTTGCTTTCCTTCTGCATTTGCCATAATAACTATTTATTCCTTCAAAAAAAGTGCTGGAATTTGTAAGATTCTTTGGTCTAACTTAATGTTTGATTCATAGTCATAGAAAATATCAATTTAGAATGCTGGGTCGCTCAGCAATTTGTAAGAACAAGGTGACTCACCGCATGACAAAATTATTATTTCTTATTGGTTATTTTGGTATCTGTTCATTATTTTAAAAATCCAACTACTCTGCTAATTTGTTCATGTTTTTTAGTTGTGTGGATGAAACACGTCTTGCACAGATCGTCTAACACTTCCTAAATGTTTTTGTGGTTTTATTGCTGCTACTTCCACTCAAAAAGCAACAAATTTCTTGGAACAGCATTTAATCTGTTCACAGTCTTTAATTCTTTGCTTCAAAGAATGTTCTTGTATCAGAAGATAAATGCTATGGCTCTCTAAAGGCTTCCCCAAAAACAAGGCTTTACACCTCAAACAATAAGGTCACATACTTTCCCTTCCTAGCACTAGCATGCATGCACACTTCTGAGTACTAATGTGTTGTGCTTTCCAAACTCAGAACAAGATGAAAATGCCAAGAAATCTTTGGCACATCAGAGATTAGGGCTTTTCACGGGTCACCTTTGACTCAAGCTTTTGCATGAGTTATGTTTGGCACTACCCTGGCCCGGAGCAGAGGAAGTGTGGAGTGGCAGAAGGAGAAACCTCGCAGTGATCAAGGCAAGCACATTTATGTCCTGATTGCAAGTTTCCTGCCAAGGACTGAGACATAAAGAGACCACATGTGAAAACTAGCCCTAACTAATAATTATGGCTGACATTTTAAACTTAGTTGTTTTCTACCGTTTCATTCCTTTCTTAGAGAAAAGATGCTGTCACCACTGTCTATTTCTATTGCACTCAGAGCCAATGTCCTGTTGTGCCAAGTTATGCAAAGACAAAAAAGAAACAACCCAAAAAACAAACAAAAAAAAAAACCAACAACCCCAAAAGACCCCCCACCCAACCAAAAAACCAACAAAAACTCTAACTATAAAAGCTGTATCATGGATTCACAACAAACCACAGTTCAAAAGATGGATATTCAAGCCCACAGTTTATCATCTGTATAAAGACACATGTAGATCTAGAAGGAAAAGCTCTGAAATATCCTGGATACCTATCAGAAAATAAACAAACAGAGGTATCTGTACCTCTCTGTACAGACTACGAGGGTATATAAAGTGACTAACTCTGACTTACATGTCTAACTTTTGATGTGTAGATTAGGGCAGATAAATGCGCTCCATACTGTGAAAGAAAAAAGTGACTTAGAAGAATGGAGCAGAGTATAATCAAATATATGCATCATTATTTTTTATTACTATATAAGAAGAATTGTAAACACCATCTATATTCATCTCTCTCCAACCTGTCCACTGGTAAGTGATTTATGTTGACACATATTACGAGACAAGATTTGTAAAAGAAGGCAAGAGCTTTAATTCAATAGATCATATAGTTGGGCTTTTTGCAGCTATAAGAGTGGGCCCAAGAAAAGTATTTTCATCATTAGAATCCTTCCGCCTCTCGCATCCCTAAGGATCAGAATTGTAGGAATATTACCACACAGAAAAGATGTATGATGGCAGAAAAGCACTTTGAAGAAGAAAATACTGGCTAGTGGGTCAGTTCTAGGAGACCCAAGTCTCAAGTTAGCTAAGGAAAAGAATTAGTTAAAAAAAAAATAGAAAATTATAAAATAGGAGTCATTACAAAACAACAGGTTAGGATAAACAATGATTATACAACCTTGTGAGAGTGATTTGCATTCTAGCACATGCACACAGTAAATTAGAGATTGGGGTGCTATCAAACACAAACTCCTAAGAGGAATCATTGCATTTGCTGGTCCTCATCAAGTATTCAATCAGTGCAGAGTTCAAACCTAGCCAAGTCTTAACACAAAAATATATTGTTAGTCCATTACCGAAACAGCTCAAGTGAAGGTTGACCTTCTGGGAGTTGCACCTCCAGTCATGATGGCAATCTCAGCTGGAATCAGAGTTAACCAGACAAATCATAACATCCACTCTGAATAGTCATGCACCACTTCCCTATCTCTGCAATCAATGGAGCAATCCCTTCTGTATTCCTTCCTATGGGACATGTGAAAAAAATGCGCTTCTGCATGCCCTTGTAACAACCTGCATTTGTTAGAACTGCAGAGTCCAATAAGCTTCAGTGCAGATGAAAAAGCCAATAAAAATACTGATTAAAGTGAAAGAGATGGCTTTGCCAGTAAAGCACACAGGAGAACCAGCACTTCAGTCCTTGTGTGCTGATTGCCACATGTCTGATAGAATCGTGCCTTATCATCGGCTTCTTTATTGTAAAACTATAGAGAAAGGATAAGAGAAAACAGCTGTGACTTTGGTAAGAAATCTAATAAGTAAGAAAAATTGGAGCACAAAATCAAAAATAGTGACATTCAGAAAAAACTCTCTGAACCCGCTTTAAAGGGGAAGGTACTGGATTTTGGGGGTTTTGGCTGTTCTGAAAAGAAGAGGCTAAATTCATCTGTTTTAGAACAGAATGATGTTCATGAAAAATGGAGAGGACAACAAAAAGGTCCTTCAGCATTTCCTGGAGAAGGAGTGTATTGGGTTTGCATGGCCAGATTTTGATAGAGGGGGGTCTACAGGGGTGGCTTCTTGAGAACCTGCTGGAAGCCTCCTCCATGTCCAGCAGAGTCAATCCCAGCCAGCTCCAGGATGGACACACCCCTGGCAAAGGCTGGGCCAATCAGAAATTATGGTAATACCTCTGTGATAACATATTAAAGAGGGAAAAAAATTAATTACTACACAGATGTAATTGAAGCCAGAGAAGAGCAGAGTGAGAGAATGTGAGAGCAACAACTCTGCAGACATCAACATCACTGGAGAAGGAGGGGCAGGAGGTGCTCCAGGCACCAGAGCTGAGGTTCTTCTGCAGCCTGTGGTGAAGACTGTGGAGAGGCAGCTGTGCCTCTGCAGCCCATGGAAGTTCCCAGGGAGATCCACCTGCAGCCCATGGAGGAGACCCTGGAGAGGAGGCTGTGACCCTGTGGGAGGCCTGTGCTGGAGCAGGGTCCTGGCAGGGACCTGCAGACCCGTGGAGAGAAGAGCCTATGATGGTTTAATGGTAGAACTTGTGACCCTGTGGAGGACGCATGCCGGAGCAGGCTGTGCCTGAAGAACTGCACCCCATGGGAGAGCAACCCACATTGGAGCAGCTCATGGAGAACTGCCTCCTGTGGGAGGGACCCCACACTGGAGCAGCTGCAGAAACAACGTGTGATGAACCGACTGTAACTCCCATTCCCCATCTCCTGAGGCTTGGCCAGGCGAATGCAGAGCCCGGGAAGGAGGGAGGGGTGGGGGGAAGGTGTTTTTAAGATTTATTTTACTTCTCATTGTCCTGCTCTGATTTTGTTAGCAATCAATTCAGTTAATAACCCCAAACTGATTCTGTTTTGCCTGTGATAGTACATGGTGAGTGACTTCTCCCAGTCCTTATCTCAACCCATGAAACCTTTGTTATATTTTCTCCTCCATGTTCAGCTGCAGAGGGGAGTGATAGAGTGCCTTTGGTCGGTGCCTGGCAAAGTCAGGAACCTGGAAGAGCGGTGACCAGTGATGGTGTGGGACTCACTTACAGGGACCAGAAGCAGCAGTAATGGCTGTGCTCTGCTGGCTGTTGGTGGCCCATGGGACACCTCCATCACCAATACCTGGCTGCCATGTACCTGTTTTTCAGTGACTTGTACTAGTGGGGCTGAGGAACACAACTTTCTGCACTCTCCAATGGGTTATACGATTTTATGCTTCATCCCCCTACCTCACATCCCAGGGATGACATCCCCCAGAGAACACAAAAGCAGATAAATGTGAAAAAAGTTACTGTATGAGGTTTGGGAGAAGAGTTTTTTCCACTAGTGTCAACTTAAAAGAGGTTCCAGGTGAGCGGAAGCCAGCTGTGGCTGCCAGGATAAAAAGGCAGCTATTTGAACCTAATTTGATATTTTAATTCCAGCAGCCTAAAAAGCTTTCAGTTAACTAAAGGCCAAGTGATTCTCAGCAGAAGAAAATTAAAAAAAAACTCTACAGAGAGAAGGACGCTTTTTAGTCCCTCTAAAGTGAAATGCTGTGAACCATACAATTCCAATTTCAACCTCCCACTTAAGTATTCATGTGGATATCCTTTGCACTGCAGTGGGAGTAAAGGCGCTCCCAAAGTCACAGTAATATAGCTCTTTTTCATGGCAATGTACTTCAAAGGAATAGGTTTACAGATCTACTTACAGGTGCTTAGGATCGATTTGAAAATGTGTGAGGCATCAAGGCTCATCTGACCTCACAGATTAAACATGATATGTCATTTCTACAATAACTTGCAAAACCTTCCCATGGATGCTCTCCTCCCCATAAATCTTGGGGTTAGCTAACCGAAGAGTGAATAGGAACTTCTGTTTGTCAGTGTCTCTACAGCATATTCGATCATCAGGGGACTCAGTCACTGCAAAGTCTTTCACAAAACCATTATAATGACAGCCAGCGATGCAAAAGAAGAAGAAAACAAATATGGAAACCTGAACTGAGGAAGCACTGGTTTGTTTGGTTGTTGTTGTTGTTTTTTAATTTTATGCAATCGGGTCTATTAAAAATATATATTTGTGATCTAAGAGAATGATGTTGGGAAAGATGGATAGAATAGGAAAGAAAGGTTCAGACAGCAACATTGCAGTGTTATGTTCTACAGTTTATGACATTTCTCACAGGGAAGTAGAAGGCAAAAATGTTTACACCATCTTGAATTTAAAATTACTTCAAATATTTAACAGTATGAAAAGTATTACTCTGTAACTTTAATAGTCCTCTTGAAACAACTTTTTAGGCATATGAAGGAGAAGAAAGACATGGAACAGTCAAGAGGAATTCAAGTCAATTTCAGTCAAGAAAATTAAAACATCCCCGACCAACCTTACTGCCTTCCTCAATAAAATAAATGGATTTGTGTATGACCAAAAATGTTTCTCACTTTTAAGTGCAGCATCACCAATAAAGTGAACACACTTAGAAATAATAGGTATCTTCAAATTGTTGGGCATGATTTACCTTCAGATTTCAGCATCTGTGAGATATTGTAGCAAAAAGCTCTGCTTCACGGCACCGATGTAGCAATCCAAAACTTTAATATAAGTCATCAGTATGATGCTATTGCACAAAAGTACATTTCATCCTAAAACACAAAATCCTGTTTATATTTTTTCTTTCATGAGCACTACTATTAAGGAACTCTGATAACATGTCAAGTTCAACAGTGCAAAGAAGGATTCCAGTGCTCCTTAAAGCCTTTGGTTAGATCCAAGATACTTTACCACATAACTGCTAATGGTCCAAATCTGCAGTGGCTCCAATTTTCATTTTCCACCGTGTTGTAAAAACTCTCCAGAATTTCTTTTACTTCCCCAGAAGTCCTCATGTGTAAGAAGATATATTTTTGTCCCTCTTGTTCCCACCATAGGAAAGATATACAGGGAATAAGTAGCTGGTGGTGCTGACAAGTGAAATTTTTTTCTTCACTAAATATCACCATAACACCAGAATGCCAACAAAAATCAACAACAACAACAACCCCCTGTTTGTGGATAAAGAGAAGCTCAGAAGAGCTAGGAATCAGGTTGATGGTTGGACTGGATGATCTTGAAGGTCTCTTCCAACATTGATGATTCTATGATTCTATGAGTCTATGAATGTGAGTGGCTCTACTCTCCACTTAAGGCAGGCCCTCCTTTTCCCTGGGCTGTGCAAAACTTTAGGTGTTACCTCATCACTCTCCAAAATGCAATTTTGGATTGTGTGAAATAAATTATTCCATCATTTATAACCTTCAAGGCTTGTCACTTCATCCTAGACAAGGTTATTCATACATACGAGCCATTTGTGTTAGTCACCTCTTGGCTTGGCTGTTTGATTTCCTTGGTCTGAAGCAGAACGTGAACATACAACATTGCTCTTTAAGAATTAGAAAGGTATTCAACCATGCATCAGCTTATATGATATAATTTTAAATACAGAGTATTTATAGGATAAAAAGGCAGTAATTGAAGGAATAGAATGGAATCACCAAGAAATGCTGATTGTTTTGCACTGTGAGGGTGAAGCACCCACTGGTACCATTCAAACACCTTTTTCTTCTGCAGAACAATATGGTGCAGGAGCCTTGACAGAAACACAAATGTTTAATTTACATAAATGTTAATTTACCCAGTGTAGATGGTATTCTTTTTTAGAGATAAACAAGATAACACAAATTACACAAAATAATTTTTATTCTACATTTGTCAAAATTCCTCACTGTTATTGTAGCACGTGCTGACCTTGTAAAGACTGAAAACTGTGAAGAGTTGCTTTGCTGAATTAACAAGAACTAAAATATTGTGAAAATTAACTGAATGGAAGGTGAAAAAAATAGTCTCAAACCATCAGCATGAGAATACCCTCTTTCTGGTGATAAGGAAAATAAAATTTAAAGGAACAAATAACTCTGACTTCCTGTCACTGTTAATGAAATTTCATTTACCTTTTCTATTTAGCAGCTATCAGTCTTCATATATCAAATTTAATTTTACACAGTTATACATTATTTTTCAGTTGTATCAAGAAATTAACCTCATGGATTGTAAAGCCAGATGGGACCACTATGAGCATCTAATCTGACCTCATAAACCAAAGAACATTTTTCTTGATTAAGTTCAAGTTGAGAGTGTGTGTGTGTGTGCACATATACATATATAGGCATATTTTTTAAATTGAGTGTCTGAAATTGTAACTCAAGTTCTAATCTAAATCCAAGTCTGTTTAAACCACTGGATTATGGATTAGACCCTTAAGGTTGACACTTTCAAAAAATAAAAATGTGTTTTCTTATGGTTTTTTTTTATTATTATTATTTGATTGCCAGTTTGAAAAGATGGTCTCACTTGCATTTTAGCATACAGCAAATGTATTTCAGTGTGGGAAAAGAATCAACGTTTTAAAATTAAAATTCATCGTTACCTTTTACTTACAGCACCTGAATAATTGTTAAAAACAACTAATTACCTGCATACCAGAAAGCACATTTAATTAGCTGCTCATAAACAGAATACATTTCGAAAGCCCTCCAGGGGGATAGGTGCAGAAATTCCATTAACCAAAGTTGTGCGTGAATTTGAGCACTTCGAAAATATACTCTGGAGACCGCTTTTATGCATATTAGTTTTTCCTCTTCAAAGTACTTTCCCCTCTTCCACGCGTGCATGAATGAGAAGTTCTGTCCACCTACAGGGGCAGGGGGTTTTATGAATGAAGGAACGATGGGGCTTTTGCCTTTTGTAACTGAGGAGAAACAACACTGATGTCGAGGTTTTTTTCTTTTATAGACTCCGGGAAAAGTTATGGAAATTACATCAATGGAAAATGGGAAATTTCTATGCAAGAAATGAATTTCATTCAGAGAGGGACAGAGCTGGCAGCTACTGGATGTCTGGCTTTGCCAGGCAGCTCTGTCATGGAGCATGAGTCATTCAGAACCTTCTCCCCTGTTTAGCTACAATATTAAGACAATAGCAGGATAGTGGAAAAACACACCACCCCCCTCTCGCCCTAACAATATTACGGCCGCTGGGAGACACACGCAGACACACACCCCCGCACCGTCTCTCACATGCATTCACTCCATCCAATTTTCTCTTCTCTCCAGCCCAAAGCGCAGCTGCAGCCAACTTATTGAAGCAAACAAATGCATGGTCTCTTTCTCTTTTAAATGGAACAAGTTATCTGGGTTCCCTCTTGATGAAGTAATGTCAATCCTTGTCTAACTTATTTCTTTACTGCAGAAATTGTCACCTTCAAAATTAATGGTCCTTTTCAGAGAAGAGTGCCTATCTCAAAGCATTTATCTGATAGAGCTGGCAACATTTTCCCCAAGAACCATCCTCCATCAGGAAACACTTTCTCATTGAAATTGAAAGTTTTAAGTGAACATGTTTTCATAGCCTTTGACTGAAAAATTTTAATGCTTCAAATAAAAATGGAACATTGAGCTTTCTTACTTGATTTTGTTGTGATGGTACAGTCTTGTTCTATTTCTGTTTGCACTTGTTTTAGAACTTAATTTCTAAATAATGCAATCTTGTTTCCTATAATTCAATATTATATTCTAATGTTCTGATATTGCCAGGCTGAACTGTTTTGACAGTGTTGAAATGAAAGTTTTAGTAACAGTTATATAGATGTCTAGAAATGTGCTTACTTCAAAGTTTCTTGCTTCTTCAGTTGTAGGGGTTTCATTCAGTGTTAAAATATTGATATTTCACTGAACAAGAAATTTATTTTTTGATCAAATGTCTAATAACTGTGTAAGTAGGTAAGTGCAGCAGACAGTTTTATGCATAGTGGGTTTTTTTCTCTCTGTTGGCACAGGGAATTCAATGTCTTCTGAAATACATACAACACATTGAAAACTTTCACATACACATGTTCAGATATGAGTTACCTAAAGGCTACACACATTACTGGTTTTCTTGCTTAAAGAAGAATTTTGAAGTGAATCTATTTGTACCGGTTGTAGCAAATTGTTTAAAGCTATAGTACATATGTTGCATTTGTGTGTGCATATCTGCATGTGTATTCACACCCATCCAAAGCCTTATAGTTGGAAGGGGTTTTCATTATACATTTATTTGCTTAAGTAAATATTTCCCTCACAGTTTTATACATCATGTAATGACTTGTGAACTGTGATGGCTTAGGAAAACTTTAGGCAAATTCCACATAGAAAGTCTTGCATTTTGACTCTCTAAATGATATTTTAGAAGCTAAAGCCAAATTTCTTGCAGTATTATTGATCTGCTAGAGCCAAAGCAGCTGCACCTAGAGGATCACGTAGGTAGTTAGTCTCTTGTGATTTCTGCATTAATACACAATTTTATGGTAGTCTTAGACACTGCTTATATTGCAATAACAGCGTCAAATTGCCTAATCATAACGTGATTGATTCCCTGGTCAGAAGAGGTGAAAAGTTGTCGAGTAGGCAAGATGATGAAGGGATGAGACCTTCCCATGTGCCTGGAAATTCTAAATCCTTCAGCAGACTCCTGTTTTATCCTAGGTAGCAAATGGTGATAACATTTGGAGAAAGCAACGCATTTAACGCATGATTTTGCCAAGTTTCAGACACCCACTGATCATGCTGTGGCCCAGTCTCCCAGTTGGTACAATGTAAACAGAGACAGCTCTGTCGCCTCCTTTACTTTGCCTTTGAAACATTAAGCTCTACACATATTAAGCCAAACCCTCCCATCCTTCAGAGGAGAGATTTGTTTTTCTGCCTTTATCGTGCCAAAATTCATGTTCCTTATCCTTAGAAATAAAAAAGAAAAAAATTAAAAAAGGAAAAAAAAAGGATGGGTCAGCCCAAATATGTCTCTGGCCATGAATTTAAAGTCATCTTTCTATCACAGAGCTGGTGAGCATTCACAATCTCCAAACTAAGTAGAAATTTGATTTGAAAAGCTTTACTGTTTCTTTTTCACAAAAGACAAAATACTGTAGAACACACAAAAAATATTTCTTGACATTTTTGAGCATATATAGTAAGGAATAATGAGCTTTTCTTTTATATTTTTAAAAGTGCTTGGAAATTATGAAAATAATTTCTAGTATCTGGTAATTCTTATGATAGCATTAGTCATGATGAAATAATATATAGTAAACAAGGAGTTCCTTATGAATACCTTCATGTTATTTCCATCATTTCCACAGTATTTCAGCATTAAGTGACTGTAAAGCATCAGCATTTTTTTAGCATCAGCTGAGAGACAGTACATTTCACATCTGCATTAAGACACATGGATTGAAAATAAAAAAAGTGTTTCATCGTTGTAAGAAAGCCTGTGGTAAAACAGCAAGGCTTTTCTTGCCTCAGGCTACAATAGCTACTAGTTTGACTCAATGGTCAGAGCACTCCCTGGAGAAACAAAAAGCCTTAATTCTATTGCTGGCAGTAACTTTCCCTTTGTTAGTGGCACATGTACAAAATTATTTTTAAAATAACACCACATGTATTAAACACTCACTCCAAGATGACTTATAAAAACAATGTTCCATATGTGCAAATGAGATTTTGGCAAGCACAAAATTATGCAGAAATTACATTTGGGTATGGAAAAGACTCTTTTCACTAACCCAGATAGATATTTAATTTCTATGGGATAAATTGCATGCTACCTATTCACTAACATAATTTTCCTGCCGATGATTGACATTTAGATATCAAAGAGGAAAAAAGATAGCATAACATTAGATTGCACATCTCGGAGGAGTAAAAGGTATTCATTAGACTAGGTATGCCAGCAAATGGCATGCTAAAGTCTTGACAAAAATCATGTCAAAAGTCATGTCAATCTTTTTTTTTTTCCTACTTCAAAAGCACATCTGTCTGTGGATGACAATCACTCATTCTGGCACCTGAAATATAACAAATAATATCCACGCTCGAAAAAATGAAAGCCGGAATCAATGTGCGATACCCGGCATTGCTGACCGGTATTCAAGGACATGAAAATGCAAATAGAGAGGGCTTGCTATTCCCACAGGGAAGGTGTGCAGCTGAGGGGCAGCATGGAGAGAAGGAAACCATGGCAAAGGAACTCAGGCCTTTACAGGCTGTTTAAATCCCCAGAAGAGTGTGATGCACAAACAGAGCAAAGCCCGGGAGCAGGGGGCAATTGGCACACCTTCCTCCACAGGGCACCTTTCAGCCTGGTCAGAAACTGTGTATCCTGGCTCCAGAGAGAATCCCAGCCAGTGCCTGGAGCTGAAAAGAAGATGGTGTCTCCGATGAAACACAGTATTTGTGTAAGGGTTAAATCAGAGGGGAAAATGAGGAATAATTTTTTAGACTTTTTACACAGATGGAAAAAAAAAATCAGACTTCTCCCAGTGGGAGGAAGCCAGGACCTGCATTGAGAAAATAAAAAGAGAGCTGCATTGCAGAGTAACTGGACGAAAATTACTTTCTCCCACCAGACTGAACTATTCAGAGGAGATGCACTACATATGAGAATGTGTACCCTGCATGTGTCTAGTTTTGCTTCCCTTGAAAAGAATAATGCTAACAATGTAACAATAGCAAAATAAGGGAAGGAGGAAGATTTGCATTATCTGTCTTCATTAACCTAAACTATAATGCTTCTCTTAAATATTAAGTACCTTTCTATGATGAGAAATACATTGTGAAAGGCTAAGGAAATATATGGCAGATTTTTTAAAGAATATTTCTCTACGAGACAATGAGAAAAGCAACACAGCTCCTTTAATCCCGTAATCTGTCTGGTAGCAATCAGCTTGGGGTACATTTCAGTTTGTTCACTTGTCATCTACATTAAGAGTCCTTCAATGAGCTTTTCTTTTAAAGTAAATACAGAATGACACATTTATAATTAGATCTCCCTGACCATTCCTTTCTAGGTTTGAAGGATATGAGATGTGGACATGTCATGCAGACCCTGCTCCTGATCAGTGTGCTAAGGAGCTTAGACTTTCACTGTTGATTAGTGAATTGTAAAACAACCAACAAAATACACTCTGGGTGCTGTTGGTTCAGATATTGTAGCCTCAGTTATTCCCTGCATTCAGGAACAGTCAGACACTCAAGAAATGTTTTGAACCACACTGAAAAATAAAAGGAGTTCAAATCATTCCTGAATTTCAAGCAAAGATTATTCAGTCATTTAAGAACATAAGCCCCTGTGAACACAGCAGCAAGTAAACCCCCTGTTTCTGTTGAGCCTAAGAGCAATAAATATGTTTTAAGATTATTAAGAATACAGTATAATATTATAGGTTAGTGTTTGTAATTCCCCTTGATATTCAAATCATTTCTTAAACTTCATGGCCATTAAAAACAGCCATAACATTATTTTTCACTAAGGGATAAAAGGAGATTTTCTTGTTTGTTCCTTCTAGTTCAGATTTGTTTTTAAGCATTCATGTCTTTGGTATCTATGAAAAAATTTTTCAACAAATGTATTGTATAATTTTCTTGCTAGGAATAGCCTAATGAAGCTGAATTTTCATTAGCTTTTCAAAATAAGAACTGTGTTCCAATACAGGGATCTATATTTGCCTGCTTTCTTTCTTAATATATAGGACAAAGAGGGTTTTTTTTACAGCCTTAGAAGAAAAAACAGAGATAATTGCCCCACATATGTTCCTTGGTTGTATGTATTCGCTGATTAGAGGGAAATACAGGAATCACTCCTCAGTACTTCAGCTGTGCAACACTAACTTTACTAAAGGAAGACAGCTTTCGGGATTTAGTGAATCAGCAATTTTCTTGAGCTTTCTGATTTTTAACATGACTATTCAGCACTAACGTGGACCTCCTGAGGCCCAAACTCTCTCACTTCAATCATGATTATAACATTAAAACAGACAACATTTGCTACTGTTCTGATCTCCTTCACTGTACCAGGGAAGCAGTAGATGGCTTCCCACCTTTTTCTTCACAAAGTAAAGCTTTCCATCCCAATTTTCTACAGTTAATAAAATCTCCCTTGGCTGTTTTATTTTGTTCTGTTCTGTATACTTCATCACGTTTTTACTTCAAGTGAATCACTTTACCAAATCCCCACCCAGTATCACCTAGCATTTAAACATCTGTGTTCTGTTTGTAACTCAGACTGACTATTTACTACCTCTTGTCCATCAAACCTCTTTTCAAACAACAATACTCTTGCAAATCCTAAGAACCCTAATCCTTCTGTTCTTGTAACTGTGGCTATGCCAACAGTACTAAATAAAACGTGGCCAGTGACTGAACTCTAGGCTTGAGGCCCTTTTAATCTCCTCCACACTTGACCATGGGCCTCCTTTTGGCCATTGCACTACTCTGCAACCATAAGATGTAACTGTCTAATATTTGCAGGGCAGGTTTTGAGACATCTGGAAAAAGGACAGTGTTGTAGCTCACCAGAGCTTTAGCTGAAACACCTTGGCTGGCACCAATTCTCTCTCACACCACCTGGACCCTGGAAAGAATAATTACACCGTCATAATGTAGATTATGTGTCATCTAATGTTTGGGATTCCAAGAATGCTGCAGTCACTGGTTACAACACATATTGCCAGTCATTCTAATCTAGCATTATGCTGCAAAATTAATTTTCAAGCAAATAAATTTTACCACAGTGAAATATTTTACTTCTAATTGACAAGAAGCAAGAGAAAATTGTTCACCTGTCTTGTGTAGTATTGATTTCCTTGGGCAGTGCAAGTGCACAGTTCATCAGAAGAAAAAGATCTTTTTAGATGTGGATCTAAACGTGAATGTGGGAGCTTAATTTTCGACATTTAGCTTTACAGCAAGACTAGAATTCTTACTTGGAAGATTACTAAAGTATAAAAGTAAGAACCATTGTCAGGAAAGTTGTAAGGAATAAAACATAAGATGAGAGATAAAAAAATACAATCAGGTAAACAGGAAAGACAAGATCAAGAATTATAATTGTGTAGTGGAACAAAGGAAGTCTGTAGAGAAAGAGAAGAATGAAATGGCCAAATCACAACCTACAAAAATAAACCTAACAGATGCACTTGGTAAATGCTGGAATTATGTTGGACTTATGTCCAAGAGCAGATGCAAAGAGACAATGTTGGAAAGTTTGCAAAACTTATGCACAACCTATAGATAAAAAAAAAGAACAAGGGAAAAGAAATGAAAATGACACCCAAGTCGATGGGGAGGGTGTTGTCATCAGCAGTATGCCTTAGGTACCTACATATATCAACTCCCTGGAAGTTACAGGCCATCATCCAAGAGAAGAAGTTCAATACATTTTAATTTTGCTGTTCAATTTTTAACTCAACTCTGGGTACAATCTGCATAAATTAAATACAATGACTGAGCCAGAAGATTTCCAGCAAATACTGAGGTGTCATTCCACGGGAAAAGTATGTTTAGTAGTTCAAGTGAAATCTAAGACCGCACCACTTGTCAGCAGGACACAGTCTGATTATATCAGGCAAGGCTCTGTGTTAGCAAATCTGGTAGTTCTTTCTAAACCAAAGCAGTAATTGACATTAAAATACATGAACCAGAAAACAGAAAATGAAAGAATCCAGTGACAATATATGGCATGTTAAAAAAAGCAGCTATTTTCTCTTCAATGTCTTGTTACTAGTAAAAACAGTAATAAATTTCACTGATTTTCTGTATTAATGGAATTACAGATGAGAAAATATTGGAATTTATTTTACCTTCATAGGATTTAATATGAGATCAGAACATCTCATACTGTTATAGCTCCATTGATTTGAATAATTTAACTTTCTGGCTAACTATAAATCAGAGACCAGAATCAGGACCAATTATCCTCAATGAGCACAAGTGTTGCATGGAGCCAGCAAAACTCTCAGGACTACTTGTAAGGAAAAAGCTTTCAATCTAGGGAATATTTCATGTGTCTCAGTGGAAGTCACTAAGCAGTCAGTGTAATCTTTTACATGGATTTTTATAAGACCATGTACTAGGAAAAAAACCACCTTAATTGAGCTAATTTAGAAATGTTCTCTCTGATCAATGTATTGATTTAGTTATAATTTGATTCCTAGCCTGGTGATCATCTTTATGTAGCCCTGTAAGTGTATTGTGAATTTGAAATGGACACAAATACGTAATGAAATCCATTAACTAATAAAACAATGATCAGTCAATTCATGAGGAATGGTGCAGATTTTTAAGATGAATGGCTAGTTTTACATAAACATTGCATAATCTGTTGCTTCAGCATTGTCTTGTTTAATAATGAGAGAATGGTGGTGTTGTAAAGGAAATGAATTTGATATTTATCACTACTTTTGGAGTAGTGATAAGTTAGCAGGGGATTCCTGTCAAAGCCAAAAGCAGAGCTGAATTTGTTCTTTTGTACTGAACTCTAAGCACTCACCAAAATGCTCTATTTTTAAACATATATTCTCTCTTCACTGGACTTTTCATCAAAAAAGTGTTGTTTTGAAGCACTGATTCTATATTCTGACCCACTCATGATTGCTTACACACCTGTGAATCTGGTTCAACATCTTAAAGCCTGGTCTTCTGCACAGGACAGTAGCTTTATACTATGTGCCATAGAAATTCTGTTCTTAGAATGAATAAAGTTCCTCAACTGATATTTAAAGGATGAAAACCAATGAATACTCCCCATGAATATATTCTGATCTCTTACATCACTGTAATTGAAATCCCTTACCGTTTCTGGAATGAATCCAATTTAAGTTAGATGATATTGCTGTCCTAGTGTTCCTGATTTATTTCTGCATGGTGGACGACCAAACAAGGTCCTGAGATCACCACAGTGACTGCAGATCTGATACTAGTTCTTTCCTCTCTTGGGAACACTGAACAAAATTATAAACAACCAGTTTTCTGTGACACAGCAAAAGAAGAAATACTTTCCTTTTTTTTTTTTTTTTTTTTAAATAAACTTCGTACGTATTGCAACAAACAGTGGAATTCACTATAACTAGAGAACTTCGAACTTCCTGCACTGTTTTCCAAAATCTTAGTTCAGCTTGGCCTGGAGGCAAAGTTAAGTTTTGACCTTAGATTTTCATTTGGCTTCATCGCTCAAACACTTATTATTTCCTTGCTGACATGTGTTTGCCTATTGTCAGTTAGAATCTCTATTTTATACATTTATAAAGAAAAGTCAAACAATTCAACCAAATTCATAAATTTTTTCTTTTTTCCTAGGGACCAAAGTGGCAGCTTTCTCATTACATATCAATTTACAGCTCAAAATCAGGAATAGATCAATGCAAACCATCTGCACCTTGCAAGTTTTAGCATATCTCCTTTTCGTCAGTCTGAGTAAAACAGAGGAAGTTATGCAGAGCATGTGGTCTGCTTTCACAAATAATTTCTATGGAAAACAGCAGTCAGACAGTAATACAGGCCCAAGGTGACCTCATTACTGAAATTTGTTCTAGTTGTCATTAGACATATCACACTGTGTCACTCAAATCGGGAAAGGAATAAGAGATACTGACACGCAGCACCAGTGATTAGAGATGAAAAATACTGTTACACCATAAGAATCCCTTGGTGGAAAAGAAATATGTACAGTGTTTAAGATTCATTCACCCCTCCCCGATCTGTCACTACTACCTTCACGGCTTTATTCTTTTTCTACTTGTTAGCTCTCCTTCACAAGGGACAACACCTTTCTTGAAGGATATTTCAGAGGTCAATGCTCACTGGCCGGCAACCTTGCGTAAGATATCGCTGAATTTTTGGTACTGACGCCTCCTTGTCGGGTAAGGATATATGCTGCAGTTGCAGCAGGACAACTTGGACAGCTCCTTTTTGTGTTTATCAGTGCAGACTCTTGTCCCTGCCTACCTGCAGTCATGGCCTCATTCCTCACAGTTGCAAGTTATGGGTTAGATCAGGCCAAGTTTGGGCATGATCCTGTGGAAGTAGATAAGCTACAAGGAATGATACCAGCGACTCAGAAGATGATATCTCCCTGGCCAGAAGCCAAGTATGGTTGGCAGAGACCCTGCTGCTCCTACAAAGTTCCTACTTCCAGCTTTCCCACTTGGTGACCAAAGACCTCGGTCAGTCCAGCTTTTGGGCCTTCCTGCCCAAAGGATGAACTTCCACCCTGGATGAATATTCTGCTGCTGTGAGTCCCCACAGGGACAACATCCCTTGGTAGTTTCAGGACACACCTCCTGAAGCACAATAGTTTGGATGAGATTGGTGCCACATGCTAAAGTTTAGCCAAATTACCTTGACTGAGAAAAAGGTCCTTTAAGTCAAGTCCTCACCATCTATCATTACCAAACATCTCAAGTGCTTGCAACCGTGTCCCAGAGTAAGAGAGAAATTATTTGATAGCATCACAAATGTTATGGCCAAATTCCAGTTTGGCTAAATTGCATCCTACTTACCAAGATCTCCACTGTTAAGCATAAGGAAGGGGATCTGCTTCTCTTTCTGGCCTGGACTTTTGCACAGCTGTTACAGTGCACTTAAATTCTGTGGTTTTCCACCTGAGAGCTGGTGAGTCAAATAACATCTTAGAACCATAGCATCACAGAATAGCTTATTTTATTGTTAAAAAAATGGGGAGTCTAAAGGATGAAAGGTCTTACATGAAAGCAAGAAGATATTGTTTCTTTTTTTTCTTTACAGAATTGCAGTTGTTTTGCTGCTGAATTTTATTCTTTTTTACACTGGCCTAGATGAGGGATGAGGAAGGGGGGATCTTTCAAGAATTTTGTGAAATAGTCAAAATGTACGTGTGACCAACCAGAGGGAAAAAAAAATCACCTCAATTACTCAAATAGAAAGCTCAGTTTTAAAAGTTTGATCTTCCATGCCCCAAACATATATTTAATTATTTTGTATCATGCTTCCCATTTACGTCCTGTTAAATTCTTAATTTCTTTCCAATGCGCTTTGCACTTTCTTAAATCTATAGTGAAGAAGAATGCTGAGCCTTAGTCACCTATTTCCTTACAGAAATTAAAATATTTGCTTCTTCATTCTCTCTTGAAAATATTTCTTTGCCATTCAGACATCTGCCGCAGGTGCATGTTTTCTTGAAACAAATGGATTTATGGTTAACTCCTTCTCTATGAAGTCTAATGTTTTAATTACTATTTAATCACAACTGTTTAACTACTTAAAACTGAAGTTTTAATCACTGTCTTCAGAAGGACCACAATTAGATTTTTAGTCAAATATAAATACAATCTCTCTTAAGCTTGTCATATTGTAGAAGTTTCCCCTTTCAGTGCTAACAGTACTTACTGCAGTGTGTGAAAATATGTAACTGCATTCAACTACAATGTTGATAGGTTCATTTTTTTTTTCCAAGATGTATACTTTTTACACATATACTTTCAGATTGTTGCCTACTACATTTATTAGTCCTTCCTGGAATAGTGGCAGTCCTATTCTACTATTAACTTACCAGTAAAAGAAATAGGGCAATCTAAAAATGAGAAGTCCAGCCTATGACAGCTCATCATACATTATAAACCAGCCTCAGCACATTTGTGGGTAAATTGTCTCTTGTGAACTGTTCTACAGCTGTTAGGGCTCGTGTTGTTTCCTTATAAACCAGAAATAGGAATTTTTATTACCTCTGGCCATAATTTAAATTACATGAGCCCAACTCCATGATGTAGATTAGTGTACTGTCATGCAGTTCGGCTTTTATTTTGGCATACGACAATGCAGCTCACACATGAACTCTACCATCAGTGGACATGTGATAGGAACAGAAAGGATAAACACACACAGTATTAAAAATTCTAGAACAAAACCTTAGGTCTATAAAGAATTATTACTGTGCTTGCACTGATTCTCATAGGTTATATTCTTGGCAGCTTTACATCATCAGAGTGAATGGTTTGAGCACTTCGCTTGTACTCGACAAACACTCTAAAGGTCAGTGCTGTCACCCTTTCACTAAACATCACCAAAAATAGCTACATAGCTGTTCCAGGAGCTCTTACTTTATTTATTAAATAAAATTTGTCCTATTAGGTTTTTTCCCAGGCCTTACTTTGCAAAAAATGAAACCAGGTTTTTTAACAATGGTTAAAAGTTAGTATTTTCAAGTAATCTGTCCAAATAAGAAATGTATTCCACTACAATATTTTAACAAATAAATTTACTTTTCAAATTTAAAATATATCACATCGGGACTAAGAATTCCTCTGCTTGTCATAAAAAATGTCACACACTCCCCCTCCTCCCTACATACATTTCTTTGACTAGAAAAGCAGGTATTTTAAGAAAAATGGAGAGGTCGCAAAAGAAATAAAAAATCACACACCCCAAAATGCAGAGTTAGAAGAGGGAAAAAAGGAAAACCATTTCATAAATTCCAGCAAGAAGCTGAATCTGTCCCTGACTAGATTTAACCAGAAACCTGTATTTTCCCACTAAACTGCAAGCAGAAACATTTATTTGGCACATTATACTTAATGGAAGAAATACATATGTTATAATCTGAATCTTTCTCTAACAAGTCATATTCATTATATTCTTCTGTTAGGTCTCACACTTTGATATACCTTAGAGTGAGCTCCAGTTTATAAATTGCCAGGACTCAAAAGAGCATGAATGTTACTCTAAGCCTGTTCCAGCAACTTGCTTTAGAAAGTCATAAACATTATGGGTAATTAACAACCTAATGGAACGCTGAGAATGAAGGTCTTGCTTCTCTGTGCACTTCTGGGCTTGCCTTTAGTTGGTAAGAAATTTCCAGGGCTATAAACAGAACATGACATCTAAGCAACACTCAAAATTTACTTCTGGCTTTTCATCTCAAATAAAAATAATAATTATCATTAGCTTTCTGATTAATTTTCATAAATCATCACGGCTTGAATAGAGAGTTGCTCAAATCCAAGACTTGGATTAAGGATTTTTGCATGTCTTCTCTTTGATTTCATTCAGTTTGTCATTGTAGGAAACAGCCTCTAAATAAGTAATTAATCTTTCATTCTGTTTGTAGCACAAAATGAATCAGACAATCACGACATCATATCAAGGAGCTGTGATGGTTAAAATGTGGACCTGTATTCAGAAGCTCTCAGGAGCCTCCTTTCCTGCTATGCCCCAGACTGAACTACATAACCCTGAGTTAACACCTCAGTATCTCTACCTGCAAGAAGCATTTCCATCCTTAGTGTCTTGACACCACAAGATCAAGAAAAGTGGTGGTGGTGGTGGTGGTATCAAGCCTGGATTTGCATAGAGCTCTAGATGGCCCAGCATACTACTAATTTTACTAAACCATTCCTTACTCTCACCCTCGCTATGAATAGTGAATAAATTAAAAAATTTAGTCCACGAGAAATGTTTCCCATAGTTTTTTAATACTTCAAGACATGTGACATACAACAGAAATAAGCTGTGATTACTTTTGGGACTGAATAAACAGGAATATAGCTCCAACCAATCAAAGGAATTCTTCCAAGGTTGGAAAATAAAATACTGTTTTTCATTTTGGTTTGAGGGTTTTTGTTGGGCTTGTTTGTTTCTGTTTTCCCCTCCAAAGAGGAACACAACTAGCTATTCCAGATGTGAGCTTCCCAAATTCTTGTTTATTAAGTGTGAGGCCTAGCTCCAGCAATTAAAACCTCTGGGACCATATGCAAACCAGAACATTTGCATTTGGCCTTGAGCAATATACCTTCTGCACGACAGCGTGCTCCCCACAGTTTTGAACATGCTGACAGACTAAAGTAACCAAACCATCAGAGAGCCAAGGACTAGAACCTGCAGTAATCCAACAGGAAGGGTTACAGGCTTTATAAATAAAAGCATGGTAAACTAGCACAAAGTCTGTGAAAGAATCAGGCTCTGAGGAGACCATTACTGTAAAGTCGGAAAGGTTCTGCCACGGATATCAGCCAGCCAAAGGTAGAATATTAAAAACAGGGGAAGACTCATTATTTTGAAGCTGATGAATGTGATTTCACTGACTGACCTTTCAGGGCCAGATTCTGATCTTGAGGGAATAGGCTGGGTGTTATCAACTGCATGGGCTCATGGAGATCTAATGATAACATGCCGCCATGACCTGTCTCGCCAGCTGCTGTCCCTAGTCTTGTATTTTATAGTCTCTTGAATTTAAAATACAATTAAACATCTTTAGAAATAATTTAAATAATTTCTAAACAAAGTAGATTGCGTCACCCTGTGCAAAATCATAACAATAGTTTTCATTTAAATACAAATAAAAAATAGGCAAAACTCTGAATCTGTAGTTATTCTAACTTTTATTTATTTACATGTTAGAAAAATTACTTTATTTTCCTTTCCTTTTTGCAATCTGTGAACCTCAAATGGATAAACTCTACTCCTAGATAAGATTAATTTTATTCCTGCAAAATCAATCAGAACATCATCTTCCTCTTTTCACAGCATCTTCGAAATAGGACTTGAGTGGACACAAGTGCTGGGGGCTGTGCCAAGGGCTTGTTCTCATATCCATGTAAACCACATCCCTGGGGGACAGAATTAATTTCTATGCAAACCATTCATTTTCCTCATGATTTACCAAGAATTTTATAGTACATATCCTAAAGTGAAATTAAAAAAAAAAATCATATTAGACCAGAATGAAGCCCTAAAAGAGGTTTGAAGTTATGCTATTTTTTTAAAGTTTACAATAAATTTTTGTTAATTTTCTAAAAATTGGATTACAAAGAAATAGGTGTCAAAAGCACAGCAGAAATCAAGATCAATGTGGTTTTAATCCCTGAGCATAAATCAGGAGAAACTGTTTTAAAAAGCCAGTAAGGTTATTAAGAGTTACTAGAAAATGTAAAAGAAATCCTCTTTGCATGTGAGCTACAGCTGCAGTAGACAAATGGAGAAACCTGGGTAAGTTTGAGGGAAAATATACAATATGCAAACAAGCCATAGCTTCTTTTGCAATCTGACATGCACTAATAGCTAACAAATGAGAGGCTCTTTCAAATGAGCTGGTCCTGCTCAGCTGAATTATGATAGGCAAATGGGATAGGAATGAATTAAAGAGCAACGCTCCCTGTCACAATATGCCTTTGCAAAAGCTACTTCCCTTCAGAAGTTATCGGCACCTGCCAAAGCCCCAGGGATTACCCTTCCAGGATATAACAGGAGAGGAAATTTTGGCTCCTGACAAAGAAGCCAGAGACTGAAAAATGTCCTAACAAGTGAAGTGAGAAAGCTAAGCTAAAATTCTTTAGGAAAGTAGTAGATTTATTCCTGCCCAACCCTGACTCCTCATTGACATTTAGCCTCTGCACTGCAGCATGAGAACTGCTCACAGAGGACTAAAGAAAATGGCAAACAAATCTGGGCCTAACAGGGTATGCTTCATCACCCAGCCATGATTCACTGAAAAACAGCAAATGCATAGGGAAATTTGACCCACCAGTATACTCTGTCCCACTGGCAAAAAATTGTCAACGTATTTATCACATGGCCCAGAAAGCCAAGAGCCAGTGCCTGGAAGGAAACCCCATGCCATGGGGATACAGGCTTGCAGTGGGCTGCTGCAGATTTCACCTGGAACTGCTACAGATTTCACCTGGAGCTGCTGCTTTCAGTTGAACAAAATACACTGACACAGCCTGAGATGTGTGTCCAAGGAATAGCTCTGATTTGCTGGTCAAGAAATAGAGTCCTTGGCTCCCTTTGGCAAGAATAATAGTGGCAATCCCCACCTGGTTGCCCAATTCCATTTACACTCCTCTACGTTCCAGCCTCCTGAAGGTTCTGAAGAACTTTAAAGCTCTTCAGCTCCATTCAGTGCTCTTCCTAGTGTCCAAATATAGTTATTACTTGTAATGTCTAGATAGGACACTCCTTGTACCCTCTCTCTCTCTTTACCAGCTCTTTTAATTTGCTAACAAATAAATACACATAGCCACAGAAAAATATTCTGCTCTGAAGTGTGTGAGGGCAAGAAACCACTGAATAAGGGGTAGAACATATGCAGGATGACAGGACAAACATGCACAAAAAGAGAGAAAGAGAGCCTCAGCTGGAATTGATGGATCAGCTCTGTATATATACACCAAGGTCCTCCCTAGACATGTATTTGATAGTAGAGATTTAGTACTTTATGTGTTTTTTTGTGAAAATAAGGTGAACTTCATTTTTACTCTAGTGATTGATTCCCATAAAAGTTAAGTAGCCATCTATGAATAATGTGTACTTTAAGACCTCAGGCGCTAGTTGTCTCTACTATAAAGATGAAGATATAAATTCTGATCATCTAAGCTCAAGGTCAGTATTGTTCATCACAGTAGAAATTCTGTTTTACTATTTCTTTTCAAAGTATTGGAAATAATTACTGAAGACCCCATTCAAATTCCAGTATTCAAGAGGTGGAAAATGCCAGATTAAAACTGCTTGTAGAACTCAGTTTGGACTTCTTGAACATATCTGCTATGAAACTATCTTCTATTATGTGATTACAGACTACTTTTCCATGGCATAGCTGCAGTGCTTTTTGTGTGCACTGTGCATGGTATTCTGAGAAATGGTATTTGGGGAATGAGTCAGGTTTATCTAGTGAATGAGGCTTTCATTTCTCTCTGCCTCATTTGTTTCAGGAACTGCAAGGTATATAATGAACCAGCAAGGGACTACAGAACGAGAAAATAAGATTTAATGGTTAAGGCAGCTGCCACCGAAGAAGTGAATTCCATTTCTGGATCTGCCACAGAGCTCCTATGTGATGTTGGACAAATTACTTCACATTTCCCAGAGATGACCATTAATTTGATGTTCCTCATTTTCTGGTCTCAGTACAAGGCAACAGACCTGAGCTATTGAACACTTATAGCTGCAATTGATGTAGATTAAAACTGTATTCACATACACATAAAGATTGATTAAAATAATAGAGACTATGAAAGAAATGTTATTTAGAAATTAGCTGATACATCGTCAACTATTTTCCTCTGCCACCTGCAGAGATAACAAACCCATGAATGGCCAGGGTATTATGCAGGTAATTTCATTACCGTGTGTGAAGCATTCAGGTATGATAACTGTGAGAACAATGAAGCAACCAATAATTTAATATTCAGTGCAGGTTTTGAATGATGCGGTGGTAAGGAAAGCCCTGGGGCCACATCCTACATGAAGAGGATGGAAAGAAACACAAGCTAACTGCTGATGAAGCAGGGTCATGTGGAAACAAAAGGTATTAATTTTTAAAAGTATGTCAGAGTGCCTGCACTCCAAGGGGCCAAGCTCAGTTTCACAAGAGCAACCTTAGGCCTGTTAGCACATAGTTTCTGCATCGACTTGATTTTGTTCTTTTCATGGAGATTTGGAGTTGTGTTGTTGAATATATATTATAGGTTTTATGTGAGAAGAGAAGAATCCAGGCAACTGCCCCCTCTCCCATTTCTAACCTAGGCCACAGACGAAAGGTCTCTTGAATCTAAATCCATATCTCAAAGAGGTGTAGAAGAGGTGATAAATGTGATAAAGATTAACATCTTGGATTTGGGAATGAACCTCCATATTGACATGGCTTGAAATGAACAAGCAGATGGATGTGGTTCCACTGTCTGAAAAGGCTGCATCCAAGCTCCTCCTCGGAAAGAAGCTTGACTGCAAAAATGAGGTGTTCCTGCGGGGAGAAACACCCAGTTTTTATCTGGACAGGAGCCCATTGTCTCAGCCCTTTCATTCAGGAAGAGCACTCAGGCTGAGCAGCAATGCCCGAGGCCACCAGTGGACATTCCCTGCTCAGTTCATGACTCAGAGGATGTTAAGCCTTAGCTGCTCCATGGGAGCTGGAGATGGGCTGGGCAGGCTGAGGTGTCCCCTGGGGCTTGGCTTTTACTTCACTGCTCCTCTGAGCTGGGCAGCTCCACCACTGTGTCTGCCCAGTCTGGAACAGGACATGCGCCAGGTGAACCTGAGGTGTGACCTGGCTGACTTTTGTACCAGCACTGAGGCTGCCCACCTGTACTTGTACAGATTGAAAACGGGGAGAATTGTTCTTTCCTATTAATATAAACAGATTCTGCTGGAGGTAGAAAGGAAGTGGAGATACTTTGGCAATTCACTAAAACTTGGAGTTATGATAAGGAAATCACAGCGCAGGGAAGTCCTATCTTGTTACCAACTTCCCTATTATATGAAAGGTATGAAAGAAATGAATATTGTGACAGGGTCATGACTTTGCTTATAAAACCTGCATATTAAGTGGTGGAAAAGATTACTGCCAAATGCCTTGTTTTACTGTTCACCCTCTCTTGCAGTCTTCTATTTTCTGATACCTGCTATAGCTGACACTCACTTAGCCAAAATATATTACAGGCCACATGGAAGATCATATATCACCAAATAATGGAATCAAGTTAAAATGCAAGTTTCCTATAATGAGCTGAGCCAGCCCATTTCATCATTATGTTCAGGTGTTACTCTGGGAGAGAAGATAGGCTTTAAGGTACATTTTAAATTTGATTGCCTGTGAGAAAGAAAATATGCAACTTCAAAATTTCACGACAACATGCCTGCTTTTCAAAGCTTAAAGCAGTTTCATTCATGAGGTTTATAATTTGTCAAAGTATTTTCACTAGATTTGCATGCAAATTATGAAATACAAAACCAATTTAGTACAGCAAAGAAAATGATTTCAATCACTAAGGGAAATAAAAGTAACTTTTACTTAGAGCATGAGAAGAAAAGAAAAGCAAACAAGAGATTAAAAATATCGTCTCTTGATGAATTCCATTGTTTGGCCTAGAGAAGATTAGCCAGAAGAATAAAAAATTTTTAAGAATTTATTCATAAATATTACCAACCCTAAATCCACATTCTGAATAAATGAGACATTCCTAACTTTCATATCTTCATTCTAAGCTTTCCTGATGAGAGCAGAACAGAAATTATGACCTGGACCTTAGGACAAAGCAGGGATGAAATTTCCCCATTCCAAACTCCAGATGGCATAAGTTTTCATGGACTCATTCAAATCATTTCAGTTCCGGTAGTTTCCACTGTGTTAAGATTCAGCTCCATATTAATTGCCTCTATAAAGTAGCTCATGAATGCTTATTTTGGATCTAACTAAACCAGTAGATGCAAGTTAAAAAAGCAGTGAGTAAACATAGCCATGATACTTATAGATTATCAGGAAGATATTACATAAAACAATTCAATATTGAAGGGGAAAAAAAGGTGTTTAGCGGATCTATATCTGGTCACCTGTATCCAAGCCAATGAAGCCCCTTTGGTGTTCATGCCTCAATCAGAACAGCATTTCAATCCTGAGGCTGTAGGACAACACACTGCGGTGAACAGTGTAACATTCAGCTGAAATCCTTCACCCAAGTATGTATCTCAACAGTCAGTCTAAGTATCTCACCTGGTATCTTGTTGATATTACGAAGAAAACACAATTCCCACTTTAAAAGTAGATCTTAGAATCATAGAATTTCCTGAGTTGGAAGGGGCCCACAAGGATCATCGAGTCCAACTCCTGGCCCTGCACACGACACCCCAAAAACCACAGAATGTGCCTGAGAGCATTGCCCAAATGCTTCTTGAACTCCATCAGGTTTGGTGCTGTGACCACTGCCCTGGAGAGCCTGTTCAGCGCCCAGCCACCCTCCGGGTGTTTCCAATGTGCAAACACCTCCAAGACAACTCTGAGCACAGAGTGCTCAGTGAGGGAACTGAACAGCAACGACTAGGCACCTCCTATCTTAGAGCCCTAGTGAGATATTTTGGAAACAAGTATTTTTAGATATTAAATAGGATCTTTCCTAAAGAAACTATATAGTTAAAAATATTTTGATACATAAAGACTTAAAAGAGCCTTGTGTTTCATTTCCATTTGAGTATCAGGAAATCAAAAGTATCTGGGCTACTTTTGCTAATTTGGCTGATCACCTTGCAAGCAATGAATGATCCATGAACAAGGGGTATAATTCCTTCAACGATTCAAACTAGCTGTTTTTCAACTGACAGAGTCAGATCCAGATAAATAGATTTCTTTGATTCTTGATATTCTTTCATCCAAGAAAAATTGTCTGAGGATAGAACAAACCAATTTCAAGCTCCTGGACAGAGTACAAACATATTCAGATAAAAATGTCTAACACCTGGGGATTTTTTTCTTTCAATACACCGTAAAGACCCCCCTTTACTTTATTAAATCCTTTTTTGTTTTCTATTACCTGTTTGTGACTATGGTCCCCAATGAGCATTATGATTATGTTCTAGTATCTGTCGTAGGAATATAGAAAACCTCAAGACTTCTTTGCACAATACTGTCAGTATTCTTCCTGATGAACCTGATACAGTAGAAGAGGAACGATGCTGATTATGATAATGATGATGATGATGATGATTTGGCAAACATCTTACAAAACAAGAATACAGTAAGAAAATTTAAAGAAAATGAGAAAATCAAAAGAAGTAGAGGGAAATCTGAGAAAACTATACAATTACATATAGCAGTAAATGCACAGCAAGAGCAGCTTTAATGCAAATGAATAGATTTGTATGGATCCAACTCAAATATAGCGAAACAAAAACCATTGTCTTCTACCACAAAATGCCTTGGGGACCAAGAGTAGGATTTGATGCAGGAAAGATCCACAGCCCTGTGCTGAATTTATTCTAAAAAGGAGAGAGCATTTCCATACAACTCCAGAGAGCCACTGGAGTGGTGCACAGGTGTTTATGTGGCACATAAACGTGGCACGGCACTGGAGAACCCTGATCTCTGTGCACCACTGCAACATGAGCTGGTTCCACAGGAACTACTTACTCTTGGGGAGTAAGGAGGGGAAATTATGCTTCCCCCATAGGTGAGAAGACAGAAGAACCTCACACCTACCTCTGACTTTGATTTTCCCAACAGCAGGACAAAGAACATTTGGGAAGCTTCCATTCCAGTCAAGAAGGTAGAAGGTGGTATTTGCAATAATTAAATGTAACATTCTAGTATCAGTCTTAAGAAAGACATAGTGTGACTCACTCCTTTAGGCAGCATCTTGTGATATGACGCAGAGGCACTTGCAGACACAGCAAAGCATCACCCCATCTCAGTAAAGCAATTAATTTTTGTTTTCACCAAAGCAATTTCTTAAGATATGCTTCCTAGAATAGTGCTATCATCCGTTGAATGTATGGAGCGATATATAGAAAGTCCTGATGTGCAAGTGTCCAAGCTCCTTAACACAACCTGTCATACTGTTTTGGATCCACGTGAAGAGAAAACATTGCACTGGAGACATTTGACTTCATTTGATAAAGCCATGATATTCACCAATTCACAAGGATACCTTCGTGTCTAGGGTGGGAAACTCATAAAACTGTTTCAGAAAACAGCTATCATACATTCAGGCTACAACTCAGATCTAAAAAACTGGGGATAGGAGCAACCTGCACTAGCTACTTTGAAGTCTAGACCAAGCCTCTGTATAACTCTGCTTTCCAGGAGCAGATTGATGAAATTTTTTGTTGTTTGTTCGTCTGCCCACTTCTTGTTTCTCTTTTCTAGTCAAGACACAAAAGCTCCTGAATTCAAGGACTATTTTCATCCCATATACCTGCACCTCTCAGCCCCATCGTGCTGCAGCCTTGGACTGCTGGAATACAAAAAGCAGTGTCATGCATTAAAGTGGAGGGGTAGACAGCGTCATGAGGATCTCAATATGCATGTAGCCCTACAACACGAGCAAGCACAGTTATTTCATGCGTGAATTAAGCCTGCATGACATTAAGGAAGTTCAGTTCTTCACTGCTTTTAATACTAATGCTGATACTCAGTGCAAAATGACAGCAGTTTTCCTTTTTCATGTGAAGTTTACATAGGAACGTTTAGCTGCAATTCATAATGTGGTGTATGGTGTGGATGTACTGTAATATTTCTAAATGCTCTGTATGGCAAAATGGAACTGAAGGCACAATTTTTTATTCACTGTTTTGCAGTAACTTTTGTGTACTCTTCATCATTAATATTTAACCAAAATGTTTACAAATAGGGCTATACTTCTCAGAGATGTATTAGGTCAAGCCTTTTACCTACAGTTTAAGTGGTAAAATAATAAGAAAAAATTAGCAGTTGTTACTATGGAACTTTAATATAACTGCAGAATGATTTAATTTGCAATTTAACTTAAATGTGCAGTAACTTCTAGAACTACAAAATTAACACCAAGGTGAGCAGTTTACTTCCCTCTAAGTAGAAACCAAAAATAGATTTCTTCAGATAAGGAGGTGCTGAAGTGGAACTTGAGTGGTATAACTTAAAGAAAACCATAAAATGTTGCCAAAAATAACAAGTAACGCTCCCTGAAGTCAATGCCTCAGGAAAATACTAATGAAGAGTACATCAATGGAAGTGCCATTTTTCATACAAGATATAAAATCTTCTGATCATTGTGTAGACATGAATGACCCTGGGTATTTTTTGCTAATGCTGAAGACCTAGGCCCAGAACAAATTTGATTTAATTGCATTCTGCACACCTGTTTCCTCCCATAAACTTCTAGACTATTCTGGAGTGCTAACTTTTTCTTCCTAAATACCTGTTACCCTCCACTTTAGGAATTTTTGAAATTTCTGCTTGTATTTCTGGGTTTGATTAAATATATTTCCTACATTTTGGGGAGAAGGATTCTTTTGAAACAACAGTTTTTAAAAATGTAAGCTTTTAAGAAAAGAACTGTGAGACTATCAAACTAAATACAAAGAGAGGAGTCTCATAACACAGTATGTGTGCAAGGATTTTTAATTCAAGAATTTATTTAACATTCTCCTTTTGTGTTGGCTGTTTCTTAAAAAGTAAACTGTGCCATCTGTATAGACCATCTGAACTGAACTGACCCTGAACAGGAACATGAACAGAATGAACCTACAGATAATCCACAGCACTTTGTTAAGACCAAGGATAGCTAATTTACTTCCAGAAAATACGGGCAGGCAATTATCACCAGAAAACTTTAATGAACAAAAAATGGAGAAGAATTATTTTAATTTTGCAAGGATTACTTTCCACAGGAGTTTGCTCTGTGGCATAGTTTTCAGCAGTTCCAAATTATAAAGGAACGAGTCATCGGGGCTGGTTCTAAAACCAGCATCTGTTTTCCTACTCCTGTCAAAACCATTTACCTTTATTTAGTGTGAAGTTTGGCTTCTACATTAGCAGAGCCTCTGATACAGGGTATCAGTACACGCCTGTGAGAATTGTGTGCGCTGCTCGGCATCTCTGGTGTGCTGCCTGTCCAGTCCCACATATGCTGCTGCTTCCACATATGCTACCAACAGCGGCAAATAACAATCAAAGAGTGGCAGATGAAGAATAATTACGTTTAAGGAACGAGGCAAGAGACTGAAGAAAATCAGAACACATCGGGACGTCCTTGAGGAAATATTGGCTTCCCAACCTTGCTTTCGTGCCTGCTTGGTCCTCAGCAGCTCCATCCCCACCTACCCTCTTCCAGCATCCTGCCTTTGGGCACTGGCCCCAGCAGCACTGGAGACACGATGGAAATCACTGGTATGACTCGACATCCTAATTTGCTCCAAGTGCTCAGCTGCTGCTGCAAGACCAGCCCGTACACTTCTGGAGCTTGTCTCCCCCGCAGGGAAGTCAGGATAACTCGATTTGCTGCTGTCAAGGAAAAGGGTGCCAAGCCAAGAGATCTGCTTCTGCTGAGCCCTTGGCACTGAAATCAAGCCTGTGGTTCTGTCATGCCCTTTTTGTTGCTTGGATTCACGAGGAACTGCTTCCTCTCCCTGCACAGCTAAACTGTACCACCGTGGGAGGCTTGAACTGTGTTTTTAAACAGGCTTCCTGCTGTTCTGTGTCACATTCCTTCTTCTTCTCTTTCCACAGCAATTTCATATATATTACATTCTAAAACACAGGACAAACTCCAGAAATGAGCATCCTGCACACAATTTTCCAACGTTCATGGCCAATTTGCTGCATTCTGCTGTGAATTTCATGACAAGGAATTCAGAAACTATTAATATTGCATTTGATCATTCCTCCTTTTTCACTTGTACCCACCGATGCTTGTGTATGCATAGTATGTGAAACAAAGAGGGGGGATCTTCAAATTTCAAAATCTTCCTACTTACTCATTTTCACATAAATTAAATTAACTCTGACTTCTTGAAAATGCTGACTTCAAGAAAAAAAATTACAATTTGAGGATATAACTGATAGCACTACAATGGAAACACCACTTAATGTATTTAGTCATGTCCAGGGATTGATCTAATAAAGAATTCAGATTATTTATATTACATTCCCATTTTTACTTTTCAGTCATTTCAGTAATGTAAAATAAATGATGTATTAGATTAGCTTCTTGGCTTACACTAAGTATTACCATGTATTTTCTTATAGAGAAGTGTTCTGCAGGAAGCACTAATGATAATCATTAAAGATAAGAAACAGTTAAAATTCAAAGGAATCTCTCTGTCTTTAAGTTCCTAATTCTTTGTCAAATGCAAATATACCTTTATATATATATATGTATATAAAAATCAGAGGCAGTGAAATAAAGAATGTCTTTGATTTCATTTCAAGAAAAATGTCAAATGCAGAGATGCATCTACTATCCTTTCCTAGATATCAAAGCTATTTTCAACAGAAGGGTCTCTGCTCAGCCAAAAATATAGTCTGTTTCCATACTGCAGATGAAGTCTGCAAAAGCTCAGAGAAAAGAGGGGGAAAAAATCACTTTTCATGGCCATGTACCAATTTCTACAGGATGAAAGATGAAAGCATTTTTGGTTGAATCAGTCGGTATCTTTTAATTAGAAGAAGCATTTCCAAAAGTGTCTAGTTGTCTCTAGGAACACAAGTCTCGGTCACTGACTTCAATTTTGCTACAAAAATTATACTATGACTTAGTGACATCTTTCACAAAAATGGATTGATTTTTCTTTCATAAAAAATGCAGGAAAACCTGACTTTCAAGTCATTTGGCCTTTTATTATAATATATTACATCCCATGCACTGTCTTGATGACATTTACCGTTTCCTATGCAGGATCCCACAGTATGTATGAGTTGTCCGAAGTTCAAAGAGGGCAATCATTAAAATTTGACATTTATGTCAATGTGTGCACAGGGAGTTTACCTTTTCATTAGCTGCATATATATGTTTTATTTTTTTTTTCTGGTGGAAAAAGCTGATTATGAAGTCATGAAAGACTTGGAGTGATTTTGTGTGATCCCAGTTGAGACAAATGGCTAATTCTTTATGATTGCAACTGAGATTACTGGGTAAAGGAATTGATTAAAGATAGGTTTTTTTGTTGTTATTTGCTGAGTTGTCAGGAGGTGTTGAGTCATGCTGTGAGAAGTTCGAGTGCTGAATCTTCTGCTGTCATATACAGAAATGTCACGTTATATTACACAGTATGCTGAACTAAGTTAAAAAAAATTCTTTGTAGATCATACTGTAGTTTGGTAAACAAAACCTATCAACTTCACAAATCTGGTTCCCCATCCAATTGTATCTTATTATTCATGCCTCATAGGCTCAGATTTTTTCAGTGCACAATTCCCAATATTTGTCTTCCTCCAGATGAACAAACTGATTTAAATACTGTAAGGATATGACTGCTGACAGCCAAACTGTAATAGGTCTTTCTTTTGGTGCAGAAGTGTTTATCAAACTCCTCCTGATAACAAATTTCATCTGTTGCATCTTTTCCTTGTTTAACCAGGGTACAACAGTCCAGCAAACTTCTGCCTCTAAACTCATCCCAAGATACTTTTTGAATTGCATTGGGAACTTACTGAGAAGGCAGAAAGATGATCATGTGATGTCCAGAATCAGCTTACAGACTCAATGGACTTTTATGCCTGGTCATGGCATGACGTCGACATGAAGAGGAATGAATGAATTTTTGTGACGAGTTTTAATTTTAACCAGTTTAGCTGTGTTGCAGTGGAGCCAAAATCCCATGCAAGTGGGTCTTGGCTGGCATACAGCTGTGGTCCCAAATGCTTGGGAAAGAAAAGGAGAGCCACTCTGAGGAACAAAACCGCCTGTGGTTCCTGTGTCTGTGAGGGCTGGGGGTAACTCCTCAGGGGCTGTGTGGAGGCATTGTCTTCTGGAAGAAAACATCTTGATGCCTTAACCTCCAAAGCCTGGCTCGAAGGAGACTGCGGGCAGATGAGGACAAGGCCACCAACATTCCACTTACAAACTCTTCCTGCAGGGTTCTAGAAGGAAGAGGCAGTGAGACCATCACCCAGCAATATCAAGCCAAAATTTTTGCTTTAGTTCTTATTTTTTCTAACTATGATCTTGCTGTTCTTTAATCCTGTGATTAAAAGACAGGCTAGACTCCCCAGGCCTTTAGGAGAAGTTTGCTGGAATTATCTCTACACTCAGTGGAGGCAGTGAGCGTTAAACTCGTGGTATTTTCTCAGCACTGCAAGTACCATCAGCTATCTCATGTTCTGTTAAAAGCAAGACCACACCATGCAAGAAGTGGCCACACATTTATGAGGACTAGGGCAGTCAGAGGTCTCAGTACCTGTTCCTCAGGAGCCTGCAGTTAGTAGCTCTTATTCTGGCTCATTGAAATCAAATTTGCATTAGAAAAGTGGACCTAAAGATCTTTGCAGACAACATGAGAAGGAAAATCCTACTCAGGTCAAGATAAAGAGGAAATTCCCGCCTTCTAAAATCTTCAAAAAAAGGAGATTTTCCCCAATTATGGCTGTACAAGTGTCTTCTATATCTCCATTCTGAACTTCTATCTTTGCTAATCATCTGGGTGCTTAGTTAAAACAAAAAAAAAGACTTTTTTTCTCTACATTTTTATTGACCTAATTCACCTCAGGAATGAGAGGCCCTTGATAACACTATTTCATTCCACAATGCAATGTCATTAAGGTATAATTTGGGCCAGCCCATCACACCGTTATTAGTTTCCCCATCTGTCTCTTTAGAAATATACAATGTAATGTTAGTTATGATATTTACCTAAAGACTTCTATTGCATCTCTGTTGAAGTAAATATTCTGAAAGTTCTTTTATACAGTATTTACACATATTATTTCTGTAAATATTTTAAAAGCTGCCCAAAACAGGAAGAAGTTTTATAAGGTTTGTGGCTGTAGGTAAAGGTTTTGTTTTGTTCAGCTTCCCACTGCCCTTTTTACTAACCAGCCTGCAGCTTCTAATGAGCTGCTGACAGCCACCTTTCAGATTTCTATACATCTTGTAAAGACAATTACTGAATTTATCCAATGAGCCAGACTAGGAACATCCTAATAGGTGTGTGAAAGGCTAACAAGCTGGAAGCCTTTGAGGTGGTGTCAGTGTCTCACATCCCTTGATGTCAGCGAGTTGATAAAATTGTTACTAGTTCAAGAAGGCACGCACCCGTGGTTTCTCCTTTCAGTCATTCCCTTCAACCAAGGCTAGATAGTTAAGGTTTTGTATCTCAGATGTGGTAAGTGGGCTGAAATGCCAGAATTCACTCCTCAGGAACTTCACAAACAAGGGAGTTTGTATTAGAAGGAGGACTGAGATGTTAACAGGGGGAGAAACTGCCTCATTTCCAACTCACGTATTTATTATTATTATTATTTTTAATAAAGGGAATGCCATTTTTAGCCCTCTTTCTACTCATAACCTGAGCAGGACGTTGATGAAAAGATAAGCCTTCTTTAAAGATTATTCTTTCTTGGAACCACCAAGCACGATGCAGCTGTTACTCTATCACATATGGTCTGACAAAGTTCAGCTGTGAGCAGAGATATCCCACTCATTGCTCAGCCCAGGAAACGGCTCAAGCCTGGGGAAAAAGTTCAGGATTGAAATTCTCAGAGCTGACAGCCTCCTAGCACTGAGTGGAGTCAGCCATTCTCAATTCTCACCAAGCTGAACCACACCTAGGCTGAATGGGATGATTTCAGCTACAGGTAGCACTCGACGTGAGCCCAAACAGCAGAACTCACCCAGAGCTCCAATTAGTAATCATTACAGCAGTAATAATAAACTCACCAACTTTTATGTTCGGTAAAACCGTGTGTGTACCCATTATCACAAAAGAAATAATGCAGTAATGACGATCACCACCACTCCAAGCCATTAAGAGTTCAGGAGAACACAGCACTACAGTGTAGTAATCTAGGATAGCATGTAGAGATTAAATAGTTGAGTCTAAAAGTATCATTTGCATAGAGGCTGCCTACTGAAATTGAGTGTAAACAAAGATACTGCTCCTGATATCTGTAGATAAAAGAACGTGCACTGTGTAAAGGCCTGGGTTGCAGACAGATGCAGAGCAAAGAGTGCCACCTACAGAACTGCTGGGAACAGTTACTTCAATGTATTAGGTCCCCTTTCCCTTTGCAGGCCATCTATGACGATGTTTAGTTAGCATGTCTGGTGAGATTGAGTCCAAGCTGCAGTGCTCTCAGAGCCAATAAATTAACCAAAAAGTAAAGCAAGAGCAAAGCTGCTAAACAAAAGAGATGTTTGAAAAATTTGCTAATACTGCAGCTATAAGAAATCATCTTGCCAACCCAGAACAATCCTGCTTTGAATGTACACTTCCCACGTGTTTGACATCCTAATACGGCTCATTTAATACTTGCATAGAATCCATAATACACAAGAAAACCTCTGAAATGCTACTGCTGCCATTTTACTTTCATAAGGGTGCCCTCGATGAAAAGAAGCACAGAAGTTAAAATCTGTGCATTTCTTCCTCCTTTCCCTCCATTAGCTGAAGTCCAGGAACGTGCTGCTCGCTGGGGTTAACAGGATGGCAGCTTCCTTGGTAGCTGGGGGCTAGCTGGCAGTTCGGAAACAGATGGCAGGTTAAACAGTCTCAGCTGGTAGGAGTTCTTGCTTTGTCCTTTTCCACCTCCCTTTAGACTAACACAGGACCATATTGCGACAGGAAGATTTTAGGTGGTGGTCAAAAAGTACAGTAGACATTCCTTATGCACATGCAAATATTTCCCTATCCAGCCTATAAGCTGCTGTCATGCATTTAATGATGACCACACAGTTGACTATAATAATATAGCTGGACTGTGAACTCCCAATTCTATTAAGAAATATGCTTGTTCTGGTAGTGTTAATACTCAAGTATTGAGCCTACAATAAAAAATTAAAGACAGCTGCTGTGGCAGTAGAGAGAGTAAAAACATTTTTTTTTTCCTTTTGCACCTGATATTTGTAAAAAGTTTTAAAACCCTTGGGTTTTGTGTGTCAGATGGCTTGCATATCCTGAAAAATCAGACTATTTGGGGCTGAACCTGGTCAGTCTGCTCAGCTCCTGTGTGTCTGCCAAGGTTTGAGCCAATAACATATTGCAAGAGCCAGTGCAGTAATTATACAATCTGATCTCTGCATGCTACCAAAATAAACTCATAGCTAATGATGGCAGTGCTACCATCATTTAGCAGGTTGAAGAAGTGTGCCATATTTAATGCTTCCTCATGAGATTGCTCTCCTAATCTGAAGGAGATTTAAGACCCTTAGAAACGTGCAGCTTCTTCTTTCTGCTGTTTTCCAACCACTCCTGGTCACATTGGGCCTCTCTGCTCTATCCCTCAAATAAACAGAAAAGCTGCTTTCACAGCTCATCTCCAGATACGAAATTACTTTCACGGTGGCTGAGAGCTCTCTGCTATCCAAATTTCTCACAAAAAACATTGCTTTCATTTTCTTGTGCTACTGAGCTGAACAAAGATAAGAGAAGTCAAATAGAGATTATTGATTTATTGTTATCATTTCTCATCCCTTCTCCTCCTTAGGAGTATCATTGTGTATTTTATACCAACATATGCAGCAGCAGCAGCAATGCCACAAACGAGTCAGCTTTGTGACTCTCTGCAAGCCTGAGTTATCAGCAGCCACCTGTGCCATACGCTGTACTGAGGAATTAGTGATTTGGAAAATTATCCAATCCATACTATCAAATCAAGGGAAGGATCTCTTGTTTGCAATTACTCCCTCAGAGCTTGCTGCTGCTCCTTCCTGCATTTGATAAAATTCAAGTAGTGGAACTACAGCACTGGACCTTTACAGTGACAGATCATTGGGCTTTATAAGTATATTCTCAATGCCACAAAAGATGATAGAATTATTACTAGAGGGTAATTATATAGATTTTTTTCTCCTCTCAGGTGGAAGGTAGGTTGTATAACAGGGAGGTTACAGTTAAATTCCCATTCCTTCCATGCATGCAGCCCAAAAGCAAGAGAAGTTTGAAATTCAATGTAGCAGAAGCTAACACCCTCTGCCATGGCAATAACTACAAAATAGCAGCTTTCTCACATCTCCTAGAGATGCATCATGAGGCAACTTCTCCAGAACCAGAATGGGAGCAGATATGAGGCCTTACAGATGCCTTTTCAAATGAGCTATTCACATGGATCCATTAAATATTTCTATGAAGGGCAGATAAATTAGACCCAGTCCCTAGCTCAAATTTTTTTTTCTTTTTAGACATAGAAACTTGAAAAAACTCTTGGCATGGTGGATGGGTCAACATCTAAAATCTGTGCAATTAAAAAAAAAACCCAACCAACCAACCAAAAAAATGCGGTAGAATTATCACATAGTAACAAGACTTTGAGAGCACCCCAACCAGTAAAAGGCACCAGCCATATTTCATGAATGCAGAATACCTATCAATATCTTGGAAACAACTGGATGCACTCATTTTCAGAACAACAGAGTTTACATTACTGTAACTAAGTACACAACTTATCCTGCAGGATGTCTTTTATGACAGACTGGGAATAGAAACAGGCTAACACAGTTCCCCGGTTAGGACAGACACCTCAGGCTGTGGTAAAACATGACCTTTATAGATATCTAGCAAAAAAACATTTAAGAAACAGATATAACATCATGACCTTTTTAGATACATAGCATAAAACATCTAAGGGAAAGTCCTGCCCCTCTTCCCTTCTGCCAGCGAAGCCACGGACACAGCAGGAGCTGCCCAAGGGCCAGTGGTGGCACCGGGAGCTGCAGGTTTCACTGAATCCTGACGTGACAGTAATGGTGGCACTGATTACACTGAACTTTGCCACCTACGTGCCTGTTATTTTGGCTCTCCCTACAGTTGCTGGAGGGCAGGCAGGCAGCTCTAGAAGTGAGGTTTAAAATAAATGTCTCATGCAGAATACAGGAAATCTAAAACATACTTTATGAATTCTTCTTTGGGGGCACTTGCATTGCTTTGACTACAAAGGGACCACTAATTCCTAACGAGAGTTCACTTAGATGAATGGCACCTCAAGGGATGACACTTATACACCCTCTGGGGTGACAAGGGACTGCTTATGTGGCTCCAGCACACAGAAAAGATCACATTGAATTAGTGCAGGATACAGGATTTCCTCTATCAAACAGAAGCCAAGGCTTAGCACTACTGTGCTGTACTCTTGCTTCTTAATGGAAAATAATCTTGTAGAACTGGAATTACGTCTCTGAAAAACTTTTGTTTTTTCTCACATGAAAATAAACCAACATAAAAAGTAAAGAGTTTATTTAATTAAGTCTGAGCAATTAAAGACGTAGCACTGCTAATGACAGTGTTTTGCTGCTCCTACAGTCCTACCACAGGCAATCCCATTCCACATACAGACTGTAGGGTATTTTTAGCAAAACAACACCATGTTAGTGAACTTTCAAGGGACAAATTTTGGAGGAATGATAGCCCAAAGGCTAATCAGAACTAGAAAACCAGAAATTAAATAAAATCTCCAGGAAGGAACCAAGTGCATTGAAGAAATCAGGAAGAAAAGAGTAGTTTTGTAATGTCAAGATTCAAGATGCCAGTTAAGTTAGATGGATGTTAATTAAACTCTGGAACAAAAGTGTAGAGCCCCAGTGGAAGTCAAGAGCCACAGCCAACACTCTAAAAGAGTAAAATCTGAGAATCTGAAACTATCTTACAGTGAAAATCAAATAAGAGATACTCAGAGGACACTGGAATGAGGAGAATGAGAACAATTTGCTGAAGACTATCCCAGGTTAATGAAGCCGTTAAGGAAGAGAAAGGTCCATCTGAGAAGGCAAACAGATCTTTCGCCTCAGTGAAACAGGAGACCCTTGCTCCTTTCTACTAATTAAGAATAAATTCTATCAAAAGAGAGGTCCCAGGCATTCTGGAACAAATATCAAGCTTCTGAAGAAGCATCTAAAAGTTATTTGAAGTGTGTATAAAATACACTCTCTCTGCTTCTCTGATGTGTGCAGCACAGTGCAGCTGTATTTAAAATCAGTGCAGAGATACAGAATCACTCTGGGGGATTACTGACCAGTGAATGTAAATGGCAGCTCAAATCAGAAAAACAAAACACTTGGAAGATGATGATCGTAAAGGGGCTAATCAGTGCTGTTTTTCTGAAGAAACACCAAATCTTGTCTCAACACTATAGTTCTATGTGTTATTTTCTAGGAAAGCCATCTTAAATGCCCCCAAACCACAATTTCCACTCCCCTCACATATATTGTAATGTCCTTACCAACAATTGTGCCACTGTAATTGTTAGAGAACCTCAATTAGATTACAAGTATAATAAATTTCCTTAAAAACGATATTTATATTTAATAACAAAGACTGTATAGCCCAGCTCCCAAAATGTTTACTATGGAGGAGGCAGCAATAGGGGCACAACGGAAAAAAACATCTTCAAGTTTGGTTTAGTGCCAAAGAAAATATGTCTTAGAGTTACAATCTTAGAAGCCTTGCAATATGTTGATAAAATAATGAAGAAAGAAGAAACTTTTGACAAACCCTATTTGGATTGCCAAAATAATTTTTCAAGGTCTGTTACAATAGATGAGCATAGGTAAGAAACTAGAAAGTAAAGAGGAAAATGCTGCCCCAGAGAACAAATGACCAGAGGAGAAAAAGACCAAAGGATATGATTAAATGGTGCATTTTTATCATGGTGAAAGGCTAATGGCAGGGCATCCTGTGGTTACTTTCTAGGTCACTGGCTATTTAATAGATTCATTAATAATCTAGGAAGGGATAGTGTGTATGTAGGTAGAAAAACAGGCACACTGTAATTTTTCAGGTTATCAAGACAGAGAGGACTGAAAAGTGCGTGCAGAGTTTTGCCAGAATGTAGGTCTGCCTTTTTTTGACAATTTTGTCTTAAGTTATAACCAACTAATACAGTATTAAAACCACAGGCCTGTTCCATGTAGAATACAACAGTTTTATCATCAATTTATGAGCTAGATGTTATTTTTATTTTACCAGATAAGCCCACAAGTTACACTTGTGGGCTTATATATCAAAAAAAATATTTTTGATTTCCTGTTCTCATTTTTTTGTTTTAGAAAATCTCCCAGAAAAGAATGTGGAGTTTAGCAGTAAGTCTAGTAAAATATCAATAAACTCCAGAAATCAAGCTTAATCCAATAATGTAAATTCATCAATGCTGAGCTTAGACTTATTTTTTATATACCAATACTCCTTATCTGGCCTACCAGTCTCTCAATGGAAGGGAAAGAAAATAATATATTTTTTAAATTAATTTCTATTATTTCAAAAAATAAAGTAAAAAGCAATAATCCTATTTTTAAATAAGTTGAACACAAAAATGAAGCTTTTATGCTTAATATCACCTAGAAGTTGATGTTTTGAAGAAATATTCATACAAAATTATTTTTACAATATAATACTTGAGCGATTTGCCAGCATTCCATTTTGTGTAAAGGCACAGCTACCAAGGTATACCTAATTTCTCTGTGCCTCAAAGCCCTAAGAAGAGAAAAATTGTCAAGGTCTTGAAATCCGCTGTACAGCAGCCGTACCCTGTATACAAGTGTGGAATCATAAGACTGCTTCTTAAGGTCAGTGCAGCTTATGGTAATGAATATGGAAAGGTTACTATTGTTGTCTTTTGTTGATTTCTCCTCAAAAAATGCAAAGAACAAAAAGGTCACTAAGCAATGTTTCTAAGCTACTTTGGAATTTACTAATCTATCACTGAAGAAAATAAAAAAAAAAGGGTTAATAAAATATACTCTAGACACAGAAAAGCAGATTAGAAGTGGCATTTAACTGTGAAACCATCTTTAGACAGAGAAAAAATAACCCCAAAATCAGAAACGAAAGCTACTTTCAGACTTTGATCATTAAATAAATATTTACAAACTGAATAAAGCTTTTTAAAGTACAAGGCTGGAGCACCATAACACGTCACTGAGGAATACATCTGTGACAGCGGAGCTGGCATCTATCACTGTAATGAGTGCTAGATGCAGCAGTTCTATGGAAACTGTGCTTGTCCAGACCAGTGACAGAAATTACTGTGATTGAGTTTTGCAGCCAAGCCTGTACTGGAAGTGATTGAAAAAGCAAACAGGGTGACAGTGCAATGGTGAGAAGAGACCCCAGCATGGTGTACTGAATTACCAAATTGTGAGATATCCAGGGGGGATACAAACCTGCATTTTCGAGCTTGGACAGTGAAGTGTTTGAATTAGGGGAGCTTAGAGATGAGAGGAGAAGCCCTGTCAAAGGCAGTCTGGATTGGCAATGGGATCAAGGAACCAGGACTCTGCAAAGTGTGTCCAAAAGCACTGCTCAGTCTTCCACCCAGGCTGGGAAAACTTACATGCAACTTAAATTTAAAACAATGTCTCTGTCCTCTGACATGCTTTGGTTCTAAACAAATTATAAATGGGTTTCAAGTCATTATTTGGTCACCACCAGTGTCTTCAAGTGGAGGGTTTGCAAGTCAGATCCACTGTGGAAGCCCCTGCTGATGACTAGGAGCTGCAGGGTCAGGACATTACCAGAAAGAGGGATAAACTTGTAATTTGATCTCAATACACAGAGCTGGGGAGAGAGAATCAGAAGTGCACTCTGAGATGTACATTGAAACAGCATGAATAACAGGTAATTTCTTTCTAAGAAAATTTAGTAAGAAATTAGTGGTGTTTCTATATGGATATTCCAATATATATGTCAACAAGATTCACATATCATAGATTCTGAATTATTGCATATATTTCAATTTCTGTGTTTTTTTCATGTTGTGTGGCCCTTTAGCTTGGCAGTAACTTGTCTACAGTGTTTGTGCAGTATGATGACAGAGTGGAAGAAGCAGCATAATCTTGACATTTTGGCATTACTCTTCATCTATCTTGCCTTTTGTGGAGGTTACTATATTATTTAAAATGCCAAATGCTCAGAACAATATAGATAAGCCAAATTCTATGAATTTTAATGGGAATATTTTATACTTTAAATTCAAAATAGGCTCCTTGTTTGAGAGGAGGATCAGCTTTGAAGATAACTGTGCAAACAGTGACATCGTCACATTGAGCTGTTTGGTAGAGTAAGTTTTGAATGAACAAGAACATGTAAGAAGTATTTTCATGAAACAGCCCTTTCACTGATAGAAGATAGGTTAATCTATTTTAGAAATTTTGAAGTCACAAAGCAATGGGCGTTTCCTATGTAATGGATGAACCCGCGGGACTTATGTGATCATTTGTTCGTACTTTCATAAAAATAGAGATTATGGAATTAAGGGACATAAATACACATGTTGCAGAGGAAATAAGCACAACTAATTTATCCATTTTCTATTACAGAGAATGACATCTTTAACAAAAGGAAATTTAAATAGAATTTTAAAACAGTAGGGCCATTTTCTCATGCTGAGCATATTCTTTTGTGTGGCTAGATATACAGGCAAAGGTTTGAGTCTGAATTTGCTTCTCAAGCCAATTTTACGTTGAAACCACACACGACGTTATGTCCAGATGGAATGCAGAGAGAAGAAAAGAGTTTCAGATTTCATCTGCATTTTCATTTCAGTATACGTGTCAAACGCTTTGCCTTCTTTAAATAAAGGTCAAGAAAACACAAAGAATCTCTTTTTATCCTAAGAGATTCTGTAAAACAAGGAAGATGTGGGTGGAATAATTTGGAAATTAGTTCTTTTTGAAATTCTCTACTGCAGTCAATTGATGTCCTGAAAAGGCAGTTTAACTGTTGGAAAATTAAGTGCACAATTAAGAATGAGATTTTGGAGAAAGTTAGCCCTGCATATCATTAAATAGTATCCAAAAATATGTGAATTATTTATTTAATACTTCACAAGGCATTGTTTTTGGCAAAATAAATGGTATTTTTAAAAATTCGGGTAAGTTATTAGAAGACAGATACGTAAGAACGCAGTTGAAGGTCAGACACATTCTGAAGACAGATTCTCTGCAGTTTAACTTTTCATCTCTCTGAAATTACAACAGGTCATCTCACTTTTTCCTGAAACAAACATAAGCTTGACACCTGTGGTTGTGGTTACTCCGAGGGTGCTGTAATGATTGGCTAACTGAGCCTTGCACAGAAAGGCAGAACGCCCGTGCATTAGCTGGACAAAGTCAGTAAAGCACCCCATAAATGATGATGGTAATGACCCAACAGTGATTCACTACCACAGCAGCTACCAAGGTAGCAAGGAATGAACAAACTACTCCAGTACTCCTGAATGTCATAATGTCTTTTCATTCAATATGGGTAAAACAAAATTTTTAAAAAAATTTTTTTTAAAAAAAAGCTCTTTTGGGTCTTCTCTGTAAAAAAACCCCACAGTGTACAAAATATAGAAAAAAGACCTAATCTGCTTTTACAGATTTTTTTTGTCTCTATAGAGAAACTGGATTGAAAGCTTATATAGCAAGGTTTAACTAATGAGATTTCTAGAAATAATTATCACCAGCCAAAGTGAATAACAAATCAAACAGATGACTCAGTTTCAATGACAGTGAACATAAACAAATGTAGAAATTCTTTCCACACTTTAAATAGGAGAGGCAATTTCCAGAACAGACTATTCAGGTAGACTAGAAACACAGTTTTTTCTTTCTCAGATATTATATAATTCTATAAAACCCTAAACTACTGGAAGAGTTAAATCAGTTGTGTCAACAAGTACATGCTGAAGAATAAGAATACATGACAAATTTGACACAAATTCTTCCACAGAAATGTTTCTTTATTTTTTACATCAGATATTAAAAAAAAGAAAAAATGTAATCTGAATTTTGAAAAATGGCACTTTTTTCCTCATCAGACTGAAAACTGAAAATGTTTGGAATGCTTTGTAAAAGTGACCTTAATAAAATATTTTATATCAAAAGAGTTAAGTATGTTTTCATTCTGATCAACTTTATTTTTCTCCTATAAAAACACAAAGCTGGAATTCAATACTTTTTCAGTGCATCTTGATGCAGGTATCCTTCTATTTAAAAAATGGTTCAGCTGTGGTCTGTTCAATTAACATCAGCAGGAATATTTACAGCAATAGAGACGCGGTACACACATATTTTAGAATCAGATATGAAGGAAAGATTTTTATACTAAGACATAATATACACTTCTGCAAACTGTAAAAAGCACTAGTACTCACATATATCCTTTTCTCATTCAGGGGACAAAACTCAGCTTTCCATTTCTGCTCCCTTATCTCTTTTAAAGTGCAAATACAATTCCTGTAACCATGCTTTTCAAGCAGAAAACAGCCAATGGATTTTAAAAAAGGAGCTTTTTCAGAGCCAACCCTAACTAAAAGAAATGGGACAATTTAGAACTTTGTCCTTCTGCACTGAAGATTTTCAATTGACTTCACTTGCATTGGGATTGGGGCTCTAAAGGAGATGTAGAAATTAGCTTTGAACAGCTTACTAAGTAAGTAGCCCTAACTGCACTCCTTCCTGAGATACAAAGCTGATCATTAATAACTTGGTAATTTAGGGGAAGAAATCAGGGTTCTCAAGCACCTTTCAGAAGCAGACTGGAGGACTGCATTCAAGGAATAATGACAGAAATGAAAGAATAAAATTGCAACCATCTTTCTTCCACTCAAAAAAATAAAAAAAAAAAAAGAAAATCAATTTCTGGATAAGCCCAGGGTCTTGGATACTCTTCACACAGCAGAACAAAAAGCATTGTCATTATTTTTTTAAACATATATGAAGATAAATGCCTTAATCGGTGAAAGAGAAGCACATGATGGTGATTTGAAGATTTTTGGGTTCATGAACATAAGTCAGTTCTTGTAAAGAAATTCAGCAAAACGTCAAAGAGATAAACCCCAAACCAGTCTAGCCTTTACTTCATGCACTTTTCTATCTCATCAAGAGAAGAATCAAACTCCTGCATGAAAATACCTGTTTTGTTCCAATAACATATACCAGCTCCCTTCCTGAAGCCCTTGCACAAACAAACAGCTCGGAATTGCCTCCACGGCTAAGTTAGCTCACAGCTCTGCTCGACTGGAGCAGCTGCAGCCAACGGCTTAAATCAAATTCATAAAATGCAGGGACTTATATTTTCAAAAGAAAATAACAGCTAATATAGATGTAAATAAAAGAAGGCTTGATATTAATCTCCAAGTTATTTAATTTTTAAAGATCAAAGCTTGGAATGGGGAAAGGGTCAAGTCTAGAAATGAAGCATTCTGAGGACAAGGAAATTTGACGCCACATTCAACAACCAAATTTTGGCAGAGAAGAATAGGAGGGGAACGACCAGGAGGGATGGAAAGCTCCTTTCTGAAAATGTTTGAAAAGGAATTCGCTACACTAACTCAATTTGAAGATCTGACATAAACATGACTGCAGCTCAGCTAATGAAACACTTGATATCCTAGCACAGTTTTATTCCTTTTTCCCAAGAAGGTGGTGGTGTAGTCCTGTGAGAGAGGTGCAGCAGGAGACTGGTGTCTGCAGGACCATAGGTTTAGGCTGGTGCTGCTTGTTGAGATTTGCAGATGTCAAGACCTCACCGCTAGGAAGGTTTGCAGGTCTGTGGTGTTTCCACTGTGTCCCAAGCTCTGACAGTAATATGAAAGGACAGAGGAGACTACAATAACAGAGATGTAGCCCCACTATGCTAATTATCTCATTTCTTTATTAATGACCAGGATCAAAACTTTGGAATCAAATATTTTAAAGTGAGGAAATCAAACTTCAAACATCCTGGTAGGCAAAATAATTCAGATAGAACCCCTCATTTAACAGCAGTTGTCTTTGAGCCTCTTCTATAAATTTTCCTCTGCTTCAAGATCTTTCCTTCATTCTTTTTGGTGGTCTTCACCACTCACACTCATTGGATGTAGGTGGATGTAGGTAGCTAAATCACTTCTGAATTTTTGATATTTCTTGCCTGTTTTCATCTACTATGTCCCTTAATTTTCCCTTTTATTTGTGTCTTAAATCCTCAGATGTTGCCCTGTTGGATATCTCTACCTTTGGAGCCTCTATCTGCCCCTTCGGAAGTCTGGGATTGGCCTGCAGACCACTCACAGGGAAGGAGGACAAGCATGGCAACAGATTTATCTCTTTTCTGGGCAAAACCCAAAAACTTCAAGGGCTGGCAGTGGCCCAAGGCAGCATCCAGCCCATCTCCTGCATCTCGAGCTCTCCCACAAGCTCCATGCCATGCATCCCCATATCCAGGAGGTAGAAGATGCACAGCCTTGACAATGCTCCTCCAGCAGCTTCCCATTTACCTCAAAGCTGAGGATTTTTACTAGGTTAATGCTGAAGTCCTAAAGGTCGAAATTATATCTGGTGGACAATGTGCACAAGGCCGAGGTGCCATTTGGTCTGTAGGATTTGAAAACAAACCCACAATCATTCTCTGTATGAGTCTGACAGCTCCTGTATTAATTGGCTATCGTACGGCACCCATGCATGCAGTGCTGGTAATTAAGGCAGAGTCAACACCCCCAGATTTAAAGAAAGATTGCTTGGTTAATTAGGATACAATTTGTTTTTGTATGCTTCTAGAAATTGCTCCAATAATAAGTTTGTGTACTATTACTACAAAATTAAAAACTGTCAGCAAAGCTGCTATAATTAATGTCTCTGACTTAAAGGCATAAGTCTTGAATTTTGAGAATTACCTTTTCTAATAGGTGGAGAAAAAATATTGCTTAGGTATAAAAGATTGAGTTAAAATCTGTTTGTTTATCAGGATGATGAATATCACATTTCCTCCTATTCTCCCGGGATAACACATCCTATTAAATTTATCTTTTTTAAACTTTTTTTAGAATCGCTGATATTTTGAAATAACCCATTATTAGAGACAGAAAAGTGACAAATTCCCTCAGCTCAGCAATACGAGAATTTCCAGCTTAAAGACCTCACCCTAAAAACTTTACATCCTGTATCTGACACAAGGTATCTGCTACCAAAGCTATGCATCTAAGCACTGCAAATTGTCATTTTTGGGGCAATGCATAGCAGGGAACAACAATAACAAAGGGGGAAAAAAAACCCATCCCACCTGACAACAGTATAAGCTACAATAATAGAGTTTAGGATGTAATCACTTAGCTGCTGTCTCTGACCACAGTGGTAGAATACCACTTTCCAGCTGAGTTTAGGCTCTGAAGGTCATTAGAGATGTGTACCAATAAACATACACTCTGCTATCAGATTAGCAGACAAAACAGTTTCCATGGCAACCCTTGGACCAGAGAGCTCGCCTGCATTCAGCATTCATTTAAAATATTTTTTTTTCCTCCCTCAGTCTCCTTGGAGTCAGTCCTGTGAAACACAAGTGCTTGCAAGCTCTCTAATCTGCGGCTGCCTTTGAAAACCCATCCAACGGGTGTTGAAGCTGAGCCAATTAACAGGACGAGAATTGGGTGAATTGCAGAGAATCTGGCAAGGCTGTGTTTACCAATTAGGGTTTTTTTTATGATGCAAATGTTGCACACCATGCAGCAGGAATAAAAGCCAGCTATGCTGAATATGAAACTGTTAATTGCATTTTTCAGAGACACAGCTACAAGGTGAAACTAATCATACAAATGATAACTGGGTTTTACCACCTACAGTGCTTTGGTATTGCACTTGCACTAATCCGTATTAAAATAGCCCATAAATTTTTACAGTGAAAGAAAAAGCAGGTCTTAGTATACCCTCCTGAATTTTGGGGAACATAAGGAATCAGGGAAATTAGATATAGGTAACAAGGAAAGCAAACAAATTATTGGTAACAAATATCAAATAGCAAATTCTTTCTTTCTTTTTTTTTTTTAAAGAAAATATGCATCTACTACAAAACAAAGAGAAGTGTCATCTATTCAGCTCAAATGAAAATCCTCCTGGTAAAAGAGACTGGTAAAGATGTCAATGAGTAGGAAGTTTTCGGAGGGAAACAGTCCAGTGGAAAACTGGGGAGGAGGATGGAAAATGCTTGAATCAACAGTCCTGAAGAAAAATGGATAGAGTATATCTATGGAAATTTATTAGATACTTTATAAACAGCAAGAGAGTCCAATATATAAGACCCCAGATTGCTGACAGGGTTTGGAAATACTCTAGTCTGAATAGGGACTTGTGAAGAGGACATCAGGTTTAACTGGTCCATGTTTAAATATAATAATTCAGTATAGGAAAGGGCAGGCAAATGAATTTTTTCATGTAGACTTCCCCCTAAGTTAAGCCTTATTTCTCCAAGCGTAAAACTCACCCCAGTTACGGGAGCCCTCAACATGGGATACTTAGAAAAAGAAGTTAAATTAAATCCTTCAGTAAAATTTTTGATGATACAGCAGTACCTGGAAACAGTGAAATTTGATTTTATCCTAAAGGATTTCTCAGTATGGAAAAGTAAACCCAAAAAATTTTCTACCATTTTCTCCTGTAAATGAGATGCTGAAGTTTTATCATTAGATAAAATTATAAGATTACATTTCTGATATTCACCTGCTGAATATTTAGACAGAAAATCTTGCCATTAATAACGCTAAACCAGAAACACTGCTACTACCATTATGCCATCCAATTGGAAGTACAAGGTACTTTGAGCATACTGGCTAGTTTTTTCCTCTGACAAATTAAATTAAACAGAGATGACAAATAAAATAAGGTCCTAATGACATCTGAATAAGTATGTTCGGTTGTCTTCATGTAGGATAAAAGACACAATAATTTTGGGATCTAGATTCCCAAAATGCCCTAGAAAGTTTAATCAGTTCTTCACTGAATCCTTATGAGAAAAATAAAAATAATTATGATATTTCCCAATACTTAGATAATTTCTCTGTCAGTCATATAGACTTAAAAAGACACGAAATCTCCTGTCATCAATTAGTTTGTCATAAAATTATCTCTATGTCTGTACCTTTGTGTCTGGGAAGACAAAGCATGCAGCACAGCAAACATTTGGAGAGCACAAATATTTGCTAAACTAATCTATTTTATGGTCAGCAATCACATGTACATGACACTTAGGTAAAGAAGAAAAGCATCAGGCAGAGAGGGTTTTCAAATGTTGCATTTGAAGAAGAGGATCAAAGTAAACGCTGCAAAGAATAACCACAACTAGAGTAATACACTAGACAACTTCAATTGAAAGTGGCATGGCTTAAAGTAACAAGATAATAGGGTTGAATAATGCAAATGACCATATCCCATGTGGGTTTGCACTACAAGAGATCCTAAAACCACAGAAAATTAGGAAAAAGGCATTGAAGAGCAGATTCTTGAAGAGATTTTCCTAAAAGAATAGAGAAAATGAGGACAGCTGGGAACCTTGAATGCACAGCAGGATGAGGGGCAAGGGAATGATTTGCTCTGTAATAAGAACTGAGGGCAACAGTGACAATTGTAGAAAGTGCATGAAGAAAACTAGCCAGGAATGAATGGCCCATGTGTTTCTGAACAGCACTGGCAATCAATCATCTGTTTTCCAGCAAAAGACAAAATAGAAATTTGAGTCGCAACTGCTGCCAGGGTGTGCTTAGCCCACATCAGTCCAGCATTAAGACAGCAAGAGAAACTCTGTCAGACATGATAAAATGGTTATTAGAAGGGACGACTTTTCATGAGCTCCAGAAGACAGATGGGTCATGTCAGAAACGAACTGCATCTAAATGATATGCTTCTCTCCATTCCTTTGTGTATTTATTTACTTGAGCTTCTCATATTCGTGGGTTGATTCACACAGATGCTAAAGACACCCAATACCACTGGCATATACACATCTGATAGCTGAACATCCGAATTCTCTTCACAAGTTTCTTCTAACCAGGAATTTACTGCAGGTCTGTTCACTTCCACCGGCCATAATGTTAAATGACACAGATTTGTAAAATCTGTTTTGCAAGAATTTAGCAGCTATTCAAATGTGGCCAGAAATCATTTTGATTTCAATTGTTGCAATGTATAAATTCAAAGACTTTGGATCTTGGGATTAAAGTGAAAGAGAAAAAAATAAAGTAATTGAGATAATGATCAAAGGATAACAAAACACAATTGTTACTGAAGATTATAAAGCGCTGAAAAATCTGACTGATTATCTCTGCAAACAAGCTATCAGATTGCTGGAAATTGTTGGAAGCGTGGAGGCCATTAGGAAAAAAAGACAGATTTGCATTGAATGACAAAATTAGGATCTGCCGTGTATTCCTGAAGTTGTAGATAGATGAGCAACAAATCCTCTGATTCCTGAGAAAGAAACATCAGTTTAAAATTACTGCATGAAGAGCAGTTCAGTATCAGGGTATAAGGAAACTCACCATTTTTGAATAAAACTACCTGGCCACAGAAGGCAACTGTGAAGGTTAGAGCACAGAGCAAGTATTTCAAGTTACAGTTTTAGAGTTTTAATAAGTGAGATGTAGGACAATTCCCAAGGCTTAATTGACCAGCTGGGAATACTTTATATGCTCAGGTTAATAAACTTAAGGAAACAATTTAGGACAGAAGATCGCAGAGATTAAAACTGGAATCTTTCCAATCGATCTTTTTTTTTTTCAGGCATGATTTTTGTTTGGTTTTTTGGCTTTTTTTAAAAATTTTTGCAAATAGGAAAATTCTGCTTCTCACATTTTAAATCCTGCCTTTTAAAGCTGTAATGCAGAAATAAACAGTTGCTACCACATTCAGAATACATGTGCTCAAAAAATATTCTCTTCCTTGAAGACTGTTTGATATTATAAAGATGAGAGATGAGGGAGAGAGTGAGAATGAAACATGAAAATCACTAAAATGGTAACTGGACAAGGTTTTGTGATATTGTTGCTTACCCTTGAACATACTTGGCTTATCCACCTGCCTGGGGATATACTGCTCCTAGTTCTTGCTATGAGTTAGTGGGGCTTTTTACAAAATGGATTCAAAATCAGAAAATAATTCACATTAGTGACCTAAATTAGGAAGAGATGTTCATCCTCCTAAAGAAGTCTGAGAAAGGTGTGGCTACAATAACATCTGTTACATGGATAAATCAAATAATGGTAATATTTTCTATTGCTGGAACTCTGATGCTTCTTCATCTTGCTCCAGGTCTGCAATTCCATCATAATGAAGTAGGTATATACACAACAGGTCTGCATTCTGAGTATACTTGAAATCTTATTTTTTGTTATTTTCTTCTCAGTATTGCTACTTTTAAGATGTGATATCACAGATGACAATCTTTACTATGTTAACAGGGAACTTCTCCAAGTTGGTATCATACAGAAATGTTTTCTCCCTCTCAGGCACCATGGCGACTGCAGCACTAAAAATAAGCGCTGTCTAAAGGGAGATGAATGAAAATCTGAGCGTGGCATCCTGCAAGCCACAGCCAATAAAATCACTGAAATTTGGATTAAAATTATGTGCAAAGAATACTCACTGTCATTTTTCCAACAAGCAAGTAACACAGAGCTGGAGCCACAGCAGCATGAGTCAGGAGTATCCTACCTGTCCTTCAAGCTCCTGGGACAGTTTCAACAGACTTCTACACACAGTTGACATAATTGTGCTTGACTCAAAGTCCAAATGCTATGGTAGCCCTAGAGGTTGTAGCATGCTAAGCTTACAAGGTTTAGCACAACATAATCACAATAAACCTGGTAAGTAAAACACCTAGACACGCCGCTGGCCCAAGGTGAACTCCATTGCCATGCTGCATCTGCTGCTCCTGATTTCTGATTGACTTGAAGAAAAATTTGCATTTTCTGAATTAAAGTATTTTGTCCAATATGTGTTAGAGTAATTCATCTGACGAATTACGTAACTCCAAACAACTACTGGATGTCAAATTGTAAAGAAAAGCTGAAGACTGTAAATCTTGAGAAATATTTTTTTAATCAGGAAGTGTTTGGATTTTAATCTGACCCATGCTATTGTGTGTTTACTACTTGTTTCTTTAAAAAGTTTTCATAATCCTAATGTGAAAAGGAACAGTTCTTCCTCTGCAGATCATTCAGACTCCAGAGAGAGTAAAATCAAAGTCCAGGATAAGTCTGAATAGTATAATTTACAGTAAAATCAGTAAAGTATTTCTTAGATTTCCAAAATAATCTTCTATACCAATGTAAGGTAACAGAGGAAAATAAAGCCCTGATTTATTCTTGCAAGGTTTCCACAAGTAGAGTTTACCACATTCACCCCCAATGGATAGAATGCCTTTATTTTTCTCAGAAAATAGAAAAAAAAATCCCTTATGGGTTAAAAGTAAATGAAAAGAAGGGATGCAAGAGCATCCTTTACTCTGTGTTCCTAGACCTGGGTTAATATTATGCCTTTCATGCCTCCAAATGATATGGTTGCCAGGTCAAAAGTAAGCCAGTGTGCATGATACCTGAAGACCATGACATTTAGGAAGAGTCTGAAAGGCAGAAGCTTTTCAGAGAGACATTATTTCCCATCCTAGGTATACAAAACTCTATACAAAGTGATGCAGTGCTGACTTGCAGTTTTGGAGCAATTGAGGGAAGAGGGGCAGCCAGCTCAGACATTCCCGTGCATGTGAAGATTTAGGAGCAATCCAGCTCTGAGTGGGACAGGACAAACCAAGCTCAACCTGAGGGTCACTACAGGGATCTGCCAGCACATGTGACAAGCCTGGTGATTTGGTTGGGTGGATTCACTGTGAACAAATGAATTCATTGAGTTGAGACCATCAGGTGAGATGACAAAGACCAAATAAACCAGGCTTTACAATACGGAACACAGGTAAACTCAGTAATCAAGTTGGAAATATATTTGTTCAAGTGTTGGTATTGAAGATTTAAATTTGCATTGAGAAGCTTTGACCTAATTTGAGAGTCTATAGACACTTTAATCTATTTTATGATAGATTCAGTTAAAATACATTGGTTAAATATAATTGTAGCTATTGAACCTGCACCTAACTTATATAACATCATGTAATAACTTTTAGACTTAGCAAAATGTATGACATCTAAATAGGGAATTTTTAGTGTAGATTTCTCTAGTTAGCAATCTGTAATGTTAATTATACAAATAAACAATACTTCTTCATTTTGGTCTTCCCAAAGCTACCAATGAAAAGAATGAAAGAATAGAAATGCACAATGTTTAAATAGCAAACTGAAAGCAGATATAGAAACTAAAAAGACAGTCAAAAGGGCAAACGATTCCCTTTGACCATTTTCCTTCCTTTTTCTAATTCTTTTTAAAAATATCTTCTCAAATAACTGCAGAATGTACAGTCATGATTGCTAGAGTGGTTGCTCAAGAGTTGCAAAAGTATTTTCTGGCAATGGTCATGAAATTTTGAAAGTAAAAACAAGAAGAGAGGTATGGTACATTTCATGTATTGATTGACCTTTGTATATGACAGAAAAGTGCCTTCACTTTGTGAGCACAAATTACAAGAAGAAAGTTTAAGGCAACATTTCTACCTTTGTACTCACAGACCTCAATTTTCTTTTCAAGACTATAATAAAGTCCAACCTGCAGTTCCACTACCCTAGTGTAAGCACAAATTGGCTGAAGTTTGATGTTTCCTAGGGCTTCCCAGATTTTGAGAAGAAATGCATACTGACAAAAGTGTTATCACCTCCCACATGTTCCACTGTATCCCAGCCCGGGTAGAAGTGGGGATCACAGCCCTCCTCAGGGAAATAAGAGCAGAAGAAAATTGTATGTTCCCAGAGCACTGGAGCTGCACATCAGCTGTGGCCAAGGTGGAAAGATGAAACTCGCCCTCTTCAAGGTATAGAAGAGGATACTTTCTGAGTAGGCAGGGCAGGTTTCTTGAAACCTGGATCACAGAAAACAAGTTGCTCTAAATCACGAGTTTGTAGCTGGAACATGAGGTTATATACAAAAAACGTCCTCCAAAAGTAAGGAAATATCACAGGATCAGAGAATCATAGGATGATTTGGATTGGAAGGGACCTTAAAGACCATCTATTTCCATCTAGGTGGAATTTTAAATGCCATGGGCAGGGAAGCCTCCCACTAGTCCAGGTTGCCCAAAGCCCCATCCAGCCTGGCTTTGAACGCTTCCACAGATGGGGCATCCACAGGTCTGGGCAGCCTGTGCCAGTGTCTCGCCACTCATAACCACTGAGTGGTTCTTTAGGGAATACTCTGAGATTTAATAGCTACTTATTCCACCACATCAGGATGTCTTAAAAAGGAGGAAGCAGATCTATTTCACCTTTTATGAAGCTTCTACACAGGAACATTTTTTTCCCCCAGTAATATAACTTGTATTTTGCCAGAGGGAACATTTTCAGGCTCATTCTGTCCCCCATACATTTTCAGCCCTGGCTGTAATAAGCATAACCACATATCAGTTCGGAAATCCTCATCAATCCCTGAATTTCAGACTGAGCTAATATTTTTATTGTGGCATCTTGTAAGACATGTTGCCAGTCATTATATTTTATTTCTCTGTTTTCATTTCTAGTACTGCATACAGTAATTCAAATTTCCTCATATTTCCAGAAATGCAGTCAGGTAAAGGAATGAATCTGGAGCTGTACCTTTAATGATCAGCTCAAAATCAAATTCTTGCTGTAGATATCGATATTTCCTCGATATATTGCTAAAAAGGGGAGGGAAAAAGCAAAAAAGCAAACCAAAGCCTGGGATTAAATAATTCCAGAGATCAAATCCACTTAGTTCTAGCAGGGATGCAGTATGTTGTGAAACAAAACCTTTATATAGTAACAGAGTTGAAGACCAGAAAGAAATGCAAATAAATAGAGAAGCATATATTACCCAAGTTAGGCTTTCTGGATTAGTGAAACAGAAAACCCCCTATGGATCCAGAATAAAAATTTCCTTTCAGTTTATTTTCTGTTGTATAGGTTACTTTTCCATTTCAGTGACTTCTGAACAGAGGCAATTGGTTGTTATTGACCATTTGTATGGGGTTTCATTGGCAGTAGCATTTTGAGGGAAGAAGTGCCTTTCCAAAAGATCCTATGTGGCTTTAAAGCATGTAACAGTTTCAGTATGCCAAATGCACGTCGTGCTGTGAGCCATCACAGCAGTACACAGATATTGATTTAGATAGAGACTAGAGAGCTGGGGAAGATAGAAAGGGCACAGTGTGCTTTCTGATGCGTATGCATTATTTAGCTTTCATAGCTTCATCTGAAGTTAGTGCCTATTTAGATAAAATTATAGAATCGGTATCACTGCGTTCAATACAGGTACATCAAATTACCTCTGAACCAAAGAGATACAGACGATATGGCTTATTTATCCTTGGAGCTACTACAAAAATGGCTTTTAGTGATGATCTATTTTTTTTTTTCAGCTTGAAAAATATACCTGGAAAAAGTACCATGTTGTGACAAACAAAGAAAAATAGCATCCTACCTGCTTGGTTCCCAGAGAGTTACACTAGACAAATCTATAGTGCAAATTCCACTGCTTCTAATATGAATGTCAAATGATTGACTTGAGACAACTAATTGGGAAATCCTCCAACATTGAAACATACTAATTTTCACAGAGCAAGGAAAATAAAGGCAAAAGAAAAATGCAAGGAAGATGTATTCCACTCACAAATGTAGAAAAGAATGGAAAGGTCACAAGAGATCATAACATTTACATTAGTAGCTTGGATTAAAGTCCCAATGTTTTATTTTTACATCCATACTCTCCTAACATCTCTTAAACTGAGACAGAAAAAGAGTAGACTCAAATCGCCATAAATCATAATTATGGGGGGCCAGACCTTTTCCTTTAAAATGAAATTACAATAATTTGCAACATTTTCCACATGTAGAAATGAACGTGAGAAAAAGCTGAGTCCCACATATTCCACTGACAAATATTCTTAATACAGTTTGCTGTTGAGAATTTCATACTTTGCAATTCTTACTGAACTTGTGTACTATAATAGGGCCACGTGGAAAGGACTGACAAATTCTAAAGTTTCAGAAGACGGCCTTGATCCTTATATTCATCTGTTCATTCTGATCCCAACCTACGAGCCATTGGCACAGGAACATCCTTAATTAGCAGTATTAGAATCAAAAGGATTATCGTGTGAATACGCACTTGCAGATCAAACTGAAACATGCAGAGTCTCTGATAACAAGCTGACAAATAAATATATTCACATGGAAACACTTATTTGACTTAGCAGGGCAGAAACATCGACTTCCAGTCGAACACACACAAGCAGATGATTCTTACACAGGAACCTCCGAGAGCTGAAACCTTCTAACAACAATGAGCCATTTTCTAACAAACAAATTAAATGTTTACGGTTGTATTTTTCTACCATAACATTAGATATTTAGTTGACTTTAAATATTAGCTTATGCTTCACTGGACAAGGAAGTTCTTTTTTTAAGGAAAAATAACCCAACTACACCTGTCACGAGCATCATCACCAACTGTATTGCACGTATATATTTAGTAGAAGGTTAAAAACCCCAACATACTAATTCCACCAAAAATGTAGGTAATGGCGGGTGGTTTCTTCACTGACACTGATTTATTTGTAAACATGATAACAATAGGAAATATTATAATTTTCTGAATACAAAACTGCAATTACATATGGCATAAGGATAAGCCTAATTTAATCAAAAAAGAAAAGTTTTCAATTATAATTAATACTGGCCATTATATTTTATAATGTAGATGATAGCTCAGAAATATGATATCATTCTGGGCACGTTTGAAGTTACTATTCTATACTTACTAGAGGTAGTTCTGACACGGAAGTGCACAAATAGACAGAAAGATTACATTTTGCTGTGGAATTACATGCAAAAATTGTTGCTATAGTGGCTTCTTTTCTATTTTCCACTGCTTAATTTAAAAATTTCTTGAAGACTTGGTTAATCCATGAATTGATATAAAGCAAAACTTCAAAATGGCATTTAAAATATGAAATTAGCCGTATTTTATTATTTAAATGGGGGTTAAATCCAATTTTGTCTAAAAGGATCCCACCAAAGAAACTTCCTGTGCTACTCACAAATAACCCCACACCAGATCTTAGCAAAAATTTATCGGGAGAATATTTCTGATAGCAAAACAAAGTCCTGAGCATAGTGCTCTAAATAAAAACTAAGGACACGGACAAGTCAGGAGTGGAAGAACACTCCTTCCCATCTTTAGACCTTGGAGAAACAACTACAAGGGACAGTTCAGCAGCATCATACGTTGGGACCCAGGTCCTGCTGGTCTTTTCTGCACACTTTTCCGCACACTTTTCCCTGGACTGCTTTCACAAGGACAGCTGCTTTCACAGGATTTTTTCATGGAGTCTCAGGAGATCTCCTTGTTATGTTATCGCAGCACTTTGAATGACAGTCAGACAGCAAAAACAACAAGAACAAGAGCCAAAGAGAGGAAAGAGTGAGGATAGGGATTGTAAAGAGGCAGGGAAGTATAAAGAAAGATAAGGGAAAATGGATTATGAAAAGGGAAGGATCATAAAATATCAGCAAAAAGAGGGAGTTCAGAAAACTAGACAAAAATAGAAATTAAGTGAAAAGGTTTACAGTAAAGAAGTTTTTAGGATAGGAGAAAGGAAAAGGACAGTACAAAGGGAGGGAAGGAAGGAGGAAAGAAAGGAAGGAGGGAGGGAGGGAGGGAAGGAAGGAGGGAAGGAAGGAGGGAAGGAGGGAAGGAAGGAGGGAAGGAAGGAAGGAAGGAAGGAAGGAAGGAAGGAAGGAAGGAAGGATTAAAATGGATGGTTTGAGTCAGGCCTGACTACAACTTGCAGTGAGAGGCAAGAGATGAATACAAACCAGATGCTGTGTAACTAGGAAGACAGAATAGACAAATTTTGAATAAATGGCACTTAAAAAGCAAACTCGGCTTAGAATACAAGTGTTATTTTATTCTCCATTAGTAATAGAAACATGTGCTGAGTTTGTAGTATCCATTTATTTCTTCCCTAAAATCTTGCAGGAGCAGGTAGGACTAATAAGAGCTTGCCTGATACAAGTCTGGTAAACAATGATTGATTTCTCAGTATTCACACGTATTTTTGGTGGGTGTTTCTTGCCTTCTTTGCAACAATGTTGACATCAAGCTAAAAATAACTCTCTACATGCACACAAAAACACAGAAATTCAAGATGCAAAAGCATTTGCTTTTTTTCACAATTAAAATATTCATATTATATAAATTATGCCCATGGGAGCCTGTTTCTCCATTGAAGCTGCATTTAAAATTTTATTTTCCTCCTTTCCAGGCACTGGGGACTCTGCCATTTACGTGTGCAGTGACCATAATGGTGGATATTCAGATAGAAGAGGGAAGAGATGAGTCATGATTTGAAAAGAGAACTTAAAAAGGAATTAAAGGTAGCAGCAATCACTGTGTGCTTTAAGCCTGAACCGAGGGCCAGGGATGTCAAAAGGATGCTTTCATTAGCTTCAGTGCCCTCTGACTCCAGTTCTTTTACATTCTAGAGGGCAGGAAGGATTATGTTTTGGAAGGATGCAAGATTGAAATCATACACAGGCATTAAAAATGCCTCTTCTCTGCCTCAAGTGTGGCACAGTAACAATTGCATGATGGGGGCAGAAATAAGACTGTCAACTCACAGTCATGAGAGCACAGTTGCATTCATTTCACTTACCAGAGTAGAAAAACATTATTATGTTTTTCCTCAAGTTACCTTGCTACTTGTTTCCCCTCTTCTTTTCATTTTTAGGAATTAAGCACAGAAAAAAACCCAACTAAAATGCCTAGTATTGTGATATTTCTATAAAATAATCACTTATTGTAGACACTTACAGTCAAGTAATGTTAACTACAAGGCAGTATTTTGACTAATTGGCAAAACGACATTTCTTTAATATTACAGTCTTCCTTTTCCCCTCAATATTGCAGAAGAAATATATGATTTTAATAGATAAAACTTCTTAAAGTCTCCACAGACAAAAATAGCTTAATAAGATACAAAATGTTATACTTCTTCCAGTCTACCTCTCTCCTCTCTCTCCCCAGGTCCAAATCCCCAGAACACATGTGAAAAAAAAATTAGTGACAGCAGGAACAAAATAGTATGACTACAAGTATGCAGATGTGTAATTTTCACACATTTTTTTTTCTCATGTAGTTTTCTAGAATTAGCCTTCTAAACGAAAAAAGGAGATGCATTATAACTTCTAAATCTCTCTTTTCCATCTTAAAATATTAAAATATTGCTAGCACATGAACTGAGAGGGTTATGTCTATTTTTACTTTAGAGAACATAGATAAAAGGCAGGCAAAGCATTTTTTTTCTGGACTGCTTCACATGCACATGCACCCCTTTCCAGTGTTGTTTGAATCTCAACTGGAGGTGACTACTCATTTGTAAAAGAAAAGAGGTTAAGAGGCACTAAATAAAGATGACAGATAGCTTCATAAAATACTTTAAATTACTCTGAAAAAGAACTGGGTAGAAAACAAAGATGACGCTGTTTACAGTAACAATATTTAAAATGTATTAATTAAACCCAGAGCAGAACTACAAAAGGGAGAGGTGCTTTGAAGATGGAAAGCTCTGAATGCCACAGAAAGCTTTGAAGTTTCTCAGTTTCCTTTGTTTCTCACTCATAATACATGAGGACACTGCAGTAGCTAAGCTTTAACTTTCAAGGGACCTTTTTCTGTTTGTTCCACCATTAATGAGAAAAAAAAAGAATCATACCCTGCTCTTGCTATTCGTCTTTAGAATTCATTGCAGAGAGATCCACTGCAGTCGTTGAGAGTTCCCGGTTTGTATTTGGGAAGGCTGATTTAATCTGCTGAAGGTTACACTGCCGTCACTTGTGCCAAATCTGTGCCAGGCTTTAGCACAAATTCATCAAAGCAGTTGCTTAGTACCACTTTTGTTACACGGCAGAGGCAGAGGCAGCAGAGCCACAGTTTCAAACCTGCTCTTCAAACTGAATCTGAAAGTTTTAGTTTCATATTCGACTACTTGATTTTCTCTCCGTTCTCCTCCAAAGTGTTTTCTCTGACAGCCATTTTAGCAGAAAGTTAGGTCAATAGCAGGAAAAATTTTCTACTCCTACCTTACTCATGAATGAGGATATATAAAACAAGGGAAAAGGAAGAGTTTGAGGAGTTTTTCACTTGATGTTCCTGGAAGTTGTCCTTGAGTCCAGTATTTGAATATATTGAATCAAAAGGATAATTCACACACATCTATAGGTTCCTTGACCTTCCAAGAGGAAAAAAAAACTTAATTTCTTGCTCATGATTCCTGCAGCAGCAGAGGTGATTCCCCCCTCCCCTTCCCCCATCCCGCTTTATAGATCTAGGTACAGCAGTTCCACTATGTTTATTATGTGCATTATCTCCAGAGATAACACGATCACATTGTCATGCAAACATGCAAATCATTCCTTCTAGTTGCCATGGTTTCAAACTGAAACGCTGGCATCCTTTTATCATGGCCCAGCATAACTTACTGTAAAAAAAAAGGCAGCAAGGCAGCATCTACAGGCCGAGCCTGCAATAGACCAGAGGAATTCAGATAGCTCTAACCCACCTACTATTTGGAGGACTAAATCCTAGGTATATTTTTTTAAATTCCTCTAGAACTTCTGATGCTGCATCTGGGTCCTGTTAATTAAAACATTTTTACATAAATTGGCTCACATTGCCTCCAATTTAAAACTAAATGAAAGGAATGAACGTCAGATTCCAACCACAACACAATACCACTGGGAATGTGCAGCCTTCCAGTTTTAGCACTCAGAAAATACTGCATTAATGTGGTCAAAGCAGATTTACGTTAAAAAGGAAATTAAGAAAAGTTTTACAAGTCTATTCATTGATTGCTTTTACAAAGTCTTAGGAATGAAGTACCACAGAAGAGGTGAGGTCCAAGGAGGGGCAGCACAAAATTCTGTGTCTCCATGCCTGAGGTGCTCCTGCAAGCCCCATGTATGAGCCAGAAACAGCACTCTGAGGTTCACTGCTCTAACTTATGCCAGCCCTGTATGAATGGCTGGAAAGACGTGAACACATCTGTTGGAAACAATATGAAGACCTCAAATTTTCCTCTATAAAATTAGCCAACAACTGCTAAAAGTTTTGAGTGTCTATTAGAAAAACAGCTTCAAAAGAAGAAAGTAACTGCTGTCTCGTGTCTCATCAATCTGCATTTCACTGCTGGACAACTCATTAATTGATTAATTAGATTAACTCATTAATCTAATTTGTGGTGCCTTTATGAGAAGGTTAAATTTCCAAAGACCTTCTGCATGGGAATGGAAAGAAAGAACCTCCCACACACAGTGAGTCAGAGCTGCATCTTAACTTAAATGCTCTGAATTGTCCTCTGGGGAATCTTCCCTCAGCCTGAGATCTGTATAAGGTGATTGTACTTCTAATTTAGCTATATGAACTGTTTGGCCTGAATTCTGGGGTCATAAACACCTTCCCAAAAGCTCACTAATCCACGTCTGGACAGGAACCAACATACAGAATCAGCCAACAAGAGAAATAAAGTATGAAGGCCAGGTCAGACAAGACAATCCTGCTCGTGGTAAGCTTCAAGAATGAAACCTGAGAGCCTCGGTTGTCCCTTTCTCAGATTAAGGGAGCCTGGACTTGATCCTCTGCATTAGTGAGCACGGAGGAGCTGTTGGTACTTGCATGGATATGGCTGGGGAGGGATGACACCTTGTTCTGCTGTCTGTTCCAGAGCAATGTTTTCTACAGGTGTGTGCCTCAAACTCCTAACGTGTAGGAGTTGTTGCTTGTTTGTATTTCACCCAAGACAGGAAAAAATAATATCAGCCAGGTGAAAGTCAATAAACCCCAAATGTTCTACATTTAAAACCAGAAAGTAAACTATAAAATTTAAAGTATTTGCTACACAACAATGCTCACTGTTATCTTCTCTTCCCAAAATTAATGTTTGTTGTACGTAATTAAACTCTCTTTTACATTCACATATACTCCACTTCAAGCCTGAATGCTAAATATTATTCATAATTGTGGCTAATACACTGACTCCTGCAAGCACAAGTCACACATCTCTAGAGTCTAGAAAGGTAGTCAGCTGGGAAGTCCCAAGATATGAGCTCTGGCACTCCAGATTTTATGGAAGTTTCCTGTGTGTTTGTGACTTCTTTCAGTAAGTTAAAATAGAATGTAACTTCACACCACCTTGAAGCCTCTGTAGCTTATCTACAACAGCTTTAAGGTAACCTTTCCACTCCCTGTGCCACCCTCCTGTCAGTGCCAAAGAACGGTGGTTGTTGTTGTTGTTTTATTTTGTGATTTTTAGAGAAATGTGATCTTTGTTCACCATTCAGACCACAAAGCATAGTCCAGAAGCGAGTATTCCACCAATTATTTCAAGACAAACCATTTGCTTCCAGTGTAAGAGGGCCTCCAGTAGTCTTTCTATACTTCTAAAATTAGGAAGGATACTAGAAGAAAATTATTTTCCACCCATACTCACTCATTCATAGGCAGCTATATGCCTCAAACAAAAATTTTGACACTTCTAAAACAGCCAATATCAAGAGCTATTCTTAATGAAATCTATAACATAACATAATCTATAGCTCAGAAAGTTATACATCTATTACAAATATAATTATTATATTTAAATAAAATTGCAGCAATTAATATTCATGGCTGTGAAATCAAAGAATCCCAGCTACATCCTGCGGCTTTTTATTACTCCCTTTGAGTAGTATCCAGTTACTTTCAGTTATCATCTCTCTCCTCTGTAAATACCTTGGCCCACAGTCAGGTTAAACCAAACACTTCATGGGGCCCAAAAGAAATTCTGATTAATGGAGACTGGGCCTGGTGCACTCAAGAAGCCTCATCATACTTTTAAAGAAGAGTTAATGAATTTTTCACACCCAAGAAAAACACATGTAAACCCCATATATCCAAATACTAATTTATTCTACTTTTACTTCAACATATGATACTTTCCCTGGGGAGAAGGGAAAAAAAAAAAGGTAGCATATGATTTGTCTTAAGTAGGAAAAGCAGTATAATTTTAATGTCTATTTTCGTATTAAGTCTCCTAAGACAAATGTTCTGCCCCATCTGCCAGCACAAACTGAAAGGCTCCAAAGTCCCTTCCTCTCCATTTCTCACTGATGTTTATCCTCCTATGTGTTCTCTGCACCTACTCTTTCTCTGCAAATTGTGCTGGTCGGATGATTTGGAAATATGTAACTGCCTTGTGGCTACTTTGTTTGAAGTAGCTTTGACATTCACATCTCTGTAACATCTTGGTCTTTGAAATCAATGGAGGAAAAAATATCCTAAAGGAGACTTTATTACTTACCATCGTTACTTCATTGTAATCAGATAAATTCAAGTAGAAATAAATCTGGACCAAGCATCCAAGACAGCATTATTCTGTTAGGAGCACTTAAGAATGTACTAATTAGTCTAAATTGTTGTTATTATTATATCAAGCGGCAAATGCAAACATGCCTTAAATACAGAGACCCAAATGCAATAATACAGTGCTGAAAAGCCAAAAGCAGGAAGAATAAAGTAAGTCTGCCATCTGATAAAACACCTAATGTCACAAATAATTTGTTTAAAACACCATCCCCACCAATGACTGATCCTAAATAACGAGAAAAGCCTATGCAGAAACAGGGCCTAGTAGAAATAATTTTCAGAACAGTGCTGCAAAATAAGTCCGGAAATTTCTGAGCCAGAGGTGGTGTTTTGCCTTTTAGGAATGAATGCTTTTTTCTTACACCAATTTGTGCATCAGAGTTTTTTAATCAACAAAAACTTTAGTGTTCAAAAAAAACTTTGGCAAGGTCTTTGTTTGCTTGATAGTGCACTGTTTGCAAAGCCACTTCTTTCTGTTGTTGACAGCTTGGTGTCACAGTTATCAATGAGGACATTGTATATACGATGTTAGGACTGTTTACTATATGAAACATGACAAAATTGATGGTCTTTGGTTCCTGTTCTGAAGACAGAAGGAATATTCAAACCCTACGCAATGATTCCATGCCAGTCATGATTTTACAGGTCTCTATCATATCTTTCCATCAGTCATATCACTTTAAGCAGACTCCTATTCTATTAAATCTTTCCCTGCACACCAGATGTTCCATACCTTTGATCATCCTTGTCACGCCTCTCTATATCTTTGCCCATAATAATATACTTTTTGGAGGGGAGTGGAACAGAGCTTCATGCATTTAGGAACTCAGACACAGCATGGTTTTGTATGATCTGTTCTCTTTTTTTTTCTCTTTCCTTCCCTAACAACGAATTTGCTTTTGTTGCTTCTATTGAGCATTGAACTGGCATTTTCATAGAACTATACATTAAAAGCAGAAATTTCATTCCCAAGTACTTACACTTAGCTCACTGTCCATCACTGTACATGCAAAGTTAGGACTGAGGGTTTTTTCACCCCTAAGTATCCTATAACGTTTATAAGAATTGAATTTCATTTGCTAATTTATTGCCCAGTCACTCATGTGTCCTTCTTCAATGTTACACAGTCAGCCCTTGTCTCGAATATCTTGAATATCTCAACATCCTCCACAAGTTATTCTGTCCTTTTCACAGATCACTTATGAATCTGTTGAAGAGCACAAACCTCTGTGGAATTCAGCCGGCGACACCTCTGCATTGTGAAAATGGAACATTTATTCTTACCCTCATCTGCCTCTCGTTTTACTGACTGTTTATCCGTGTGAAGACCTCCCTATTATCCCAGAGCAACTTAGCTGCTTTGTTGAGCGATATTGCTGAAAGCCTTTGGAATTCCACAGGAGCCATTATCAATAGTATCTGCCTCCAACACACAATTGTTACTGAATTCAAAGGCCTGAAGCTGGGAGGCAGGAATTTCCTTTTCAAAAGTTGAGCCATTCCCAGTGTGCCATACACACACACGTGTCCACTGATTTAGTATTTGGAATAATTTATACCAATTTATCAAATACAGATATTTGGTTTAATGATTTGTCATTTGTGTCAATCTTCTCTGTGACCTTTTCTACAAACTATTGTTATATTTGCTGTGTCCCAGTCTGTAACAATGAGGCTTTCCCATGTCACCAGCTGACTCAGCTATTTCATTCTGGAGAGTTTGAATTATTTTGTTCAACTATAATCTGGCAATGGTGACCTGTTATTCTTAATTTTGTCTATTTGTTCCACAGGTTCGATTTCAGATCTTGTTTGACGAGTTTCCCATAAAGAAAAATTCTTTCCTAGAAACCTTGATAAACCCTTAAATAGTAAGTAGAGTCTTATCCAATTAACCTTTTTTAAAAATTTCATTTATGGTGTCCTTTTCTTACAGCTACTTTTCAAAATCTTTGATCCTATGGAGTCTGTGGCTTCCTGCCCCCAGTGAATTTGAAAATTATTTACTATTGTTTTCTAAGAATCTGCAAGTTGCTTGTTTGATCATTTTGCCTACTTTACTACATTTTTATACTTCATTTGTCATTGATGCCTTGATGGGCTTACCTAAAAACAGAGGCCAGACAAAATTAAGATAATAAAAAGCAGTTATATTTATTGAAGGGCCTTCAGGTACATTTAGGGTAGACACAGCCCTCCCAGGGGCTACACCCAAAATGGACAATGGGTCCTGGGTTTTCACACTTTTCTAAGTTTGGTCTATTTGCATATTGGAGGTGAATCTTCCAGTTACAGCTTCAGGTGATGAAGTCATTTACCCCAAGTTTGCTCCCCCCCAACTCACTTTTGTTTACATTTCTTGGGGCCTGAGACAGTGAGGTGTCCTTGATTCCCAGGCCTAGAGAGGNCAGGCCTAGAATTGTTGTGTCTGACCAAAATGGGAAAGCAGTAGCTAACACTCTGTATGGAGCTCAGAGTTATACACTAGAGAATTACAGGATTACAAATATAAGAAAAACATAAAAGCTAAAATCCTAAGGCATCATCAATACAATCCTTTCTAATTTTTCTCTTGAACACACCTCAGATTTCTTGACTTATCTTCAAGTAACTTCCATTTTCATTGTGTTTTACCACATTGTCTGCATTTTGGTCTTAAGAATTTTTCTGGAGTTCCTAATATGATGTCTTCAAATAATCTCCATAGAACTGGAACCCATCTAATATTTTTCACAGCTCCTTTTGTATATTTTTAGTTTTATATATATATATATTTATATTTATATATATTTATCTATTATTTCCACTTAATGAGCTTTTTGTTTCTGAAATTAAGCACAGAAATAGCAGGGGTGGGGTGTTTTTTTGGTTTTTTTTTTTTGTTTGTTTGTTTTGTTTTTTTGTTTTTTTTTTCATTTGGAGGGATGTTGAATCTGAGTAAAACATGGTTTCTCTTACAGAGCAGTTAATTGAAAGAAACATTATCAATCAAGTCTTTCACCAGTGCTCATGACCAAGTTGAATTGCTCACAGATTCCCTGACTGCCTACTTCCATCAAACAATCATTAATGGGGTCAAAAAACACAGATGTGGCAATTACTCCAGACAGGACAGAGCATTTATAATCTCATTCAGCACATCACTGTATCCATTGCAATTCTATCATATTCCCCCTACTATCTTTCTTAATTTATTGCTTGTTTATGTATTTTTAATTTTTATTTCTATTCTGTCTTCTATATTTCTTTTCATATGTAGAATGGCATTTCAATCACAACTCACTGACATGGCTTTTCATAATGTGCTAATCTGATTTGATTATGAGCTTCCTGTGACGTAAAACCTTGAAACTAGAGGTCCACAAAACTCAACAAGGATTGAACTGTCCTTTGCACATTTGGTATCCTAGAATCTTAGACTCATAGAATTCTTTTCATCAGATCAGGCTGTTCAGGGCCCCATCCAACTCGGCCTGGAACACTTCCAGGCAAGGGGCAATCACACCTTCTCTGAGCAATCTGTGCCAGTGTCTCATCAACCACATAGTAAAGAATTTCTTCCTGATATCTCATCTAAACCTGCCCTCTCTCAGTTTAAAACCCTTATCCTATCACTATCTGTCTCTATAAAAAGTTCCTTACCCTCATTTTTATTAGCTCCCTTAAAGTACTGAAAGGCTACAGTGAGGTGTCCCCAAAACCTTCTCTTCTCCAGGCTGAACGACCCCAGCTCTCTCAACCCATCTCCCTATGAGAGGTGCTCCAGCCCTCTGCTCATGCCAACGATCAATGCCATTCATCTAGACACAATCCACTAATAGAAACATTTAAAATACTATTTAAAGTTCAGAAAACTATAGCATGGCACATAGAGATTTTAATAAGATTTCAGTCAGGCAACAAATATGCAGAAACTGAAGAAAGGGTGTTGAATACAAAGAAAGCCTGAGCAATTCTATGCAATTACCACGCTGTGGAAATCTTAGTAAGATCCAAATGGTAAAATATATTTTCCATACATTATATATGCACACACAATGTATGCATAAGTTGAGCATCCTCACTTTCCAAGGGGAAAAAATCAAACACATGTTCTGGCTTCACCTATGTTGAAGGAGATCCAGACTGCTCACCACAAAACATTAAATTGTGAAGCAAACCTTTCCCGCACTTTGTGGCATGCAGAGGAAGTGCTCTCTTTCCTGCCACCTCAGAAGGCTGACACACAGACTGCCATGAGTAAGGAAATGTAACTATTTACTAACCTTGCTCAGAGACAGTGAGGAATAGGAAATAAAAGCCAATTACTGGTGGATGTTAAGCATCTGGGAAACCAGAGTGTGTTTTTCATCACCCCATGTTACAGTTTCTGCTTCAGAACTCCTTTCCTCTGTGGGTTGCACAGCTCTTTGCAAACTTTATTAAGGCTCAGAAAACTTTCTGTGTTAGGCCTTCTGTTATTTTTCCCCACTTAAAAGAAGATACAGGGGACTTTTCCAAGACCACACAAATTACACTGATTAAATTAAAGGTGCTTGTGATAAATTGATTGAGTTTAATATGTGGAAGACTGTGATGACCATCAAACATTTACTGTCTTCTCATTCTCTGTCCTCAGCCAAAAGCAGAGAGAGCTACTGTAAACAAAATAATAGTGTCTACAGCAAAATCCACAGCAGCTTAACTAGGTAACTTTAAAAATACTTCATCTTAAAGATATAAACCAATTACTTCCTTATTTTATATTTCAAATTGTCTTTTACTTTCCTGACACATGTATTGGTAAAGAGTAAATTAAGGCAACAACTAGAAAATTAAAATTATATATGATCAACACAAGGTACTAGTGTTATTACCAGAAAGCATTGGAGTTCTCCAAACCAAAAAGTCATAAATGTACCAACCCTCTTCCTCCCTCTATCTTATTAGTATACAAGGAGAAGCTCTTCCTAACACCCCTCTAATTGTAACTGGGTCATCAATACAAAGACTGCATATGCATTCACCTGAACTGTATATATATTACAGTCTGATCCAACATACACATACATAAATTACTCACAACATGAATGTAAGACTGAATGTGGGAGGAACTAAAAGTACATCCAAATGTTTGGTAGTTAGGACACCCAACAGTAAAGAAAAAGCATTCCTTTCTCCAAGAGTGTCTATATATTGTTACACTCCATCATCACTGAGAGGTACAAAACCAGTACACACAATAATCAAATTTCTGAATTCTTTCATATTCCACTTCGACAGCCCCAGCTCCCAGGCCAGTGTCTGGCTGTGTCAAATTGGGCACCTCTGGAGCCAGTGCTGCTCAGTTCCCAGATGTGTGGGGCAGGTTTTACAGCAAAGACAGAAAAGGTGTTTTCCCTTCCCCTTTTTTCACCTGTAAATCCCGTCTGCTCTCCAGAGTCAACTTCAAGGCCAGGAAACTGTGGTTTCCAGTCTCCCCGAGGTGTGATGTGTGTGAACTCTTGAGGAACCCACTTCTTGGGGAAGAATCATTATGTTTTCTGCCTTCTGTTTATCCTCAGAAAGAGCTCTGTTCCCAGAATTCTCAGTAAACCGAATTTTCGGCTCTATCCAGGCAGATAAACTCTACTGAGGTAAGAAAACTGAGATACCCTATTTATTCTTTTCCCCCCATTGCCTAGCACTGGTGGCTTCCAGCTCATTATTTAAAAGCTTTGCATAATTTTCACTGCTTCCCCACTCTTGGACTAATTTCAGTTAAAAGGCTTCCTTTTCCTTCCAAGGTAAATCCCTTAATTTGGAGATCCTGTGGCCTTACCTGTGTCTGTAATTGTCTGTTTCTTGTGCAGTCAAATCCAATTAAAATACTAGAAATTAAGATTTATTTCAGTGAAGGCCAAAAATGAGTAGTTGAATCAGTCAGGGAATCTAAGTGTGCTAAACTTATTCATATATTGTGTTATGCTAGAAATTATAGAAGTATAGTGATCCACAAAAGAGAAAGTAGAAAGAGTCTGATATGATTACCCAAGAATAGATCCAGGGGTTCACTTTTTAAAAAGTTTATAAATACTATGAGCTTTTAAACTTTAATTACCAGGGCAATTCAGGCACATAAACAGAAGAGGAATGGGAGAGTATGGTAGGCTTATACATGTGGATATGCAGTAGCTGGTTTACACTGGCACGGCTTGCTTTTGCTTGAAAATGAACCACTGGCACCCGAAAAAGTCAGAGCTGCTTATAAAAATATATATTTAAAAAAAACTATATTCAAAATGCTTGAGCAAATCCCTAGGGCAGACAGAGCTGAAGTCTAAATGTCAGTGCTCTTTTGGAGACAAGATCAACCTATAACCTTATCAGAACACAAATTATGTCAGTGAACAACATCCAAAACCTGCAGAGGCATTTGAGGGATTTTTGGCATTCTAATTTATGGATTTCAGTTCCTGTTTTCTAACTTTCACGCTGCTCAGAAAAAGACAGCTTTTTTCTGTAGTTCATTTTTTTTAAAAATTGGTTACGAAAGTCCTGGAAATCTATCACTTTTATCCTTGTGCATTTTGATGATGCATAATACTGATTAGGAAGTGTCTCAGCTGGTAATAAGTTCCCTTCATAATTTTTTTTTTCAAATGCTGTTTTTATGCAGTTCATACAGGAATCCAATTAGCATATCATTGTGACTGATTAAATATGCCTCATGTAAATTTACATGTCAAAATACATACTGTACTTAAACAAACAGACAAGGATGCCAGTCTTCTGTAAACAGCTTTGCATTCATAAGCTAACTCAGGAACACAAAAGCTTGTATTTAAATTCTCAATGACTACCTGAATAGAGTGAAAGGGAGATAGAAAGGTAATGTTACTCATGCATGAAGTGAGAGAATGAATATAGACATTTGTTTCTCTTTGTCTCTGAAGAAAACTATTGACAAGAGATTCCCCATCTGCATATGAGGCTGTCACGTCAGATTAGCTCATCAGGTAATGGAAATTTGGCCTCTGATCCAGAAAAGGTCCCTATGCACTAAGAATCAAGACTGTTTCAAAGAGATTGTATTATCTTAGACAGCAGGATTAAATTAATATGGGAATGAGTTCTACTGGAGGAAATTTTTTGTTAAACATGTGCTAATGTTTATTATGCAGAGCATCCACTTCTCATAAGTGATCTTTCTTGACATTTATTCATTACTTTTTGACCTTCCTTGCAACTGAAAAACAAACAAGTAAGTGGACCCCCTCTGAAGCATAGAAGACCTCTAAAGATGCATTCATGCTAGCACAGACTATGAAACAGTAGAAGGAACTACAGTGTTGTCAGATAGATCAAAATGATCCCCCAAAAGTGGAAAAGTTCTTGAGGTCAATCAATAAGGACTGGACTCACAGGTGGATGGTGTAGCTACTCTGCTTAACCAGCAAAGAGAAGAATTCCATTTCAATTCTTTTTTCAATGAATAGTTCACCAATTTACATTAAATATACAACAAAAGGAAGGACTTGGAGATGACTCCATCAAACTGCTACAGTGCAGTGTTCCCTTTGCTCTCCTGCACTCCAGGTCAGTGAATGCTCAATTATTCCATGCAAAGCCTAACAGCTTCTGGAGGAAAGGTTGAGAATCTCCTCCCAGGATCTTACTGGCATTGTGATTAAAGGTATAGGTTCAAACTTGCTAAAGCACAGGAAAATGGTGAATTCATATATTCATCCTGACCAAGTGCATTTCTGATAACAGACTAAGACTTCAGATTAAGACTTCCACAGAAATGCATCAGGATGAACTGATTATATAGATTTGCATCGTGGTTTGTAATATAGGCCAGAGGGAATAAATACACCAGGAAGAGTATCAAGTAGTTGTAGAGCAAAATTCTGTGTAAATGACTAGATATATTCAACAAAAAATTCAAGTTTAAGTCCAGTGTTTTTGATGGAAATCAGATTAGGGTTCCACTGAGCATGGCAGAAAAAAAATGGCCACCTTAGCCCTGACTTTAATGATGTGTCACATGTAAATAAAATGGGGTTAAATTGGTCCATATAATCACCTTCTGATTTCACACAAACCAGAACAGGGAAGGGAAGAAAAAAACATAGCATGGAGATATTTTCTGCACAGCAGTGGTGTGTGTCCTAAGGATGAGATAATCTATCCAGTTGCACGTGTTTATTACTCCATCTTATATGTATTGTAGAACAGAGAGATGAGCTACATAAATCAAAAAAGAGTCTGAAATAAGAAAAGTAACTGAGAGGCATTTCAAAATAAATGATGTTGAAATCGTGAAATAATAGAAATATCTGGACAATGAAATGACATTTTGATATTGAAATTACAAAAAGCACAGGTCTCATCAGTATAAAATAATTGATAAATGTTTGTGGTTATTGATTCCATATACTGTTTCTGTTACTTCATTTAATATGTATTAAAAAATTAGAACAGATTTCTGCATTTTCCGGTATCTAAAATCAGCAATTTAGAATGTTTCTTTGACAGATTTAATATTGGCAGAATTAAATTCAGTTTATTTTTTAACCCAAATGTGAAAAAATGTTTTTAACAAGTTTCAATCTACATCACAAGCTTCAGTGTATGTTAATAGGAATCTGAATTGCAAATGTACTAAAAGAAGTTGAAAACAGAAATTTATTGTTTAGCTCTAACTGCTGTTGAAGGGATAAGGTTTTAACACTAATAGTAATAAGTGATGTAAAATTTTCAAATACTATGGCAAGAAGAAAACTGTTATTTTAGTAGATTCAAATCAGCTACCTATCCATTTATTCTATCTTTGCTGGAAACCAGGTACAGATGCTTAATAAAAGTACAAACCACTGTTACTGAAAAATCACAGGAAAAAAATAATCACCTTAAGAAAACTTTTTGCTTCTTTTAACCTCCTAAAATTTAAGGATATCCCTTTATGAAACTTTATCACTATTTAACATCAAGCAACTATCAATGTTTTAATTATTGACAGAAAGCTGTAAATAAGCTCTAATTTAGATAATTATTTTCATTCCCTACCTGTTTAAGACTAACTTGCAATCTGAAATGTGTCTCTCACAGTTTCTGCAGAGAAGTCAAGGAAGACCTACACTTTAACATTGCCAGCTTTTTTAAGGCTTATAACTGAGAAGCATTAAAGTGCCAGACCATCAAATTCACAGGAAGGTATGGGTGGAATTCAGTTCTCAAATTAAGACATCTAAACCTAAGTGTCTGCAGAGACATGCTGACATTATCAGTTGGTTGCATAAGCTCCCAATGTAGTTAATAAAAGCCAGAAAAGTGGTGGACTATATCTGTAAATATCCTTAATAAAAAGAGATTTTGCTTTTGTTTATTGAGAGAAAAATTCCACTACTACCCATATATGCTGTGAAAAAGAAGCATACATAGACAATTTCCTAGAAGGGTTTTCTCGTTCACAGCAGTGTGCAATTGCAAATCACATGGATAAAAAAGATGTCATTTCAGTTTATCTACAATCATGATTTACCTTACTGTATGTAAAAGAGAAATTTAAAAATAAAAAACAGACGTCATTGGAGAAAAACATCTTTCACTTGTTAATAAAGCTGTATAAATTGTATAAATTGTAATCTCTCAGTTCCATAAGAGTCATATTGAGTACTTTTCAGAGGACATATAAATTTTTCAACTGGTGACTTTCAGACTCCATTTGCCTGTAATAGGGAGATGATTCAGTCACAATTCAACCAACAATGCATGTAATATTGTCTCTATTAAGGGTGAGAAAAATCACAAGAAAATACTGAAAAGTTGAAAATCACATTGAGTAAAAGTGACAAATATCACATCTGTGATTTGGTAGCATATGGCTTTTCTCTTATTTTTTAAAGGCAATGACATTTAAAGCTGCTAATTAAGATATGTCCAAAATGGGATTCCTTGCAATTTTTATTCACAACACAACTAAAATTGAAATTATTCTTAAAATAATGAAAAAGATTGTTTAATAACACAGTAGATATTTTAGGAAGTGGCGCAAATAAAAAGATGTTGCACACTTGATGAGGCTGATGGTCTAAGTTTAACAGCTGACAGAATTATATACACTGAAATATTTGTTCTCTTCAAATAGAACATCACTTTCCCTCACTCTCCAAATTTAATGTTGTTGTGTTTTGGGTTTTTTTTTTAAACAAAGCACAAACCAGAAGGTCCCACAGAAGGTCTGCTAACCTCCAAAGGTCTCCCTAACAGAGGCTGACCTAGACACGCTCCTCCAACAGATTTGTAATGATGTAAGAATAGTTTTTGTTGGCACTCTGCTTTGTGCCCAAATTTTCTTCAGTATCCAGGAAAGGGGACAGACAAACCAAAGTTTCTCCTAAAAGGACAAACAAACACAATGGGAAGGCTATGGCATGATGATGAGCAGAGACTCAAGTTACAGTCTAGTTAATCCCTGAAGGGATCTCCTTGCCTCTATTGCTATAAATATTGCCAGGAAATAACAAAGTAAAGGACTATTTATCTTTTAAAACCACAAGAGCCTTTGCCAAGAATCAGGAGCAAGTTGAGAGGAGAATTTTAGAACGTATGCATTTAGGATTTCAAGTTTCATTGTTGTGTTTTGCTGTTCTTGTCAGCAATTTAGACAGAGATTTGCTTACACATATGCAGCTTGTGCAGCAAACAGCGTTATTTATCTATATTAGATAATTTTGTAGAATCAGATGCTCCTAGAACACTCAGAGATGCTCCAAGCCACAATAACACAAAGCACTTCTGCAGAGGTGGAAGGAAAACAGGCTGGGGGAGAAAGGTAAGAATAAGTGGCAGTTTATATCAAAACCAAGGTAGCCTTTAAAAGAAATCAATTTAAATATCAGTTGCAGCCTACCAGAAAACGTCTTTCAAAAAGACCTGCTGTTCCCTCACACTGATGTGTAAACTGGTGATATTACTTCCATCACAAACCTCACTTGCCAAAAAATGGCAGCCTGCTTGGAGAGGAGTCAAAGGCAACGACTGCTGCAGAACTGAAACTGCTACAGTCATTTCTATAAGAGGGTTATTAAGTGCACTACTTAATATTTTTAAAGTGAATAGAGTTTGCTCTTAGCAGAAGCTAGATGTGCACTGAAGTAGAATAAACAATTTGAAAATTACTTTTAAAAGCCACTGGCAACAAAATATTACCCTTTGCCCTTTCCCGCACTTATTTATTCTGTTGACAAAACACAGCAGCACATGCCCTTTGAGGTGACCCAAGCCCCTAACATATCAGTATGGGGTGGGCAGAGGTGACTGAGGGCCATGAGAAAACACCACTTTTCTGAAATCGCTTCTGGCAACCAAAGTATTGCTCAGTGCCCAAATTGCTTCTGGACCACGCTGGGTTTAGTGAGGTACAACCCGTCCTCTTTGCACAAGAGAAGGTGGAAATACCTTGCTCCAAAAAATGCTTCCCTTAGGAACAGATTTCCATGTCCATATTAATTCTGAAATGTGCTCTAAGAGTGCTTGAAAGAGATCTGAGGGATTTGCTTTCTCTGGGAGATGTTTTTTAGTCCAGAATTTAAGCAAGGCTCCTGTTGTAGTTAATGGAGAATAACAGGATCCTCAGGGGGATGATATATACTTGACCTGTCTTAGACACCAATCATAAGTGCGATAGACATGTATGAGACAGATGAGATAGAGGAGCTCCAGATGAGACAGACACCTCTCATGGGATGAAATGTATTACCCTCTGGAAGCACTTCTTACTCTGCACTGATTGTAACGGGAGCCAGGGTTGACTGGCTTATACTTAAAGCAGCTAAAACGAAAGACATCGGAGTTAGAGGAGACGAAATCCACTCTTACATTTAAATTTGATTACAAAGAATTGAGTTAGCTGACACAATACTGACCATGACTGATTGGGTCCGTGCTCAGAAGGACAAGTCCAATTCAACACTGAGCTGCGAGGCAGCCACTGTAATTAGTTGGCATGATGCTAAACACACTTGTTTTTTTCCAAGGCATTCAATCAACTCATTTTTAACAAGAGCAGAATCATTCACCAGTAAAAGCATGAAGTCTCAGAAATACAGGACAGTTAAGAATGATGTACCTGAGGTATTTATGGAAAAAAAAAATTACTGTTTTATTCTGAACACTTCAAAACATACAATGGCAATGAAGAGAAAATATTAATTCCCATTTTAAAACGGGAAATTACATATGTTCTGATGAACCTATGAACTAGTTTGAAATAAAAATTAGAATTCTGAATTGCTAAACTGAAAGCTTTTTTAAAAAAGCAGAAGAGTATGAATTAAAAAATCAATACCTTCTGCTAATGTAAACTGAAAATATTTGAAAGTGTTTTCTTTAAAATAAAATGTGAAATTAGCCTTTATGCTGTCATAAGTTGAGTGAAACTATCTTGATTTAAACCATCAAAATTTATGTTGTCATAAGGACAGACAAGGGAGTTTATGCACGTATTGAAACTTTTAAATCCAGTACCACTTATACATATGAAGATATTTATGTAAAATAACAGGCATATAATTATAAAGAGAAACAAGTGACAGCAATAATGCATGAATGGTACTTTATATTTTGCTAAATATGACTAATGAACTGAATTTCTATGGAAATATAGTGTGCCTGACATTCTCATACCTACCCAATGAGTTAATAATGATTACTGCTATTACAATGAATACAAAATTAATGAGTAACAAATTAAATCCTTACAATAAATTGATATTAGGATCCTCTTTAAGTCATTTTTTGTAACAGTCAAGTCACAATCCACAATAACCTTCTGAGAATAACAAGTTATGGATTTAATTACAGATAAAAAGAAATATCTTCTATTAAAATGTGGGAAATTATGCCCTAAAAAAAATTTAAAATGAAGTAGATTTTGGAAAGCAGCAAAGAATGTTCATAAACTGAAATAATAATATTAATGAAAAAGGAAATTAGAATGTCATGTTTTTACTTGTAATGTTTTCAAAATAAATATGCCAGGGTTAGGATAAAAGATGAACTAGCCAAGCATACTTACAAAAAGTTTGATGAGTTTATGACAGGTAAATGTAAAGGAACTCTTTCATTTCTATATACAAAAATCCTGTCAGAAGAATTTAGCTAACAATTGAAATAAATGTCATGTCTAAATTTGGTAATCATCACTCAGGATTCATCAGAAATCTAAAACATTGAAGGGAATTTTTGTTCTTATAATCTTTCCAGAAATCTTCTGGAGAAAAGATACTCGTCAGCTCCACAGATATATATTATTTTGAAGGTTTAAAGACCCTTGGAAATAAAATATAGAAGCTATTTTGAGGGGGCACGACCTTCCTCTGTGTTCTACTACATTTAGTGTTAGAGGTTCTGTACGACAATATCTCATGAATCTGGACATCTTTCAGAATTAAAAATAACTATTTCACCATAAATCATAAACATTTTGATTTATCATGATAAATACCAGCCTCTAAAAAGTGATTCTGAAAAAGTCGCTGCGGTAGCCTAGCCTCCCTGGCACACTGTTGGAGACCTGTGACTTCCACCTCCCTTGGCACAAGGGCAGAACCCATCTGCATTTTGGAACATGTTCAAGAACTCTTTAAGATCTCCACAAATAGAAGGTGCACTCAAGTGCATTTCTATCAGGTACAACAGTTCCTGAACAGAACGGTGAAGAATGGAAATCACTCCCATAACTGAAGTTTCAGACGTGAAAAAAAGCATTCAAGAACTACACAGAGAAAGACAAAATACATTAAAAGTCTGTAGAAAGTGATGTTGCCCTGGAGTTGGTTTCTATACGGATGGCTGTATCTGATTCCTTTAGCCATGTATTGTACCTCCAGCAGTGCTCAGAAGGAAGAGTATGGAAATCGAATACAGCTGGTTCCACCTTATTTTAAAAATATGTACATTGACTTCTAGGAATTCTCTCTTTAATGTGATAAAGGTGTCAAAAGAATGCAGAGGATCTTTAAATATAAAGGGTATAAATGTACTGCCTAACTTTAGCACTTGTAAGCATCAACACAGACAGTCTCTCCCACATAAGTGCCTGGATGAGGGTAGGGCTTGACCAGCAATAGATTTCCTATTCCTGCAGGGATCTACCCCAAATTTTACCTCTTATGATACCACTATTCATTAAACCACTAACACTGGCTTAATGGACATGTGTGAATTGCAAGTGTTTATCCAGAATAAGGACTAGGAGCATGAATGCTCATCAGGGGCACCAGTGATAACCTAATAGCCATTACTAGATGCACACTAAAAGCCACGTTGAAGCCTGTTCCTAGGGGTGTCAGAACTTGAACTTGAAGGTATCCATGTGATAGTGAAAACATGCTGAGGACTGTCTGCTGTGTTACTGACCATTCTGTCGTGATAGCTTCCATTTCTGCTTTTTCCCAGTGAAGAAATCTGAGATGTAAGCATCTTTTGGAATGAGGATTTTTAGATGCTTACTGCCTTCTGTCTAAAGCAAAGATTTATTTAACTGTATGGCAATATTCCACTAAGTTTGTTTAAAACTCTTAAGGGCAAGTTATAATTCATTTTGGTACATACGCCTCTACACATAAATATCTGCCAACTCTAACATTTATGGTTGTTTTCTGCATAGCAGATATCAGTATATAATGGATATCAGTTTAACAGTTTAACAGAAGACACCAAATTAGAGCACTTAAACTCTCTGATGCTCCTTACCTACATCTAACACAGCAAGAAACCAATATACAGTGAGAGAGGGATGCACTTATTCACACTGGCAAAGAGGATCAGAGAAGCAGAAGCAATATGTAGAAAAATGTGTGATAAATATCCAAACACTGCGTCATTACCAGTTTAATAACCAGAGAAGAGAATCAGCTTCCTTGTTCATACTGTCACTTCTGCAAATATCTACCCATACCTGCTTTTCTAGCCTTACCACATCTCCCAGCTTTCAGCTCTTTTTTATCCCCACTGCTGATTTTGGATATTTAGTTATTCTATGAGAACTTTGCTGCCAGTAGGAAAAAGAGCCATGGATAGAATGAGAGGAAAAGGGACCAGACAAAAAAGCAGAATGGCGGGAGGACTGAAAAAACCATTGCAAGTGTTTGGATCCATTCATGTTTACATCAGAAAACCTGAGAGGGGCATCTGATTCTTCAAGATAAAATTAAAAAGATATTAACTTACCATCAAATAATAATCATTAACATATTTTCCTAAACCTTATAGAAAGCAGAGTATTGGGAGCTGCCAAGTGAAAACAGCTTACTTGCCTAAAATGTGACTTAACTTTGAAAACATTAAGTTGCAACATAAAATAACAGGTTCTATAGCAGATGGATTTCTCAACTTGAAACACATTAAAAAATGATGTTAAAATACTCTTAATTTAATATAAAATAACGCAATAACCTCTCTGACTTCCCAGTTCTCAAGTGGAAATAATTCCTGTTTGAATGTGCAAATCCACTTTACAGCCAAGGGTAGTAACTACATCCAGTGTGGCTGATTTTAGCTGCACATTTCCCATTAATGTTAATGTGAGTTTCACAGCTATATTGCTGCACATGGGTGCAGGATGTACCCTCAAGTTGTTAAATGAATGAAGAGAATGCATACATGGCAATTGCCATGAAAAGGAAAAAAGGCCAAGGAAAGAAATGTCAGAAAGAATAATACAATACACAAAATCCATTCAGAGGAGGAAGGATGGGGAGAGAAAAAAAGGAAGCATTTTCTGATCTCTTTCCAAAATGAGTTGTGTTCTGGGCTCCCTGCAATGATGTAACGGTTGAAAAAGCCTTAACCATCTCCTATAAAAACTCAGTCATGAAATCCAGAAGAAAAAAATAACCTTTTTCTCAATTAAAGTCTATGTTTCAGATTAACCTACTGTTCTTAAGACCTAGATTTAAAGCTTTATCTCTTTTTGCTCTGGATTATATGTAAAGTCAAAAATTATCGGAGGAATATTTTCCTCAGTGCTGCAGCCCCATGGCTCTTCATTGGTAACAGTTCAACAGTTTGTCTGGCACAGCTGATCAAGGTTAAAAACTACTCAGCAAAAAACCAGTATGTTTTGACTGCTACCAAAGATGTTCTAGTCCAGCTCTGACTGCAGCTACTGAAACGTTGCAACCTTATCTCGTTAGGTTTAGATCTAAGATTTGGCCATCAAATCCCGACCTCCATTTCCACAGTACATACCAATCAGTCCCAAACCACTACTTTTTAAAGGTCTGCATTCTTTCTTCATGCACAGTAAGAATTTCATGGTCACCAAATACCTATATCGGGTATTTTAGTACACGAAGCAAAATCGGAGGGAACGAACACTTAATTTTGTGTGAAATCACTACAGACTTGAGGTGCTGTCTAGGGTTTAGGAGCACAGCTGAACACCTTGAGCTCCTCTGAAACATTCCTCTTTCTGTCTTAAATATATACATATATACATATATATAGACATACACACACTTTCAGTAGCACAAAGAAGACCGTGATAAGCAAGAACAATCATTTTTAGTTTAGTCTGATAAATACATGAATATAACACCAGGAAAAGCCAAGCAACATTATAAAACAAATGACACATATTATAAAAATCTTCATTGTTTTCATGATTGTATTAATACACTTATTTGTTTTGGGTTTTGTTCTTTATTATTTTGTTGTATCTTGCTAAAGTACTTTAGCAGTTTAAAAGCCCTCTGGATTAACAAATCCATTCACAGAGTAGTGCTGGGTGAAGTGAAAATCACAGGAAAAACGAGAATATTTTGCAGGCACTGAAATTTTGGATTTGAAATTTCCAGCAATTTTTTTTTTATTTCCAGTACCTTTATTAAGTACAATAAGTGCATCCTCTCCTCTCCTCTCATTAATATTTTTCAATGTAAATTAAAAGTATTACCATTATTTACCTCTGCGTACATGTATAGCCAAATGCACACATATGTAATAAACGTATGTGATGTATATGTGTGTGTCTATNAGAGTAGTGCTGGGTGAAGTGAAAATGCTCACAGGAAAAACGGGAATATTTTGCATGCACTGAAATTTTGGATTTGAAATTTCCAGCAATTTTTTTTTTATTTCCAGTACCTTTATTAAGTACAATAAGTGCATCCTCTCCTCTCATTAATATTTTTCAATGTAAATTAAAAGTATTACCATTATTTACCTCTGCGTACATGTATAGCCAAATGCACACATATGTAATAAACGTATGTGATGTATATGTGTGTGTCTATATATAATACCACACACACATATATATGCATACAAATATACATTTACTCTGTACCACATATTGCCCATATTTCTCCAATTTCATATTGCATGTTTACTCCTAAGCACCCATTTAGCTAATTTTGTGAACTATGATAAATGAAATTACTCTGTATTATTAGTTCACTTATGCTCGGTGCAAAACTACAGTGAAAACTGGTTTCCACAACTTCTAATTACAAAACATTAGCTACCTGAGTCTTCTCCAGCTGAGCAGATTAGCATAGATCTTCTCTGCTGACAGCTTTGACCTTCACTCCAGCAAACACTTGTCAAAATGCCAAAAGTAATTACCTGGCTGTTTAGGAAGGAGTAATGGGGTGTAGCTACCTACCTTTTGTTGTTACTGATCTAAAATGTCTATAAAACTTTGCCAAGAGGCACCCTCTGGATTTTGGCATATACATTTTTTTCTCATCTGTCTTTTTTTGTATTTTTTTTTTTTTTTTTTCAACAGACAATCAAATATTTGCTATATGATCTCCTGCCAGCCAATCCCACCACAATTCTGGGGGACAGGCTAAATAACCCACTAGATGGATCTTTCAACCAAAACCATTTTATGACTGCTATCATCCTGATTTTGTTGCATTGATGTAAACAGGAAAAAAAAAATCATTAAAAAGCAGCAGAAGCAGCACAGGGACAAATGATGATAATTATCCTATGGTGATGGTACTGTCTATTCTCTGAATTAACTTATACATTATAACTTTTTTTTCATATAAAGCCTATTCCTATTCATATTTCAGATTTAAAATTAAGAAAACAGAGGTGCAGAGAATTTATAGGCACTACTTGAAAAATCTATGGCTAGATTAAAACTAGGGATGTCTTTTGACTTCAGCCAACATAAAGACATACAATATCTCTTAATCTGGAAGGTTCAAATTCATCGAAAATATTCTTTAAACATAACAAAGGGATTTAATGTTTTCCTGAGGACTAGGTAATGCTAGAAAGATTTAATATTTGCAGATTATTACAATGATCATTAATCTCTAAATCCTGCAAGCAACCTTTGTCAGACAAAGGAAAATATCATCCCCAAATAGGAACAAGATCAAACATGATACATCTGACTCGATTTTATCTTGCATGTCAGAATGGATATGTGGAGTTCAGGAAAACTTGGGGCTGAGGGGAAACCCCCTTCTTTGGCCATAGATAGTCCAGAAAACAAACAATTCATGAAAATCAAGTCTCTTGCCTTGTAGTCCCAACAATCCCTAACAACTGTGCACAGTATCAGGCAGGAGCAGCAGCTGCTGAAGTGGCCTTCAGTCCGTAGGAGAAAGACTGCTCAAAACAAAGGCTGTGTTAACACACAGGTCTGAACACTGCTGACAAGTGTGCCCTTGTGAGCACTGCCAAAAAACCTCTCTTACCTTCAAAAACTCTCCCAAAGCTCTCAAATAATTCCTAGTCCCACTATGAAGAGCTCATTACTTTCCCTCTGAGATGCATCCTTCCACAAGCTATCAGCAGTAGAAGGTCATGCAAGTGCCTATTTTCAAGACGGATGAGACGTGAAGCCCCTGGACCTCCTAACTAAGTCTTTTTCAGCCAGAAACCCCATATCTGCCCTTTCATCCAGGGTCACATTTGTGCCTCCTTCCCAAGATGTCAACCTGTAAATTGTGTTCTACCGAGAGAACAAATTGCTCCCACGTTCAGGGCAGCTGTCCTTACACACAGTTACCAAAACACCACACTCCTGGAGAAGGGCCTTTTCATGTCACTACTTTTCTCCAGGTAAAAGGGACAACAGTCTGATTCTAAGATGAGTATATTGACTTTCTGGTTTTTTCTCGTGCTTTAAATAAGAACTGTTTTTCATAGACTCCTGAAGTAGCGCCGCTCTCACTCACAATTTTTATTCTTTGGCTGATATGAAAGCTATCAGCTAAGATCACAAGACTGCTAATCATCCAATTTCATATATTAAAAATAGGATATTTAGTTACATCAGACAAAGACTATTTTCCTGTTTGTACCAACTAAAATAGAACACTATCTGTTCCACATTATCCCTGTTCCACATGGTGCTTAGTGTTTATTTGCATGCACAGTTTAAAATCGTTAGGTTAATCTTGTTGTTCCACATTTTGAGAAGTTATAATCAATCTGTCTAATAGGTGGAAAAAAAGGTACTGACTGTTCTTTTCAAGGTAAACATGAGGTTAGAATGCTATCTGACCTAAATCAGGGTTTCTTCAATTCCCTTCTTTATGCTTACCTAGAAAGCTACATAATCATCAAAGTATATTAGAGAGCCAAACTATTCTTTACATAAAAGCTGCCTGTTATATACTTGCATTACCAGATTTCTTCTGTTGCATTCGTAAATAATTTGTTTTAAGATGCTTAGGATCTGCTGTAAACAGAGAGAGCATCTTAAGTGTACTGCACAAAAATGCATAAAAGTTTATTAAAGGACTATAACATTTAGAGATGTCTGGAATTGTAATTATTATTGTTGTATATGTCATATTGCATATATATTTCAACTTTCCTGGAAAATGTGTTGCTTCTCATAAAAAAGCTAAATAGAAGCAATTTTGCTAAACAATATGGTGAATACAACATTAAGTAATTGTCTTGGGTTTGGGTATTTCTGCTTGCTTTAAGTCAGAAATAAAACTAGTTCTCAAATATTTTAGTATAGGGACTTTTTGCTACTATGTCCACAGTGGGACTCCACAGTACTGCTGCTATACAAAAAATAAAAGTGTTTTGTTTCAGTCACACCTTCTCAGTGCCATGGATTTTAGAGCAGCTATTTGTTGATTTGTACCAGCTGAAAACCATCCTACACATAATATGTACAGGTCAGTTTCCAACACCTGTGCATGGAAATCTGTAGCAAGTTTAAATGGAAAAAGACTTTTCACTTCCATAGTCAAAAATGTATTGGGAGATTTCTTTGGCTTGAAAGAAAACCACTTTGCACTCCAACTACAGGGCAGTTTCATACTGCATTATCAGCTCTGAAGGTGTGAAGAAGCTGACTGCAGGAATTTGGTTATTTAATAGTATCACATATGGTAATACTGATCAAAATTTAAATTTTTGTATTTTTACTTGATCTTAAATTAATTTTGAATTCTTAAAAAGCTTTAAATATCTTAGCAAAGGACAATGTGATTGAAGGAGACTTACGTAGATGAAATCAAGATTTGCACCAGAAGATTTTAAGAGATCTATCAATAGAAAAAAACAAATTGCCTTTGTTATCAAGTAGCAATTACAGCAAGAAGCTTTCCACTGTACTAAATTGTACCATCCCGACTTCCACCAATCTCCCTGGATTTACACACAGGATCAGTGTATGGCAGTCCTATCGTCAACAATGTCTCAGTGATTCTGTGGATATTAGTGATGATTTCTCTCCCAAACTTTTAGCCACCTATGACAAATGTCAGTTCATATCATCTATCTTTTCCCCTTGAATGTAGAGGCAATCTAGGCAACTAGTTTTGAATAAATGCCAAACATTTAGACAGCTGCAACTGATTTAGATGAATTCTATACTCACTATTAAAATGCATTTAGATATATTACCAGAGGGTTCTTTAAAAAATTCAGCTTTAAAATCTCTATTAACCTCTAAACCATGACATTAATTACTTAAATAGAAGACTTATTTTTACCACAGGTCTGCTTATAGATTTCAGAAAAAAAGACAAACAGAAATACATGAGTTTCAATCTAAGCTTCGATTCTGCTATTTCCATTGAACCTTTGGTATAATTGTGTGGTTCAAGTATTAATTATTATACTTCAAAATATTCTAATATCTATTCTACACCAATGGTGTGTTTCTCCTTATTTAATTTAATACCAATCTGATGGTTTTCTATGAATTGGTATAAATAAGAGGCATGAGAATGCAATGACAAACCATCATTGCTTTAAATTAAAGACTATTAACTACATGATGCTACTTAGCTATTTTTGTTTTCCTCCCCAATACTACAAAATTATTAACTAGCTTTACAACTCCCAACAGTTAAGCAGCTGGATTTAGGGGTTTATGCTGGAATAGATGACATCACTTTATAAGCTGAACAGAAGGAAGTGCTGCAATTTTGTATTAAAACAGGAAGTTGTTTTAAAGAAAAGAACTATTTCTCTCTAAAATTAGATATCTCACAGTTATTCTTAGAGGAGAGGGGTGTGTGTTAAAATAAATCCCATCCTTACTAGTCACAGCAATGAATATCACGATTAGAAGGAAGTCCATGGAGAAGAGTCATAACCAAAGGTACTTGTTATTCTTCAGGATTGAGGCACATTTACTGAATGGTAGCACTCCTCACTTGTTCTATTTTTCAACAGAAGAACAAAGTGTGAAAGAAATGCCATCTTGAACTCATTAATCATTGTATCAGACATTTGGTACTGCAGGAGACAGTTCAGTTTCTGAATAAGCTTCAAAATCATAATGACATCCTTTATTCAGCAATGGAAGGATTTGAGGAAAATAATTCAGATAGATTTGATGATACAGTAGGTGAAAGGATATCGATCCACTACAGAGGGCTCAGCAGGTGAGGGAGGACAATGTGAACTAAGGAGGTTTGAGTTGAAGAAATCAGGATTTGCACCAAAAGCCTTAAGAGAGGTAGGAACGGAAAAAGACCTGTCAAACCTTTACATTTCACATTATAGACCAAAGAATTATAATCCTACTTAAACCAGGGACATGGTAAGTGAAATCAAATGAACCTCACAGCCTCTTGGCTGTTGTTTCTGACACAGAAGCTGTCAGTTCTCTTCAAAGATGAACTTCAAATTATTCACAGACACATTCTTACCATCTCAGAGAGCAAGATACCCATTTGCATGGTCTACAAAAACCTAGATAGAGAGAAGGAAGTCACCTGAAGACTTTAAACTTGTCCTGTTCCCTTCATCACAGCTGAATTATGATCTGACAGTGACTGACCAATGAATACTTTCAAAACAACCATCATTACTCATAGCTGTGGCGCAGAACAAGGAACCAAGACACTGCCAGTGTGGACAGGTTGGTGCCTGAAGCAACAGAGTTCATCTTGCTGAGACTTCTCCCAAGACTTGCAAAGCTTATGCCAAAAGTCAATGAGACAACCAGGCCTGCTTATAATGATTTTGAAAGAACTTTTTAGAGTAAAGGAAGACTTTTTTGTCCAGAATTGAAGTTTCCTCCTTTTGGCAATACAGAACTCACATCTCCTGCACTTCCCATCACAGTGAAAAAGAAGGTGGATGGTGTTATTAGCAAATCAGCACAAAAAAAATATTGTCAAATTTCATTATGTCAGCAAGGGACGCAGTACCAAGACTAATAAATTCACGGATTATATTTATTTAATTGAAATGTATAATGCAAAGAAATTTTAACAATTAACCAACACAGATCGAAAAAGTATCAAAAGACAGACAGTGCTTAATCACAAACTGAAATAACCAGAGAGAAAAAAATCAGAGTATGGTCAACTCACTTCATTAAATTATATTTCCTAGATTTTGTTCAAATTCCTCTGTGAAACTGAGGAAACCTGAAGTTTTTCAGACATGTGTCAGTAATATCTATTTTAAATATGCTTTTAACTAAATATGTGTATAACTAAAGAAAACTTTGCAGTCTTACTCTTCCAGTTGATGGTTCACTCCACGTTGTACTGTGGCTCCTTCTCCCACTTTCCCTTCTCTACATTTACACATTCTTTACATGCAGATATTACATGCAGCTTTATTGTATGGAGATCCAAAATTATATTTTATGCAGATAAATCTGAAGACAGTTCCCTCTCTCTTGTTCTCCTGAGAACCTCGTAAAAAACTTTTCTAGCTAATAATGGATAATAATACTCATTATGTTTCTGTCAGCAATGCTGGTAAGGTCAATATCTATTGGCAGAGAGCAGACTGCAGCTCTGCAACATTCCTAGAAATGAACTGAGAATTTGAGAACCACATCCTCATCAGTTGACTTTCTGATGTTGAGTAAATGATTTTCCCTTTGTGCCTTGTTTTGGCAAATTTCTGATTATGAAATTAAGAGGTGTGCACTTTTACAGAGATATTTTATAAATGTGCTTTTTATTATACTTCTGTTAAAGAGCATACTGGCAAGATAACCCACTTTGGCCAATAAGAAGAGGTCACTACATGACTATGATGAATAGAAGAAAACAATCAAATAAATAATGTGAAATATTTTGGATTTACATCTTATTTGCTACAAGTTGAAATGTATATTTCAATTATACGGAAGGATAATAAAAATAATTGCTGCAAACAGCTGGAAAATGCATTTAAGCATAATAGCTTTAACCAATAATTATGACTTCCATAGCTATGAACGTGGATAAACATTTATAATGCATATTTGTAGCCCTGAATTTAGAAGAAAATCAAAATATGCTGATGTCAGAGCTCCAGCCCCCTTTAACAGGGCCCAGATTGGACATATGTTAAAACTGTGATTTTGCTGAATGAGCTTAAGAAATGGGAACAACTCACAGATTTCTGCAGTGACTGCAGAAGGCAGGTTCCTCATCGGTATTTTCAAGCTGAAGAAAAACTTGGAACCGTTTTTTTTAATGTGGGTGGATTACTTCACTGCCTGACATGGCTTTAAAGTTAAATTTCATGGTTATCAGAAAATTTTGGATTCTATCATGATAACTATCCAAGGTCACTAAAGGTTTGTAGGGTGTCATGGGAACTAAGAGCCTTTGAAATGAAACCACTTATTTAGCTACTTAATCCCACATATTTAGAAGAGTAAATTTTGATGACTATAAACAGAGTTCAGGTCTGCTTAGCAAAACAAAAGAAACATATTAGAGGCAGAATAAGGCATAAATACTTTCTTCACCAGCTGGATCCAGGCTCACAAAGAGATCAGCCATTTAGTCATCCTAATTAAGAGCAGAACTATGACATCTTGCACCAGTCCAAACCAGTAAGACACCAGCAGCTGAAAACAGTACACAGGGTAGGTTAACTCTAAGGGGTTTGAAGTATTCTTTTCACGTCAAAAGGACTGTTTAATGCTAAAAGCTAAGGATGATGTTTTGTCTGTTTAGAGCCACCAATTTCAACAAAAATATTCACTTTCAATGTCAGAAAGTTATATTGCAAATTTTTTGCCATAGATATTTCAGCTCAGCTGGGACACGACCAAAATTTGTAGATGTTAAATCACAATATCTGTAAGATCATAGATTTAATCATTTGCAGTCCTTAAAACTGCTGAGAAATTCTATATCTCTTTTAATCTATTCCGACAACTTTGAGGCAGTGTCTTTATTCAAATAACTTGTTATATTGCATAATACAGTAATTTTGAATTACAATATATTATTTTTGCATTTGAGTGTTTCAGCAGAATTAAATTGCTCACAGAGAAATGATTTTTAGACAAGAAGTTTGTATGATTCAACAACCCACTCTCTAAGTCAGGATAACAGTCTTTCAGACCATGCACAGTGTGAAAATGTGATTTTCACCTACAGGGCAACAGAAAAATAAAAAAAAGCCCCAACAAACAAAAAGCTAACCCCAAAACCACCCAAACCAACGGTTTAGTTAAAAGTTACAGAAATTTAAAAAAAAAGAAAAATTGAAAACTTTTATTAGTGTTCCTATATATACATTAAATAAATCAAAATTTCTGACTTTCCATACTGGTGTGTATCACAAGATATCTTAGGCACAAGAATCTGCACACAAGACCTGTAAATTCCCTAATATCTGGATATGCACTGCCTTTTGTTGTTCTTTCTGTCCCCATCACTACCATGCCTACACTATGCATACTGCTCTTTACTTTTCAGTCTTCGCCCAAACACCTAAAACGTTGCACTTCAATATTATACAAAAATAAATGTAAGCGTTGACTCTAACACTAAAAGGCTGCAGCAACATTCAAGCAAATATTGTTATTTCATTTCAGCAGTGCTGAGTGTCTGTGCCCGAAACTTCTCTCCTACATCTCTGTTTCATGTGTTCATACATGACCATTACAGGCACCTGATGCCAAAATTCTTATTTTGTAAACTTCAGAAGTTTCCACTTTTCTAATTATCACAATCCTTGCATAAATGGTAGGATTTTGGACTACATATAAAGCAACTTCTTTCCTCCTTTCTATACCAAATATATTACAATTTCATATAGAGTTATCTTAACTGATAATTGTTCTCTGCTAGGTTTCTCCTGACCTTTAAACAGAAGAGAAAAGAAATACACATTTGTTTGTCTAAATGATGTCGTGCCAACTGTAATTACTCCTAGAGTAGGTCACCTGTGTCTTGAGAAAGTTTATTGCTTCAAAACATTGAGATGAAATCACACAGCACCGTTGAACCTGACTTATTAAACAGAAATAGGCCAGAGGACAGCTACTCGATGAAAGATGTATTCTATCGTTTGAACGTCAATGTGTGTGAAGCTGGCAAAATGTTGGGTATCCTGCCCTGTTCTCAAAGAAACAATCAAGGTACTGTAAATGTGAGAAAGCAAGCTATTCACAATTTTAAATTACTCTGTTGTCAAGTTCCACATATAATTATGTAGCCCTAGAAACTGAGGAAAAAAAAAAAAGTAATCAAAACATTTACACAGAATTGGAATCCTAAATTACTGGGGAAAAAAAAAGTTTTATCAGTGAGAATGTCGCTACAGGATTTCAGAGAGCTTACTTTGCCTTAAGACAGGTCATGTGTGCACCAAGAAGAATGAACCTCAAACTCCAAGACAACAGAGGAAACCATTTTTATTATCATACTTCCATGTCTCTGGGTTTTAGTGGATATTTTAAGTCATTCACCTCTTTGCATAGTTGCTAAATAGTCCCTATGTCTTCTCTAACCTGCACATTTTTCAAACTTCACAGAGGAGGATGGAAAACTTTAAATATAGTTCTCTATATTTAAACCTTAAATAGTGCAAGGAAAATATGAAGTGTATCCATTTTGGATACAAAAATATATGCTACATGAATAATAAGACCAAACTGCTGCACAGAAGCTGTTCCTGTGGCTATCAGTGAGACTTGCATGTACATAACATCTGCACAAATAGATTCTTTTTTGCAAATCTGAATAATTTACATTCCCATAATTATTATGGCATCTGATTACCTCAATTTCCAAATTCTTTTCATTTCTAAGGATGTGACAGACTGTTAAATTCTTCTGTCCATTTGGTCTATTCATTTTCTGTAAACAAGATCTGCTTTCCGAGCTCCTGGAAGGATGTCAAGTTACCTAATAGCAGTACAGCATGGAATTATGCATTTACCTCTGCCTACCTTGGAAGTATGGGTTGATTTATTCTCTTTTGGCTTCCCTTATTAAGTAAATTAAGTACTTGGAATGCTTTTTTTCAAGACACGGTTGGCTTTAAAAATTTATAAATACAACTAGAGCCTGAAAAAACTTCTTATGTAAGTATATATTGCTGTTGATTTTTTAAGGGAATTTATTTTCGGCTTTAGAGATCTGGAAGTAAGACGTTTGCTTAAAATAAATGAATTGATTAGTGAGTACATTGACAAGCACTGCAACTTCATGAGTTAGAAAGGAAAAACGACATACTTTTAAAATTTAAAATACTTGATGGGTGGATAGAATTGTGAGCTCTTTTTTTAATGTAAAGGGCAAGCACAAGGTTTAGTTATGACAATACTATGGCCACACTGAAATACTAAGAGGAGCTTATGTAAAACTCCTCTAAACCTCTTTCTGCAGCCATCAAAACCTGAAATTTTTAATTCACTAAGCAAACAGAAGTTAGAAAATGCCTGGGATATTAATGTAATAAAGAGTAGATATAATTACTATTTAAAATATGAATTTAAATTGGTGAATCTGCAGAAATTCACAGAATCATAGAACATTATGTTTGGAAAAGACCTCCAAGATCATCAAGTCCAACCTAAACCAAATACCACAATGCCCACTGAGCCGTATCCAAAAGTGCCATGTCTGGTTTTGAACACTTCCAAGGATGGTGACTCCATCACTTCCCTGGGCAGCCTGTTCCAGCGCTTAACCACCCTTTCAGTGACATTTTTCCTAATATCCAACCTGAACCTCTTTTGGCACTGCTTGAGACCATCTTCCCTTGTCCTGTCACTTCTTGCCTGGGAGAGGAGACCGACTCCCACCTGGCTGCACCTTCCTTTCAGGTGGTTGTAGAGAGTGATAAGGTCTCCCCTAAGCCTCCTTTTCTCCGAGTTAAACACCTCCAGGTCTCTCAGCCACTCCTCACGGGGTTTATGTTCCAGATCCTTCACCATTTTGTTGCCCCTTCTCTGGGCTGGCATTATTTTGTCCCCAGAACCTCCCTACTTTGCCAGCAGCATTTAAGGAAGCTGAAAACAACTACTTTGATTCCAGTGGTAAGAAAAAACCAGAATGTTATATCTTGAGTTTTGCTGAAATAATTGAGTCACAGCATTTTTACTTTTCAGAGTAGCTTGTTAGGAACAGGCCAAGGCACATCAGGAACGTCCTGGACTTAACAATGCTTCCATAGCCTTGCTAAATTTCAGTGGATGTCAATTCCCTTAATTTCCTTATGTGTAAATATTTGAACACATGTAAGCCTCGTTATCCACAACTGGAAAAACTATAAACTGCATTCAGATTTATTTTAAACCTGCCTTCTGCCAGTTTCATCTGTTCTTGCATTGCAAAAGCAATTATACAGCCCTGTCCGCATTCACTGTACAACTCCAGAGCTGATAGACCTTTCTCAAACCATACTTTTTTTTTTCCCCAAAATAAAGTTTCCTTTCTTACTGCACCACTTGTTATATGGAAGATATTCCATACTCACAGTCATGCCTTCTGCCTTTCTCTGAATCTTTCCATTTCAACCAGAACTTCCAGTCTCTCTGAGGTATGAGAAGCAGTACTATATGTGGTATTTAAATCACAGAGGTTTAGGCAAAGGACAGATTTATGAAAGAACAAATGATATTATTCTGTTTTCTATTCCTTTTCAAATAATTCTTAAAAACACTTTCCCTGTCCAACTGGTAATAGAGACTGAATTGTCATTTGCATCAAATTACCTGTTATTACACCAGCTACATTACTATGTAGACCTACAACATTATGCAGAGCCATTTTTTCTCCATATGAAATTTTTTTACAGTAATTTACAATGAAATTCATCTACCATTTTGAGTCCATTCACTCAGCTTTATACATTTCTAAGATCAACTTTCACCTTTAATACTGTGAATAATTCAGTATTAGCAGGACTTCTCACCATCTTGCTCACTCTCTTTTCTAATTCACTTATAACTACGTTGAAATTTGCAGTCTCAGCAGAGATCCTTCCACGTTTTTTGCTATCTTAGCCTTTTATAAAACTAATACTTTATTCCTAATCTCCGTTTCTTGCCTTCTAACCAATTAGTGATTCACCATTGTTCTGTTCCATATTCCACATTCTAAGAAACTATTTCTTTCCTTAGAAACTTCTGGGAAGACCCTGTCAGAAGCATCTGGCAGTCCAGGCAGGCTCTACCAACAGCATCATATTTGTTGATCCCTTCAGAGAAATTCAGTAAGTTTACAAGACGGGGGAGGTCATTGTTATAAAAATGCCATATTAATTTTTCCCAGGAAAAAAATCATATCCATTCATGAGTCACATAGTTCAGTATTTATTGTAATTTCTGAGTTCTGACAGTACACATCTAGGGTTTTTGACATGATAAACCCTTTCTACTCTCTAATCACCATTTAACAAGACCCTTCTTCAATGGAAACGGTCCTGCAAAAGAAAGTTCTTGTGTAGGAACTACCTCAGTTCTTTCTATAACTGAATTCATCCATGGTGAAGCAAAAGGAGAAGTTAATGAACAGTTTGGGGCTCCCTGTGTTTAGTTACTTGAACTTTTCTTGTTTCTGTTTTCAAGAAATATTGCAACTTGTTTACTTCTGATTTTTAAAGCCTATCAATTGAGTAATTTGGAAGCAAATCAGTTATCAACTCAGATACCTTGCAGAAATTATTTCTTGCAGTCAACAACTCCCTAGTACAGGTAATAGTCAAGCTGAAAAGAAGCCAATAGGAGCCCCTAGAACAGTGGTACTTTTCAGAAGCAGCTTAATTCTAGAAATGCAACCTTTACTTCCAAGATTAACTTGTCCTTGAAACAATTTGAAGAGCACAGCAACAAAGGCATATCTCTACCATTTTTTGTTCCAGAAATTAAGGCAAGGATGTAATAACATTTTTGTTCCCTGAAAAAAAGTATCAGAAAAGTGAAAGTATTACATCCTCTTTTACAAATTACTAAAACACAAAAAATGTGGGTTTATGAACTTTTGACAACACTGAAGAGTTTTTCACCATGCTGGAACTTGACTACAAGTCTCTATTCAATTTTCTTGACAAACAAGGAAGTCTCAAACAGTTTTAATGGACTCAAAGATGTTAAACTTCAATTTTTCATGTGCCACTCACCTCTCAACTCTCTCTCCCTTTAAATGTCAGTCTTCTAGAAGAAACAGGATTGTCTATGCTGTCTGCAGTGGTTCTGACTGCTAAACAGATGTGGGTGGTCACAGTTTGGGAAAGGAGGACAAGGACTTACCTGCTTCTTTGGCAACATCTGCAGTTGAAATGTTTTGGAGGTTTGAGTGCACTCGGAAGGTCACAGCTGGTCCCAGCACGCTGAAAGAGATTATTAAAAAAATGTAAGATTCATAATCAAGAGACATGGCATAATATTCCTTATCAAAATAGGTTTTTAAAGAGAACCTATTAAGACACCATTTAGCCCTCTTCCTTTTGCTTCATTAGCTACATTTGCATACATTTTTATACCTCTTGTGGTTTCCTGTGTGTATTTTCTGCCCGTCTGAAAGAATTTCAATGACATTAACTAAACTTCAGAACACTCCTGTAAATACTATTCTTGTTATGAAGATGGCAAAATGGAGGCACTGAAATTTTTATTCACTTAAGTACAGCATAGATCATTACTGGAATTCAGCATCCGAAGAAGATGACATGTATTTTCACACTTTATATACCTAACATTAACACAGCTTTAGTTCCCGTTGTCACAACTGCAAGTCTGAGGGACAATATAGAAATTCAGAATACTTATCTTGAGCATATTCTGCAAGAATATTGTGGAGAAGAGATTCTGGGCACATCTGATCCAAAAGCTGGTTTTGACCAGAAAGACACCACAAAGTGTTTATCATTTAACAACAGAGGTAATCACCTCTTGGAACAATTTTTGAAGAGAAATTATTTGACTCTGTGGAGACCTTTCTGCATGTAGCCTGATGGTCTTTTATGGCACTAAAATCTATATGACATTTGCAGAGGGCGGTACTGATTAGCCAGATGTAGACTGGCAATGTACTCAGGGTTTCACCAGAAAATACCATTGTGCAATTTTAAAGAAAAATAAATCTGTATTAGTAATGTTGCATTCATTCTCCATCCATCCCAATAAATACCCTACACGCACATCTGATGGAAAAAAAGAAGAAATTTCAGGTGTGATGTCCTTAAAACTATGCTTAAATACTTATCTATAAAACACATAAGAAAAACACATAAAAAATATAATGAATGTATTTTTGAAAAAAAATTTGTGGGGAACAAGAGACTATATAAATTATAATGCAAGAATTTACAGAGCAGAAGAGCATAGAGTCTCAAGAAAAACAAAAATTGGCACTATTTTATAAAAGTTTACTTAAATATGATGTATTATGCAAGTTGCTAAGGTTTTTTTCAATTCATATTATCAGTGAAAAGAATTACATTTATACTGTGAACAACAACCCTGCTTAAAAGGAGAAGTGCATGGGCTAGAACTGCACATATAACAGCTTTTGACTTCCTATGGCCGTGGCTTAGGAGAGAATGAAACCTGAAAAGTTTCTGCATAAAAGAAATAACTTGAAAAATATTTTGTTGCAGGGCTTGAAATGAAGTATTAAGTTATTCTTTTAGTAACATGTTCATCTCTTACAATTATAGAATGGAGAGCACTAATGAAGTGTGCTTAATTGCATCACACACATCCTAGACAAAAATATCTTTCAACTTTTTCCATTTCAGGCCAAAAAAACCCTTTTCTTAAGTATAAGACTTTGCTTTGAGGTCACAAAGGGAATCAGAGTAAGAATAAGAAACATCCTTTCATCTTTTAGTAGAAAAGCATGCACTGCACACATTTTCTTCTGGAGTTAAGAGGAACTGCCATTAATCAATCATTTTTCTCTAAGTACTCTTAGGGAGAGGGAGGAAAAAGAAAACAGAGATTTTACTGCTAAAGAACGCTCTGAAAACCTGGGCACTAATGGTCAAGAAACGCTTTTAATAATGCCAGGCAATTATAAAACATTTGTCAACATCATATTAATACTGTAGATTGAAATACTCAACAACTGCAAAGTACTTTTTACTTGAGATAACTGCTTTACAAAAATCCAGACTATTCCCCGATTCTGTCACTAATCCTGAGATAACCAACTATAAAATACACCTGTTTCAGGACACCAAACACTGACTCTAACTAATCTTGCACTGTCCTTCATTCTGTGTTGCCAGCCTAAGAGAAATGCTGATTCCTCTCTGGCTGCTCAGACATTTACAGTGCCATTAGCAATCTGCTTTAAAAAAAAGCAGCATCACCCCAGTATGCAGCTCTTGCATGACCAAGATGGGGGGAAAGAAACACCAGTTTCAGATATTCCCCCCAAATCTTCACTGCATAGTCCATTACAGCTGAGAACCTGGAACCAACACAAAATTTCAACCGCAATGTAGCTACACTTTGGCTCTGTCAGCAAAGATAAAGGCTTGCCTGCCCTCCATCCCTTACCTGAATGTTTTACTTTTATCTCCCAGCCACTCCCCACTTCCTCCCACTTGTTCTGCCCTGCCCCACTGCCTGCAGCCCCGCACTTCCTGGCATCATTAAAACCATGTAGATTAAAACTGGATCATTGCGGTGGCCCAGCCCAGGCGGTGAGAGACAGGGATTTCCAAGGAGTGAAGCCTGCCAGCAACCATCCCACTGTTCTCTACTGACTCCACCTGGATAATCCAGGAACACCGGAAGATCCAACTCATGCCCACATCAGTGTTGCCACAAGTACTGTCATTTCTCCTCACTGCTCAGGGAAAACAAGAACAAAAAACGGGGCGAGGAAAAAAAATTCCTTATGCAAGTGGGATGGTACTGGGTTAACACCATCCTTCTGCAGGAAGAAATAAAGCTCAGAATCACTTAAAACACCCACTCATATGTTGCTCTGTGGGATACTGTTTTCCTCTACTGTAGCAATTGAATTCTTATATGTAAGAAATCACCTGAGCACCACATCAGCATGGCTTCACTAGGAATATCTGCAAAATACAGAAAATAAAGCAGCAATTGTCACAAATTTTTGCACTTTGGCATTCTCTTTACTTAAAAGCAAACAAAAGACCTTGAGATTACTTGGTCAAAATTGCATTTCTGCTTGATGTTTTGGGAACTGACTGCTTCAGGAGCTCATAAAATGAGATTTTTCTCATGGGGGGCTTCTGGCAAAAGCACTCAATAAATAAACATTTCAATAACAAAAGATGCCCTTTAGGGAATTCTTCACTGTTCATTACGTGTTGGATGAGAACATTTAAACAAAACCAGTAATTATTTGACTGTAAAATATTTTAAAAAGACTTTAACAAGAGGTCGACCAGCCTAAAAAAAGGTTCCAAGATGTATAAAATTCACCCCTGATAGCTCCTAACCAGGAACTTTAAGTCGGGTAGCTGAGACTGCTTTCCCTTGTCAGACCCTCTGAAGCCTGGCTAACATTAATGGCAATTGTCCTCATTCTGCTCTAAATACAGCGGCTCACTGAAGTGCACACATTTGTTTGTAAGCTGATGAATTGCAGACAAACCATTCCCACAGACGAGGGAGGTGCTGGGGAAGCAGAGGCATCACTCCTGGCTGGTGCCTTACCCCAACCAGCACTCACCCAGCTGAGCAGGAGAAAAGAGTCAGGCATGGAAACCACAATGTCCAGGCTGAAACCTCACCCACATCTGCTGAAACTGAGCTTAAAAAGATTAGATAAATTTTTTTGTCTATCCCTCTAGCTGCATGCTACTAGAACTACCCCCAGGTAAATTTGTAGTCTTTTTTTCTGACACGAATGAACTTATACTCACTTAAGTAAAGAAGACTGTGAATTTAAGAAGACAGCTGGACTATACAGTGTAATTGCACTTATCACTTTTTTATTACACTTTGTTATGATTTTTTTTAAATAAAGGTGAGCAGTTCTGGCTTCAAGGCTAATAGAGACTTTTCCTCACACAAAATGTAATGTCTGTTGCAATGACCTGCTAAATTTATTACTCAAACTTTATGACTAACTATCCCCCCGTTAGCTGTCACAACTTTTGCTTTTTTGTTTTTTTTTTTTACTTCCAATAATGTTGCCTTGAGTCATACTAAGGGGTTTTTTAACAAAGACAGTCAAAGCATATTGCAAATTGTCACCCTTATGTGCTGTTGTCTTTTATTCTGTTTACTAGAGATGAAATAATTACAGTGTTTATACCAAAATGACTCGAAGGTTGATTGCTGATTTAATAATATCCCCTCCCCTTGGGTTTATATTTCCCATCTGAAGGTGGAAGGGTGCAGAACATACACAGAAACCAAGAATATTCTTTGTGTAAAACAGAAGTATTTCCTTTCATTAATTGTTTTACGACTAACAGCATTCTTCTTATATTTTCCCTGTCAACAAATGAATGATCTGAATAAACAGAGCTGGAGCGTGATCAATATGGCAAGGTCCATATCACTTTCAAGCCGCAGGTTATAATTATATTTATGAATGACAGGATTTAAATCTCCATAAATTATGTACCACGCTTTGCATGCCTGTTCCCCTCCCTCGCGTGTGTGTACTTCAGCATTACAGTACCACACCGCATGCTCACTGTGAGATGCAGCCACAGCCTACCATACCCCCTAGTGGAAAAGGATCTGAGAAACAAGCGCCAACATGGGTCTGTGTACTCCTGAAGGTGAGACGTAGAGCTGATGCCAGATGGAAATGATTTGAGGTGGCATCTCATTTTTAAGGTACAGGTAGAGTGCAGTTTCTCAAGACTGGAGGAAGATGACGAGATTAGGACTGGCTATTTCCAACATGAAACATTCTATTAATGACCCTATTTTATAAAACAGAACTTGCCTTAATAAAGCTTAGATTTGAAATTAAAGTCACTACTTGTCTATACGTTCATTTCAAAATCCTTTAATCTCTGGAGGTTAAGAAAAGCAATTAGTAACGCTCCAGAGGACTGTGCAAAGCAAATTTTATAGCAGTGAAGGTAATTGTCTCAGGAAATGTTTGGTGGGCTTGAACTAATGACTTGCAATGTGTACACATTTCTGTGCTTTCTGCGTTTAGGAATTTGAAGCTTGTGTCCTTTGTTTATATTGCACTGAAGCCTCCTTTTCACCTTCTCAATTCTGGAAAAATTAAGATGCTCATACTTCTGTAAATGTTATATATATTATGTTTAGAGGTATATAAACATACTTATTTCGAATCAAATTAATGGGGAAAAGCACATAATTAGCAGAGGCATTTTTGTACTACAGTATGTTTCTAGAACATGATTTACAGAGAAAAGCAAAGGCAGAAAATTGCAGATGGACATTGACACATAATACATGAACGGATTAAGAAGTGTATCCTGGCTATTTTGTTCTCCTTCTGATACTCAGAGCAGCTGTAAATCAGTTGACCAATTGTTTCAAGTTTGACCACCATTTTTGACCAGAACTGTTGACCAGAATTTATTTTGTGAAGCATTGCATCTTACTGCATTTACATTACACAAGCAGGTACCTGACTGAGCTTCAAAGACCCAGGAAAGCTTGCAAAGGATGTGTTGTGCTGACCTGCTACAAAGTAACATCCCTGAACTGTTGAGTAGATAATTATTGATCATCACTCAGACTTAATACTAAAAAGGCACACATCTCTCACTCTTTCATATCTTTACTGTTCAAAGATTTGTTTCACTTTGCACCTGGACTGCAGAAATATCAATGTGGAGCTGTATGTATTCTCACATTCCTATTGACAGGTATGTACGCACAGCCAGTGATCAATTAAAAAAATCTTTTTCTGTTTTAGCAAAATGAGTTTTTGAGTCCTTCTCAGGAAACTCTCAACATGCTCCTTAAAGTGCAGAATGATGCACAGTGTTCCAGAACACTCTGCAATACAACAAGTAATATATTATCTATTAATATTTATATCCTTCATCTACACTAAGCATGAGCTGCTGCACCATTCTCTAAAGTGTTCCTGCAGTAAACACAGCATGGAGAGAGAAGGTTAAAGACTTGCACTGCCATTACACCTGGTGTCTGACGGTGACCAGGTACTAAGGATGGAAAAGCAAAATCCCTGCTAAGGGAAAGACACTAATTGCAGTGCTCACCAGGTAGTGGTTGATTTCCTATCACCACTTGAATTTCATTAGAAGGATTTTCACCAGGAAGCTGGGAGGTAGAACAGGTAGACCACAAAGATTAGAAAGACTGACAGTTTCAGAGCAATCACATCTTGCAAATGGAGCTACACGGAAACAAAACTTAGGTCTGGATTTGATGGTTGCAGCCCAGATTTACTTCTGCAAGTTACATTCTACATAAATCAGCGAAGGCCTCGGACACCTTGTCGCGCCTTCTTCTCTCCCCCTGACATGATAAGCGCTGAGGAGTGACTGTGCAGAGCATCATTCCAGGGGCAGAGAAGAGGCCATGACAAGGCATTCCAATAATGAAATGCCTGACATGCTGCTGTCATTAGAATAATTTCCAAACTGAAGTCGCAGAAAAGGGATGGTTGGTCCAGAAAGGAATGCTTTCCAATAACAGCTGTCCATGTCTGGTGAGTCTCTGATAGCGATACTAAAAGATGGAGCCTTAATTATTTTACATTAATCATTAATTTTGTATTAATCATTTAATCTATATGCATCAAAATTGTGCTAAGTACACTGATCCTAATTTACATTGCAAAAGATGATGAAAGAGTATTTTAAAGATTTTACAACTTGCTTCATCTGAGGTGAAGATTATTTTTCTAAGCCTACAATTTAAATGATTTAAGAAAGAGACAACGCTTAATTTAGAGATTGATGCTACACTCAGTTTGCCCTATTTTTATTCTTCACAAAATGCAACTTTTGATGATTACTCAATATCTATGAATAATTTGCAGAGTTTTAAAATAATTTTTCTATTAATCTGTCACAATCCATGAAACTTGACATTTTCACCACACTGAGTACATGAAAGTTGCCAGCTTTGCCTTCCATGCAAATAAGGTTCTTAATTACAGTATTTAAAAGAAAAAAACATAAAAGTACTATAATTTCTTATGGTAAAAAAATTGTGTTTGGACCCTGCGAGGGTGGGAAAATGGTCTCAAAAAGCTTCTTAAATGGACAGTGATTCTTCTTTCACTCCTCAAGGATTAAGCTAAAGGATAAAATTTATGTCATAAAAAAGAAAAAAAAGTATTCAGTTTATATTTCCATTCTCCTTTTTTATACCTTTATATCTACAAACAGCAGACATTTTGAATTTTCACCCAGTAAGCCTTCAATGAATTTTACTGGCTTCAGTCCTACTCACCCTCTACACACACCTGTGTTGTTAATGGAACTGTTTGAAAGCACGTATAAAATTTGTCTGCTGGGATGACAGTCACCTTTTGCTCCGCTTGCACAAGTGACTTTTAATCCTTAATGAGGAGCACGACTCACATGTTAGGATTGTTACAGAGGTACAGGTTAAGAACGCTCAGAGCTTTGATAGGATCCATGTAGGACACAAATTTCTTGCATCAGTATTAGGCAGCACAACCAAAGACAAAAAACCCCCAAGCTTTGCTACAGTCTTCATTCAAAAGGCTTCCAAATTCTGAATGCTGCAGCCAGAGCTCTCTTGCTTGTCCTCTTAAGGACCTGTTGGCTTCTTCTTTATCTCTGAGAACACCAACGAGAAGATTTGTTCTTGAGGCTCTCCTGCCAGCTGTGAGGTAAAGATATTTTCTTGGCAAAGGAGGAACTTCAAGTGGAATTTATTGGGCTTTTTCAGTTGCACCCACAGATGTATATTTGCTCTGACTGTCTTTATGGCCCATAAGGAATACAAACCCTTCCACAGGCAGGATGTGATGCAACTTATTGACTTGTTTATGCAATATTTACTGACTAGGCTGTAACAAAAATGCAAAAGATTCTTTATCTTTTTTGGCTGGGTCAGCAAGTCTGTAATGCTCATGAAATCCAACCATCGGGGTCACAAAAACAGAGAAAAAATGTGTGTTTGTTCTTCTAGTAGAAACATGTAGCCAAGGGCACGAGGATCAAGACAGACATAGACATAAAATAATTTTTATATTTCTTCTAAGGGGTTATTCTTTTAAACAAATCCCTACATGAAAACCTTTTTTCACTTCTAATATTAGGAATTCTATTTATGGATGAAGCTTTAGTTCAAGAGTGAGAATCACAGTTCTCCGTTTCTATTCTCATATCTGTCACCAATTCCTGTACCATTTTAGGCAAAATGAAGCAAACTGCCTTGGGTTTCAATCTACCCATCTGTAGAAAGGAAATTATTACCTGTTAATAATATGTGAAATGTTATATAAATTAAATGCAATGGCACTCACTCAATGACTTACTTGAAAGAAAGGAGTCTATCCTGCCTACCCTATAATGTTATGAACTTAGATTTTATTAAAAAAGGAATACGATGGCATTCTCAGTCACACAGAGAGAGGAGTAGTAGAGAAATATTACGTTAAAAAAAGATAGAAAGACTTCACAACCTCACTTATCTGTAAAAACCTTCTCTTCAGCAGGGACCTAGGAGTTCATGGAAATGTATCAATAATAGTGGATTCATTCTGCTTTTGATTACAAAGGTGCAAATCCTCTGTTTTAATGAGGTGAAATGTTGTAATAGAAAGCCAAGAACCATATATTTGTAAGAATCTCCTTAGATTTTTATGGTTTTTCCTCTTTTGTCACCTAGAATTCATAAAATAGTACAGGCCAAAATCCTTCCTGTTATTTTAATGATTTTTTTATTTTTCTAGCGGGAAAGTTACAGTGGAGAAGGCAAAATTATCTTGGTTATATGCACATTCATTTAAGAAAAGAACACAAAATATATTGTACCTCAGGGGAAAAAGCCACAAGACTAATGGAATGCTAAGGTTGTGGAATCATTCATTTTTAAGTAAGGAAATGCTTAGTTTAAATTTTCACCTTTTTTTTTTTCCTTATCATCAATCCTTTAAAAAGCGATGTATCTTTATATTATAAATTAGTTGTCAAGTAAGACGATATGTACCAGAAAACACAATGTAATTTCTTACAAATGCCTGCATGCAATGAGTTACAGCAATACATTTTTCACATAATTTGTTTCCCAGACTCATTAAATCTGTGGGAGAAGTCAAGTTTGAATAAAAGGGGTTCCATTATTTCTGAGTTATGCTTTTATAACACTTTAAACAAGATTATGTCAAATAACCACAGTTATTTGTTTGGTATTTAAAATCAGAGAGCAGATGACAAATACTGCTCAACTTTCTTGAAAGGTGTATCTTTTTATTGAGACTAAGCATGGTACAGTTCAAATTGAAATACAAATCTTGCCTAATTTCTGGACAATAAATGGAATGGAAATAACAATTTTATCTATTTCTAGTTTATATTACAGCATCTTAAGGAGAGCAGGATGAGCTAGAGAACATTCCTCTCAGTAAATCTAAATGACATAGATGGCAGAATCCAGAATCTGCCAATCTGGAAAAAAACTTTGCGAGAATATTAATCCACAGATGTTCAACATTCAACAAAAGAAAAGATTACATTCTCCTTGACTCGATGTGATTAATTGCAGAGGACGGAATCCTGGAGAATCTGCACAATGGAGGGAACTTTTCAAATACAAACCTAACAAGACCCTGTGCTAGCTGTCCTACCACTGCTCAGTGGTTAAATAACCCTCCCTCACACTATCCTGCCTCTCAATAATTTCCCGAGTTGTTCACATTTAGAGCATACACATACCACATGTCATAACCCATCAGCACGACGGAGTGAAAATACCAAGTATTGTTCCAGTGTTTAGGTTCTGGATGACTGAATATGATTAACTGGTTGATTGAATTTTTCAGGTGTTATAAAAATAACATGACAAACAATGAACAAAACCTATAGCACATGATTAGGACACTACAGCCAATGCACATGTTTACAATAGGTGAGGCTGGGAGCTCCACTCACCAGTTTGCCTGCCCAACACTTCCAATTAGAACGTGTTTTAAGCTTCTCCAAACTTTCACCACTTGGTTTGATTTTCAGATATCTTCCTCAGTTCAAGTTCTTTTCACTGGGATGGCTGGCTGGCTTTTCAAATTGCATTTATTCCAGCCCAACCGTTCCAGCTCTTCCTAAGAGCAGGGATAATGAAAGGTAATGTTTGGTTGTGTAAGGCCTGTTCTTTGAAAAGGAGGTGCAAAATGTTTGTAACCCCAGTACTTGGAAAGAAGAGATTTGAAGTACAAAAAGAATGTGCTTGTAATTGTCCTCATGATAAGCCTTCCAAGTTCAATCTTTTGTTAAAATCACTGTTTATGCAAAACTATTAAAAAAACATTATTAACACTACTGACATGCTACTGTAGAATAGGAAAAAATCAATCTTACTTCAAATACAGAAATGCAGCCTTTCTTTTAAATGTGTTTTTTTAATAGGATCCTTGAAATCCAAAGATGAATGGTGGTCAAGTAGTAGAGAAGACCAATATTTTCAGGGGCCTTAATTTCAATTTTATCAGACTTCAGGGATATGTTGCAAATGAGGTTATGGAGTAACAGAGATGTAAAGGTCCTACTGTTACTTTAAATTCTGCTGGAATCATCCACTTCAGACTTAGACTCAGGCTTAGTTCCTTTGAAGAAAAATAATTTCAGGAAATAAATTTATTTTAAAGGCCAAATACCATTGTCTAAATGGAGAGCTGACTTGTGGGACTGCTGAATGCTCGGGTAATTGAATGCTCAGCAGATTGAAGCCAAAGGGATCTGTGTCTCAGTGAAGTTCTTTTCAGAAGAGGCTGAGTAAGCTATGCAGTGAGACATCACACTGGACACCTCGTAGTCGTAAATGCTTTGATACTAATCTTTTCATGCAGAACTCCAGCTCTGGATGGTCCTAATAAAACCCCATATCTCATGTGAGTTAAATATATCAATTCATGTTTGCCAAGCATTTTGATAGCGTAGTGAAGAGCACCATAGGAAAAAAAAAATCCAAACCAAAACAGAAGGAAATGGGATTTCTGACCTCAAAGCAGAATTTGAATAAAGTGCAATAAATAAAACCTGAACTCACACACTGAACAATGAAAATAAAATGAAACATTGAAGAGCCACTCATTAACTGATGATTTCTTTTCTGCTTTTGATATAAAACAGATGGCTGTAGAAAAATATATAGATGTGATTCCATATTTCAGAAGTCTATCATAATTAGTGTTATTCAAAAGATTGGTCACCTGAACAAAACAAAACAAAAAAATGGCTTGAGTTCTGTCCAAGGTCAATTTTTTGTTTATTCTTATCACCAAAATAAAAGCATTTTCCTTATAAGCCAAACCTAGTTAAATTTTGAACTATTCATTCCTTTGAATTTATAGTATTTTTTTCCAAAATGTCAAATCACATTGCTGTGTCTGCAGCAAACTTTGAAAGGTATTTTTCAGCTGGAGTCTTCATATGCTTTCTTTATATACCTTTAGTTAACCTGAATTTTTCATTTTTCGTATAATAAACTATTCAAATAAATACTGAATTCGCCTGTAGTCCCAGTGTGGGTAGGGAGCACTGTGAGGTGAAAGCTGAACAACCAGCCTGAATCCTGGGTGTTGGAGATTTCGACTCTGAAAGATGAGTGATTTGGTCTTTTAACTTAGCTTTGGACGCACAATATAGGTGCAACCAACCACTCATGGTAGGGGAATACTGGTAAAATGTCATGGCTTTGCAATCCAGGATGTTATATTAGATAACCAGAGTCAGCCTTTCCAACTTAAATCTACTTATATTAGCATTTGAAATTTAGCCTAAGCATCCTGTTCACTCTCAAAATTATATATATAGATTATACAGTTAGGTAGTTAATTGTTACACTTCAAAACAGCAGCAGACTGAGATCAATGTAATTCTATGGAATGAATACAGAGTGCTCTGCTAGAAGTTTTCCACTGAAAAATTATATATGAAAATGGAAATGCTGGTCAAGTTAGCACATCTCCTAAAAGTACAGTTCTCTGAGTACTGAGTTTAGGGATGCTAGAAGGCAAAAATAAGAAAACTGCCATTAAGATAAATGGGTGGAGGAAGCTAAAGCAGAACAAAATGGGGGGAAAAGAGACACCTAGAGCAAAAGATCTTCAATGGCAATTGGGAAAATCATATCAGTACAGAGAGAATGTAACATTCAACTGAAAATGTCACTCTTAACTGGAGGCTGAGAATGGTAGGATATAAGGCCTGAAACACTATGAAATCAGAATAATATGTTTTCTTTCCATACAAAGGTATACACCTAAGGTCAGAGCTGAAACTTCCCCTTTACAATGTTGTCAGTAAATACCCCAAATGTGAGAACATTAAATAAAAATTTAAAAATTATTTGTATTCTCATTGGAAACCAGATAAGTCATCTATGCTCTAATCAATGACTTTGACTAATAATTCACTGTCCTTTCCACCACCTTCAAAGTTGAGTTTAGAGATTTTGGTATTTTTATTATATTTGGATGTTTCTTGATAAAGTGTCATGTTGTGAATAACTCAATTGCATAAAGAAGGCCAAGGCTGCAGATTGCAAAGTCATATTTAAAAAAAAAAATAGATAGAAACCCCCCTAAACATTAGTACCCATCCGACTTCAATCCGTGATACAAGTCCAACAATCAATCACCAGGGGCATTGGACACCCATAATTAGATTATAAAATCATAACTATAGTAATTTTACGTCTGCTTGCATAATTACATCAGCATGCTAATATCCTTTTAATGGTCTCTAATGATGTAATAAGAAATAATGGAATTTATTTGACAGCTACATAACCATTAACAAAACATATTAAGCATAACTATTACTTCCATAAAGATTCAGGCTGTATCCAAAAGTGGCAACTAACACATTGGATCTTTTTTTCAATGTTGAAATATTTCTAATTATGAATTCCCTAAACCTATTCCCACTCATCTGCTTCACAGGGTGAGCAAAGTTTATGTCAATGTAAACTTGACAACAAATCAGCTGTAGAAATGGACTGAATGCTCTGGAAGCCAAGCCTGGGGATATCCTGTGAACTGAAGCCTATGGGTTAAAGTTGGCAGGACTGTGAAAGACAGAAGATAAGCTGATTACTACCAAGCACCAGCTGATCAGGAGCTAACTCAGGGTGTTGGTAGGAATCCGTGGCATAAGCAATTGTTCACTTACCTACTCCAAAGCATAGGGAAAAACTAAAAATATAGGGTAGAGTGACAGATATTTGCAGACAAAACTAACTAAAGGCAGTAATTTATTAGTGAAGCAGTTCCTTTAAATTTTCTTTGTTCTTTTTTCAGAGAAAAGGACAATAAACTCATAATCGAGAATTTAAAGAACTTTAAAGGAACCCATCACTCTCGCTCTCCTCAGCTCTTGCACTATTCCTATTTGATGTGATGACTTTGTCTATACTCTCAAATTAACCCCGTGATTCTCATTAACATGTCATTACTCTGAAATCTTTGCAATGACCTAAAAAATCCAAGTCCACACTGATACTTTCTAACCATTGGGAATTCTTGGAGGGAAAAGAGAGAATTGAGAATTTTAGATCAAGCAAATACTCAGATCAGAGTTAAAATAGGCTAGTATGACAAATTCTCACCACTTTTATAAATCCTCTTTCTCCAGGCTGACTGATAGTTTTTTCTACATAAGTTCCCCATTTTTACAAAAAAAGGAATATTTAAGAAAAAGGATGCTTTTAGTTGCCAGTGAAATAAAATAATATAAATCACCCATGATGCCTTAGCCCACGTAAAAAGCATATTTCCTGACAAATATTTCCTGATTTTGGTTGTTTGGCCATGACGTGACATCAGGCTTTTCCGGAAACCCCTCTCCATGAAGCCACTGAGAAGCTAACTAGAGTATTCAAATTCATACGGTTTTCCACCGATAGTGGTGCAATGGCAAGGAAACAACAAATCCAAAAAGTGTTTAACTCTTTTCTTGGTAAGGATTCTGTCTAAAGCTTCTACTACTGCTTTATCTACTGGTCATCTCCACCTTCCTTTAGTACTTTATGGGCTTAACCTGAGTCAAAGCATCTCATTCTACTGAACAAAGAAAATTTATTATGGATGAATCCTTCACTAATTTGAGATTTAGGATAACCCTTCACAGATTTATAGATCTTTTCAAAAGGCAAGGACTAATAAAAACGTTGTATGGATAGAAAGAATGCTCAGTCCTGTTTGGAGTACCTGTAATTCATAACACACTTTTAAGGTACTGACCGTACAAGTATTTTCAGTACAGCCATGTGACTGCATATCAATAGATGCAAAATAAGCAGCTAATTCTGCACATTAAAAGAAAGGTCCATCATAGCTGGTTATACCACCGAAGGGATATTTTTCATTAGAGAATGAATCTACAGCCTACACTGCAATGTGCTGTGATTTATCAAACGATAAAAAATAACCAAAAAGGCTTTATACTAACAATTAGAAAGGTAGGTGAAAGTGTTATTGTACTGTAAATGAATGAAGTTAATGAAGCTGAACCCACTAATTCCAGCAGAGAAATTGTTCCACAGGATTTCTCCTTTAAATGTGCAGTAGACTTTAGCTGCTAGTGTTCACAGTTAAGGGTGCAAATTCTCTTTACAAGAAAGATAATAGAATATAATTTTTTTTTCAATTTAAAAACTCTGTATTCATAAAAAATGTATTTCATGAAATACAACCAAAATACATTAATCAAAACAAACAAAATATGGGAATATTTTCCTTCTCAATAACTAAAGCAAATATGCCTGGTATTTTTCAGGTTTCTGAAAAGATTTTCTCACCAGAACTCCATTTCCCCGTATATATACAGTAATAGAAGGGGTGTAATTTATTCTTTTTTACAATCAAGAATAAACACTTCCACTAAAGATGAAACATCATCAGACTACGATTTAAAACAGAGTATTGAACAACAAATTCCATTCTGCAAATGAAGATCAAACAGTAGCTGATGGCAGCACAGGTGAGGCTGAGAAAGATGCTGCACTTCAGCAACCCAACTCATGGGCCAAGGCAAGCAGCCCCAAACCTTCTGAAACACAGGCAGGAGCTGGATCCTACCCAGATATCAGTTATTTCCTGTGTGCCCAAGATGTGACTTCTTTCCTCAAAACCCTCCCACAGCTGACCCTTCTTTTCAATTACCTTTATATCAAACCACTTCTGTTTTATAGAGAGATGAAGTTTTGTGAAGTACATGTTTCTTCCAAAATGCCTTCAGAAAATCCTCAATCTAAAACTCTTTACTGGACATGGCAAGTCATAACCTCCTAGCTCATGAGATTACCATGCAGAGCATTCATCAGTATGAATCACAGGAGCAAAACCAGTGCTCAGCATAGCTGAACTCCCTGTGGCTTGTTAAATAAGTAGCTGACTGAGAAGCATGACCTAGTGTGCCATGTGCCAGACTCAAAGCCAGACATCCAAGTTCTTATCCATCTCTGATGTCATTTTTCACCTGGCAATGCCTTCAGAAGACTTTTCTTACCTAGAAAGTGTTAAATAAGGTTGGCAATATTTGTATAGCGCTTGGAACAGATTATTTTTTCCTATGGAAGCAGAAAAAAATTTCATTCCTTATAATTTTCTCAAAATAATTCATCCCCGTGTGTAGGGGGGATGTTACAAAGATCATCACAATATTCTTTTTTCCCTCTTGCCCACTCTCCTTAATTTTGACAGTAAAGAGCAGATATTTCCTTGTAAGACAAACTATTCAAAAATAATGAGACAACCAATAAAATAAAAAAGGAGAAAATCCCATGTACGTACTTGACATCATCGAAGACACTCATCTGCAGCTTCAGGAGATCTGCCACTTCCTTTATTAACTCCAAGCCCTTTTCCACACTCAGGGGGCTGTTGAAAGGGAGCAAGAAAACAGAGCATTAAAAAAATGGAACTCATCAATGCTTGAGAGGCTAAAGGTCCCAAAAGAGTTATCACCTTGGCCTCTTTGAGTCTGAAAGCCACCACTAACTGTATTCCTGTCACATAGTGATCGTGATATCAAGGGAATTGGGATCAGGTGCTTCCTCAGGCATGATGAATCACCTGAATTTTCCAGCAATAAGACAAACAATAAGGTGCAAATGGAATTGTTAGGAAGTGTAATGGGCCCATGATGCAGCAACCAGTTCATCTCAGTCCTCAATAAAAAATGTAATAAAGTAAAAGGACAGAAAGAAAGAAAAAGGATTGACGAGACAAGAAGGGAAACAAACAATGAAAGTCAAATTGCAGGCTCGGTATCAAATGGACAAGAGAAAAGCATATTTTTAAATTCATTAGATTTTAAAATGAATCTTTGCCCAGTGAAAGGATACAAAATTATTATGGATTTAAAAGTAAACAATGAAGCAAGGCACACAGTCCAGAGGACACTGATTAGATACATAGGATTTAGCTTGGTGTGTGTATACACTGCTGACAGAGCCCCCTTTAAATCTTTTTAACCTTTGTCAATGCCACATTTACATTTTTTAATTTAGAAAACAGGTTGCAATCAAGCCTAACACAAGATGACTGCTATCATTTTAAAAAGCACTTACCTAGATGCAAAATTTATATTTGCAAAAATTTCAGGTTATTAGAGTTGATACAACTCTAAAGATGTATTAAGAACATTCCACCCCTAATATACAGATCATACCTTGCTTAGTTGTTGTTCAGTACTGTGGAACTAAATTTAAAAATATTAAGAAAGTAAAAAGATGAGGAAATGATATAACAGTGTCCAGTGAAAACAACAGAGACAACATGCTCAGGCTAAATTGTGATCTTAGATTTATTCTCAACACTGTTAAAGCCCCAAAGACCATAAAATTATACCTTACAAGTTTATCTAAATTATGCCACAGTAAAGCAGAAGCAACTTTGCTGAGATTAATGCACGGCAAAAAAGGTTCTGTATTTGTTCCTTCAAGGATTTATAATAAGTAGGAGAAGAAGGTGTCAAAAAAAGCATGTAGTATTAGACACAATCTTTTCAACTGGACTAAGGGAAAAAGATTTTTTTCAAAGCTTTTTTCAAAGGTCACTATTTCTGCCTAACAGTTGAAGTTTTTTAATCTAATTTACATCATGGTAATTCATTGCCAGTGTTTTATTTATTGTCTGCAATGAACACTGGGGGTTTGGGTTTTGGTTGGTTTTTTTGGTTGTTTGGTTGTTCATTTGTTTGGTTTTTTTTGTTTTGTCGGGGTGGGGTTTTTTTGTTTGTTTTTTTGTGTTTGGTTTTTGTTGTTGTTGTTGAGTTTTTTTCTGTGGGTTTTTTTTTTTTTAAACTGGGTTCTGCATGCACTGCCCTAAGGGCACCTCTATTTAAATAATGGGATATCTCATGTGGATCTTGGTTAGGATGGAATTGCTCAGCCTCCCTTCATGCTACCAGCCCAAAATGCACAAGAGACCTCCTGTCACACAACCAGAGGTAGCCCCTCAAGGCACCAGATAAATATAGAGTTTTTCTAGATGTCTAAGACAGAAATGTTCTTGCGTGAAACTAACAAAAGAATCTGATTGATTGTGTAAGGGAAAAAAAATGTACTATAGATTATTCATAAAACTGTTATATTTCAAGGACTGACAGTGGATAGAAAAGTGATTATTCCCATCACTATGAAAGCAGATTGTCATAGTTACTCTGGAGTTTATGTGTTAATTAAATCTTTTCTCCCAAAGAGGTTGGCTCAAATTTTACAGAAATGATTGGTGTCAGCAAGTGGGCTTTTACTGGAATAGGAATTCTGATGCAGGCAGGGGCTGCTGTGTACATTGGTGCTGCTTTTGTACGAAGGGACCCTCACTTGTAAAGCTCAATCTCCTACTCCTGGCTTACCCTCCCTACTCCCCTGAACAAGCATTCCCCAGCTTCCAAAACAAGATATGCTGCAACAAGCCTATGCAGCAGCAGTAAATGGGGGGTGTAATCAGAGCATTTGAATGCTGCAAACCAGCAATAATGCTGGAGGGGAAATGGGAGAGAAAATGGTGCAGGAAGGCTTTTGTTTTGCAAGCCTGAGCATCCAAGAGCCGTCTTAGTAACTCTCACGCAATATCAAACTCGAACACAATGGTTCACAAACTCAGATGCAGTTTGATAGGCTAAGCAATCATCATTCATAATAGCACAGGAAAGCTGCAGGACGAGTATTCTATGGTACCAATACAAGTACTGATCCCACGGTCATATTGGAGGAGTCCTGTTAAAAGCAGTTACAATCACAATATTTTCCAATGCAATTTTTCCAGCTTCCCAACACTGATACAATTTAGTACTGTTTATTACAGTTCTATGATAGCTGTGTTGTAGGAGAGTAGAATATTCAAAACCTTTCCCTAAAAATGCCAGGCCATGATTTTCCACACTCAATTAATGCTTTACTTTTGTTTATGTTTCATTTTGCTCAGTGTTGCATGGTTCGTACAGTGATTGCCTTTAACTTTGTTTATGTGGAAAAAATCACATCATTTTCACCAGCACAGCGCTACACAAACTGACCTACCTTGCAACAGCACCGTTCACCCACATCACCCATCTGATTTCAGGCTTTCCCAAGGACAATCTCTCAAACATCACCTGTTCTCCTTCCACTCATCCTCAGTGCAAGCACTCAATACTTGTAGAACAGATGATGTTTGTGATCTTTCACATACTATGCTTAGTTTACACCCTCAATTCAGTTTCCATATTAGGGAGTGAGGTTTTTCTTAGAAATATGTTTCTTCTATTGATTGTGAGGGTTCAACAACTATGGAATTAATTCAACAGGAAGTGTTACATAAACCAAGATAGGAAGACAAAAAGTAAGTGTTCAGATAAGGAGCAGATAGGGAGACACTCCAGACTGAAGCTGTAACAGTAGAAAGAAGACTCTTTAGACAACCCTGACAATGGAACTATTTTATCAAGGCCAAAGACTTGGAGAAAAATTATGAGTAGGGTTCACATCGCTTTGTCTGAGCTGTCGAGATGGTCATTGCTGTTCCCAGTGGGGGAACTGGGAACTCCTTTGGTGCTGGGCTCTGCTGGCACTCCAAGCAGCACAGCACAGAGTGAGTCTCTGGGCTGTGGCCCCTCACATTCCAGGGCCAACACAGGTCCAACTCATATGCATTTTCTTCCAGGAGTCTATGATAAGGCACTTCAGTACACTTCTAACAGTAAATCCTTAAAAGAGAAATCACAGTTTACATCAGCCTCAGAGATACAAAGCATGAGCTGAAAAAAACAAAAGTGGAGAAAGAACCTCTCATGGATGCTATTTATGTTTTTCAAGTTCTCCTGAGGCTGGCTAACCCTTTCTATGTCCATGAAAACTAATGATTTCTGCAGTGCCTTTAACAGCCCTGCTTGATGGCCAGTGGAACAGGCTCCCCAGGTCACGGCACTCTTGGCAGAGTTCAAGAAGTGTTTGGATAATACTCTTGGGCACATGGTGTGATTTTTGGGGTGTCCTGTGCAGGGGCAGGAGTTGGACTTCTATGATCCTCATGAGTCCCTTCCTACTCAGGATATTTTATGATTCTATGATTTGATTTTACCACTACTTTTATTGATTGTCTTGAAGGTTTCTGATCACCTTTGATCTAGATTTTGGCCTTAGGAAGAGTCAGCTGCTGGATGGCAGAGCATCTTTTTGCAGATGATACAGATGTTGCCAGCTGAGATCTTGAGGCAGTGCTTACTTTGGGTTTCCTACCTTTGCTCTCATTCCATTTGCTGTAGATTTCTCTTTTGCACCTTCTTTCAAGGTAACTGTAATAATAGCAGCTGAAAGAAAATGGAATACATCTCACTGTTTAAAATAATTCTTTTGAGGTCCTTTTTAGGTTTCCATCTCCAATCCTCTTGGAAGATGAAAAGAGAGTCAGAAAGTATATAAAACTAATGTATAATGTACTTCCTTCCATTGCTTTATCTTCTAATACTATCTCTATCTGTGAGTACTACTCTAATTGTTATTTTTTAGTTAACAGATTCAGACCCTACTAAATCTACAGTAGCAGAACTCTCTCACTCAGATGCCAATCTCTATCTCATATTATTGGTAGAATATACTTTGACACACTAATGACAATGAATAAATAAATGGGGAATGAAATATAAATATTTCCTTTGGAGTTTATAAAGATAGATAGATTGACAGATATAGTTTTAAAGTCTTTCAGAGTGTCATCTGCAAAATATTTCACTACTGCTTTTGTTTGATGTCCCTTTTCAGGACATGGCCCTTGCACTCCTGGAGAATATGGCTTATATCTCTGCTAAAAATAGCCAATATTATATGGTAGTACTACATTATCCCTTCAGATGAAATAACTCCCCAGCTCAGTTCAAGACTCTGATGTCATGATTTAACATCGTGACATAACCATGAAAACTTCTGTATCTAGTTTAATCACATCAAAAATAAATCATCCAATTCAGATCTACTTGGTTGACCTAAAATAATCCTGAGCCAATCAGCTCCCTATAAGTTCATCGAGAGTTTTGCCTAACACAAAAAAAAAATCAAATCAAAAAAGGCAGGATCTAGGCTATAAATCTGTGTTATTTAATAATGAATCTGAAATGAAAACACAGGAATAAATATCTCAACTTTAATGTGAGCTGCTGAAGACTTCTGAAAATTAGTGCAATCCATTTAAATGCTCAGGAGTGGATTTGGAAGCCCAACTTTAGGTAATTGTCAAAGTGTTTCCACAAAGTGTACTGGACATTGAATACAAGAAAATTAGATTGTCTGGTGAAAATAAGATTTTGTATCTTTCAGTGTCTAGGTCCCTCCCAGTGAGGAAGCTGAAAACAGAAATATTGTAAGGAACAATCCACTTACGGAGGTAATTTAAATAATAGAATACTGAATGATAATCTTCCTCTGCTATTGACTATTAAGATTTAACTTTCCAATTTACAAGAAAAACGCAGTGATGAGAAGTAATTTTTAAAACCTGCTCCCGGAAAGTTGGCACAACTTAGAACAATCTCATTAAGCAAGTTTCTCCTTAGTTCCTGCTACAAAATCTACAGTAATGCTAGTCTTTTTTTTTTAATATGTCTATACAATCCCACTGTCTTCAGTGGTTTTATACATAAATGAGAGAATAGCTGCAGCTAAACAAATAATTAATGAGGAACAGAATGTGTCTTCATCTGGGAGAGGTCTATCAAGTTACCCTGGTCAAGACATCTTCCTGACCTGCAATTCCACTGTCCATAAAATGAAGGTGATTACACCACCTTTCCTTGTCAGGTGCCTGGTATTGTTGCGTAAAAGACAGCAATGTTATTATTTGACTTACATCCATTCTGGATCTAAGAATGGAAAGACCAGCACTACTGGCTCTGTATATCACCCCCTACCAAATATGGAGGAGATGTTGTAGTGGCAAACACTACGCAACCTGAAAATTAACTTCAAAACTTCACTCATTCCCCTATCAAAGATTTTCTTCCAAACTTTCTTAGCACAGGGGCTCTGACTGGTTTTAGAGCACATCTTGCTGATTTTAAAGCATATTTGGAGCACCCTGATACAGGTGAAGTTAACTTCTGCCTCACTGGTGACTTAGGAGTCTTGCTAAAGGCCCGCTGTGGGCAAACAGACTAGGAGGCAGTCTTATGAACCAGACTTGCTTCATGAATGGCCAGTTAGATCACTTTAACAGAAGAGCAATGCTGAATATTGGATGCTGGTCTCAAGACCAGTTCAGCTTCATGCTACAATCATCTGAACAATGTTACAAATGGATTCCACGTTTTCAAGAAATTCCCAAGATAAACTACAAATCTGATGAGTGAGAACAAACATTTTGAATAATGGCCTATTTTTGACCTGGACCTAATGATTTATGCATTCAAGGCTCAAAGTTTCCCCTTCTGGTTAAAGAACAAAAAGGAAACATGTAAATGAAGGCACAGGAGGAGTTCTGTGGGGAGAGACACTGGCAGCATGGCCAGCTCTGCGTGCTGAGCTAAATGGAGCTCAAACTCTAATATGAGCCAGTGGGCAATGTCAAAGGGAACAAGAGGAAAAACAGAAGTAAACAATGATGAAAACTATATGTTCTGTATTTCCCAACATGCCTGTCAAAACAATCCCATAAATTGAACCATTTTGGTAGCAAGAAATCTGATGCAGTTATACAGATGGCTTGATTGCTGGTGTTTGCCAAGCCTGCTCTCAGCCCAAGGAGAACAACATGTAGTTCAATGTTATGCTGAGGTTATGTCAGTCTCACAAGCAGTTGCTCTCGCTTACTTTTCCTCCTCCCAATTGCCAAGTGCCTTTGGAAACTCACTTACTGAACTCTGAAATGCTCCCTCAGTGCTGTCATTCAAATTATGTATTGTCTTTACCAGATTGTACCTAGTGCCCTTCCAATACTGTTTAGCAATTGTAATGCAGCACTATAATGGACATCCAGTCAGCCCTATCAGATTAGTTCAATTGAATCATTTTCTGCAAAAATGAAGAATAATATACAGTGCAGAAATGGGCCTGACATTGGGAATTGCGCTCTTTAAACCTAAATGTCAGTCTAATCCCCAGTAAAATCTTAAGTACGGTAGGGTTCAATCCACCTAAAATTTGCTTAGATCAGAACACAGCAATGATGGCCAGTTTGCCCATTTTCAAGAGTGATGAGCACTACAATAAAATTGCAAGGCATTTCTCTGCAGGCTGAAAGTTGCCTGAATGCTTAACTACAGTATCCTTCCAGCGGTATCAGTAAGTGTATTTTCTGGGGACGTAAATGCCACTCACACCCAGCCGCTTTTGCTGTCCAAACTCAAGAACCGCGGCATCGCCACTCCGTTTATCTCCCCTGGAGAACGTTCAAAAGTTCGGCTACACTTGAGTTCAGTTTGAATAGTATTTAATACACATCTAAATCAGAGAATGAAGCAGAGCTTGAGCATCTAGGATGTTTGGGGAGGAGACATTTTATACAGACTTATGTCGACTTTAAAACCACTTTCAATGCACACGTGCTCAAAAAACTCAAATAAGTTTGGACCAGCAGTCTTCCTTACTCCTGAGTGCTGCAAGTTAAGAGTCAGGTTCTCTTCTGTGCATTGCTTATCTTTCTCTGTTTCTTTTAGGCCTGAAGATGAACCATTGGGCCATCAAGAGGATGATGGACAGTGTTCTCTCCCATGTCTGGTTCATAGAGCACTCTTCCAGCATGTGGGAGTTAAAACTGCTCAGATCAACTTCAGTCAGGTCTCTTCCATCTCCTGCTTCGTTTTCCAAGCCCCACAGTAATAAGGAGAAGACAGAAGGAAGATCCTAGACACAGTGCCTGTCAGCAGAACAGCACTAGACACACTGGATCCCTGAACATCATATTTGTTTGGCATGTCTCAGTAAAACAGGGACATATTTTGCAGTTTGGGCTGTCTTCTGGAGTCTTCAAAAGTCCCTTCTAATCAATGAAGGAAAGAAGGTGTCTAACCTCCCTGTGTGGATATGTCTTCACCTGTCTCTCAAGGAGCTCAGTGATATGAAATGAAGTGGATTACATCCTTGGGGAATATGTGCAGCATCCAGCAGTTTGGTACCTAAATGAGGCAGTCTGGCTTTCACTCTAAGTTCTGAAATAACCACATTTCAGCTTTACACCTAGAAATATGCCTTAAAGGGAAAAGATATTAAACACATGGGTAACGAGACACATATCCAAAGCTCTTGAAAACAGAAGCTGAACGGATGAAATCTGCTGAAGGATTTAATTTCAGTAATCAACTTTTATTAAACAATGGGAGCTACACACAGATTATGCCCTGCAGGCCAAAGTGTTGGGTTAGACTTGTAAGATTCTTTCTCTTTTGGTTCTTTATCCCAAAGATTCACATGTTAGCAAAAAAAAAAATCTACCAGACCTGCCTGGATGGGTTCACCAAAGATCCACGGCTTCTTGTGGCGGTACTTTACTGTAGGAGCTAATCTGAGTTTTGATCTGAAAAACATAATTTTGTTGGTCCTGCCTACCACTATATTTATTCCAAGTGTTTATATTTAAGATTTTTTAACAGTTATGCTCTTGGTGGACACAAATAGGAACTTCTTTTACACTGAAGATATTTTTTAGTACTGATCTGAGAACTGAGATTCATTTTTTTCCCTCTAGTCTTTTAAATACTTAATTTTAAGAAAGATTAATTCCATAGCTCAAAATAATTCTTTAAGGAAGTTCCACCTGGCCATTTCTCAGTAATATTTTTGTTTTGATTGACATCAAATCAGCTTCCTGTCACTGACAGAGCAACAGTCTATAAGAATATCACTTTCTTAATATGCAGCACAATCTCTTTAGTACCGAGGATAAAAAGCTAAACCTAAAAAAAGAAAAATCAAAGTTCAGAAATATGAGTCTGTAATACCATATGGAATGCATTAGAGAGTCAAATAAGGAGTGTGTCTTTAGGATGAATAATGTTGAGGACTAGTTTTCTCTGGCTGCTAACACCATTTGGCAGCAGTATGGACATTGACTGGTGTAGGCAAAATCCCTGCTGGTGGGAAGCTGGGAGGAGCAGCCTGGCCAGCTCCAGCCAAGCTGCCATCCTCCCTCCATGCCTGGAAAAGAGCAGGAATGTCTGTCACAGGGCTGAGGCTGAGTGACAAGACTCTGAAGTGTGTGGAGGTATTTCAGAGCTTCTGTAAAATGACTTACAGATCTGCTAGGAATTGTCTATTTGCTTATTACTTGCTCTAATGAATACAAAATATTAAATCCAGTAGAGGGGGACTGTTGGAACAGGTGACAGTAGCTTCAGCATTTTTAACCACCCGCCTTCATGGGCCAGTGTCAGGCTTGGTTTCTTTCCCATCCTATCTCCCCTCTCAGTGCACTGCTTGGCAAGGAGAAGCGGAGGAGCCAGAAAGCCACGACTTGGGCACTGCCTCTCCATGGGCAAGGGGCTGGTGCACACCAGCCATGACTGCTTTGCCTGCTAAAAGCAGTCAAGATAAAAGGATAAAGAGCAGGAAAGCAATTTACAGATCCTGCTGCTGAGATCAAGAAGGAGTGAGAAGAGCCATGCCGAAGGAAGCACATTCCCAGCAGTACATGCTAACCCCAGACCCTGAGTCAGTTCTAAGCAGCAGCCACCAGCACAAGACTGAAGGTTATTTTAGACTACCTTGGACATGCTACTGCCTGATTTTCTAAAACTAGCACTAAATACAGGATAGCCCAAAAGTAAGTGCTAACAAATAAGTCCAAGATAATTGTGGAAAACTTCTGAGGGAGGGCAAGAGAAGTGGTCAGCTGGGATCTTGGGATCTGCCTCTGTAAGGACCACCTAAGGCTCCATCTATCCTGGGGAAAACAGTGCTTTGACAAACAAAACACATTAGTTCTTGAATTTATTTATTTTTTTTTTGGCTTGGGCACTGTTGTGTTTACACTGCCAGTAATCAAGAAAGAAAGATGAAAACGCTTTAAAAGAGTTACTTGGTAAGAGTATTCAAAAAATAGTATTTCCTCAATTCCCTGAGAGAAAAGTTAAAAGGTGAAAGGGTGTCTATGAAATTGCCATTGTTCAGGCACTTGCCCAAAACCCAGTCAAAAAGTAGCAAAACACAGATATTCTATCCCAGGAGTACTAGGAACACCTGACCAAATAAATGAGAATATTAAACATGAAAAAAATCAGTCTAACTGATTCATTCTCTGACTCCAGAGGTCAGGAATGGTGCCATGTTTTCCTTACATGAACCTCATGAAACACATGAGCCTTGTGTTTAAAAATAATATCAGCCAAGGACTGTCCATGTGCCACATGTGCACAGTAGCCTAGGCCAACAATAGATATCAGAAGTGAATTCCTCTTGCTTTATACCCTGCAGCAAGAGTATTCCTTCTGAAAATAAATAAGATTATGGTTATAGTTCTACAAACAATTAGTTAATGTGATTATGTATATGCTTAACAATTAGAAAAATCTCTCTCAAAAAAAACCTCCTCCTGAACTCTTGACCTCAGTGATACGTATTAGACTAGTTTGTGTTTTAGAAATGTTGGGAAATGGGCCACTGCCTTCAGGATTTGCATGCTTTCTTTTATATTTTCAAGTCTGAAAATATGTGCTACCATATGAAGAGCAGGATTCATGTATACAGATAGAGCAAATATTTTCTTCAAATTTACCACAGCCTCAGAGCATAGACTATGAGGAGTTTAAAGAATACCTTTTCTTTTTTCCTCTTTTTCCCCCCAAAGTATTATTTTTGTTAATGTCTATTATTCTGTCACACTTATTCCATCTGAATTTCATCCACCATTGTACTCCTTAATCTCTCAATGTATTTAAATCCATCTGGAATTTTTCTAAATCCTCCATAGTCCTTCCTAACAGTGACAATTTGCCAATGGGGTACCACTAATCTCTGTACACGCTGAGGAGCAGCAGTTCATGACAAATCTTTCTCTCCTATCTCACAAGCAGCTCTTAATCTGCAGTGACACCCTGCCCCTCGCTCTGTGACTCATTCTCCTTAAAGTCAGTATGAAGAGCATCCCATTCATCTCCTGTTGATTTGAAGGGTAGCTACAACTTGTGGTTTTGCTGTGACAGCAGCTTTTCTCCCGGGAGAGTCTGATGTATCTCAGCAGAAGGTGTTGCGGACCTGAGGGTCTTCCATGTGTGGTGCTGCCACAAAGGATCCTGCCACAAAGAGGGTCCCTGGCACTGCCTCCTGGAGGCCCGGGCTCAGTGGCCCTTAGATATGAATAGCCAAGACTTCAATTGTGTAGCTTAAAATAGTAGCTTATCATCAATGCAGTCTCAGAGTGTGTGATCACACCACTTCTCCATCCCAGAGAAGCTGTAAACAACACTGGGGAAACTTTTATTTTAAGAACACAGTTTAATTCTTTTGGATTTCCCTATTTTTTTTTTCTTTTATCCTTTTTTCTTTTTTTCTTTTTTTTTTTCTGCTAAGATTAGTAAATATTTCAACAAGCAACATAATGGGAAACTCAGCTGCTGATGTATGAAATAGATTGGTGTGAAACTCCTTGTGTGCAAATTTCAGTAGTAACTGATGCATGGGAGAGCTGCTGATGCTGCTGCAATAAACAGATACGGCTTTACCAAGGTTCCACTAGAGATTTTCACTGCCCTCTTCCCACTGACTCCTGTCTCCTGGGAATCGGCTTCAAGGCATTTTTTAGCACACCAACACCACTGTTCTCTGATGTGAAAGGTCATTTACCAAGCCTGGCTCAGGTAGCTGCTATTGCCAACGTCTGAGCCACACACCTCATAATCCAAAGGTAAGATGTCACATTTGCCTGAGGAGGGAATAAATGGAGAAGGGTGTTATCTATTTCTGCCTCAAGGATGGAGCAAGTGCTCCTGCCATCACAGGTAGCACACAGACTGTCAGAAAAGACACGGCAACACAGTGACATGACCCTGCCATTCTCATCAGGCTGGCAACCATCAGTTTAAAGCCATCGAATCCAGCCTTCTCCAACTCCTACTCCTCTTCTTCTAGACACAAAGGAAGTCTCAGTCATCACAAGAACAATGCATATTATCCATACAACGGAGAAGAAATGGAGACATACAGAGAGGTTCCCTGCATGTCATAGAGGAGGTAAGTGCCATGGCAAGTACAACTGGGAACATTTTTAATACCAAATTTATTGTGTTGCCATTAAATTCTTTCTGAGCCTACAAAGTCTAAAAAAAACATTTAGACACTGAAATTGTATTTATTTCTCTTGTCTGGAAGTGCCTCTAGAGTAACTCATCTGATAATCTATAATGAAAGTCCTGGGCGCTGATGCTTTAAGTCCATGGTGTTAGTACAGCCTGCCTTGTCTGTCTGATTGTGAGATTTTTGTCCATGCTTCAGTGTAACTTCTTGAAGCATGGACATCTCCAGTAAAGACTTTGGGAAGGAATGCATTTCATGGATTTATTTTGGTTTGAACATGGTCTGCGTCTTACATTAAGTTAAATAATGATTAATTTTGTAAATGATGGTTCACATTTATCCAGAATTCATGAGAGCGACCAAATAACTTCCAGGCATAGAGCTATTCACTGGATTGTTTGAGAGCTGCCTGACTTCACAGCACTGTTATCGTAATCATTTTAAGGACACTGCAATTTTATTGCATTGGGCTGCACTTTCGTTTTTTCATGCTTGTTTCCTCAAAGGCTTTATTAGCCATAAAACCTTTTTAAGCTTACTTCTGCTTTGACAGCTCAGCAAATTTCCACTTTCCGTAATTTTTTCCCTCTTTTCCCACCACCAGTAAGTGTGAATCTAAACCTCTTAATACAGACAGATTCAAGTCTAGACCAATTTGTAACACAAATGACACTTGCTAAAAATCAATGGCAGTGGTCGGGCTATGAAGGTCAGAGGAGATAACAGCATCCTGGAAATAGGAGAGTGAGAGAGAAGTTGAGAAGGATCAACTCTCTGGAGTTATAATCAAAGTGTGACACTGTGCCAGCCTGTGCTTGCATTACTTCAAACATTCAGTACTTCCAGCTGTGTTAATAGTAACAAATTCATACAGATGCTTTGTTGCCTGCAGAAGCACAGAAATAATGGCAATAATCTGTGCCATGATTGTGTTGCCCTCCCTTCTGAGGCTGAAATGTACCCCACCAAAGCACTCCCTAATGCATTTTAAGCTGAATGCTGGAAATAGCTACAGGGTTCACTTGTCGTGCACCCTGAATCTCTGATGCAAAAAGCCTTGAAAATGCAAACCTGTTCTTTCATATCAAATTACTTCTTCATACAAGTAATTAGTAAATGAGATTGAGGACAAATGATGATACACATTTGAACGCACTTCTGACTTTTCGTTCTTTCCCTTCCTTCATATCTTCCATCTTCCTTCAAGGCAGCGTAAAGCTCAGACCAATTTATAACGCAAAATGACAAAGAATATCCAATAATACAGTGTTCAAAATAAGGAGCTGAAGAAACACAAATACTAGTTCAAAAAGGGACTAGAGCACCTCCCCTGTGAAGACAGGCTGAGGAGGTTGGGGTTGTTCAGCCTGGAGAAGGGACGGTTCTGTGGGGACCTCAGAGCAGACTTCCAGAGCCTGAAGGGGCCTAAAGGGAAATCAGAGGGGGCTCTTCATCAGGAACTGTAGTGACAGGACAAGGGGGAATTGCTTCAAACTAAGAGAGAATAGGTTTAGGTTAGATGTTAGGAGGAGATCCTTTACTGAGACGCTGGCACAGGTTGCCCAGAGAACTTCTGTTCAAATTTATACTGATTTTCTACTTATGAAATTACTTCATTTTAATTTTTAGTGATCAAGAATTTACATTTTGTACACATAATGTGAGCTAAGAAATTTCAAAAAAGAAAAAAAAAGACATGGAAATTAAATGATGGCATTTTTATATCTGAGCTTCCCAGGTTTGGGCAGAACAGCACTGATGAAAAAGTACTGTCAGATAATAGACTGCATGATAATTCAGTATGCTGCATTCCCAGGAATCCTGATCTTTGACTTTCTTGTTCTCACTCATTTCAAAAGTTTAAAATTCATTACTGTTTCATAATGACCTGAATGGTAATTATACAAAAAGCACTGTGATATCCTAGAAGTACTGACCATATGGTATTGTGAGATATTGCAGCATCTCAGGGTTTTAACAACTCCCACTGTTTATAAAAACAAAGCATAGCCCCCAGCCCCATCCTTAGTTTGGGCATATTTAATGTGCAGTTCTGTAGCCTGGAGTCAGCAGAGTGACCTGAACCTGTTCATTGAGTGGTTGTGGAGTACCTGAACCAGGTGCTCTTCCAAAGACCTGGCATGTCCAAACATAGGATGCTAAAGCAGCACAGAGGCATGGAAAGAGGAATGAGAGTGTCTGGGAATGTCTGGTTGGGGAAAGCAGGCCAGCAGCCATTGCTGTTCAGCTAAGTGGAGTAATACAGATCTGGGGGAGTCCTTGTGGTGCTACTGGGGACCCCAGGCACACTCCCAAAATTGCCCATTGCATGAGGACCAGAGTGAATCCTTGCCGTTACTGTTGTTGGTGCAGCGGATTGGCTGCTAACCAGATAGATCAATTAGAAAATTTTCTCTCTAAGTTACTCTAGAGGTAAAAATGCAGAGCTGGTCCCAAAAGAAATGAGAGGAAAACATCTGGGAAAGCAAAGCCCTTCGAGGAGGGAAAGATGGACATTGGGAAGGACTCTTCCCTTGTAAAGTGATCTACATCAGCAGGTGAGAATCACATTCTGTCCCAAAATATTTCAACAGATTCTGAAGGCACAAAAGCTAAAGGCAGCTGAAGAGATTATCATATTATCTCTGCACATATAACAGATAATAAAAATATACGAAATAAAAAGGCAGTACTTATTGCTCTCTGTTACAAAGCCACATTAACTACTGCTTTTCTGTTACTTTATTGTGGATGAATAGGAAGCATGGAGTATAATTTTCATATGGGAATACACAATATCAAAATTGAGGCAGTGAAGCAGTAATATGGGGGATATGATCTCTGTTACTTTCTAAGAATCACAAGAAAACTGGAAAATTATAGATGGAAAGAAGATTTTATCTCTAGAAAACTCTAGGGACCATGAATAATTATGTGTGAAGAGTTGGCAACAGAAAATTCTAGAATCATGTCTCTCTACAAGTTCTGGTGCTGAGACACAAAGAATAAATTGTGCCCACTGGATAATTTCACAGGAAAGGATTTTCCACGTGTATTATTCAGATAGAGGGTCAAGTTATGTTTTCAGAAGCAAAACCTTTGGATTTAAAATCAATGATGGACATTTATGGAACTTATTTATACAAGCAAAGAGTTCTACAAGGGAAGTAAAAAATCAGAGATAAAAATTTTACATTTAACTTCTTTTCTAATGACAGCAATGTTGTCCTTTGGTGATTTTAATAGACTTCAGTAGCAATAGATTTTCTAGTTTATGTATGTTTATAATTTCTCTTATTTTTTTAAAGCTCGTTGTAGAAATTGAGTGAAGAATATGCACAAATCTCTTTCCCTTGATAAAGTGCACTTGTCAGTAGAATAATCATTTCAAAAAGGACAGTGAGATATATGGAGAAGGTCAAATCAGTGTTTCTTTTTGAATATATGTCTTAAAAGACAAGAACATTCTGTTATTATTTTCTAAAAAGAGCTGCAAAGCGTCATGGAATATAAATGCTCAGCTTCTAAGAAAAATCAAGATCTTCTAGTAACTGAGAATGATAAAACCTATCAGACCTGTTTCATTTCTGTAGATATTGTGATTCATTTTTCCTATTTATTTTAAATTTAATTTTTAAATGCAATTAAAATGTTACCATCTCGTAGGGGAAAAAATAATGAAGATCATAAAAATACAATTCTTTAATGACCTGCCTAGGAAAACAGAAAACTTGAGGGAAAAAAACAAGATTTCTGCACAAGCCAGCTTCAGGGTCCTAACCCAAATGCCATCCTGAGGAAAGTAATCATTATATGCAAAGCAGTATCATTTATCACATTTGTAAAGGTGGAGAAATAATACCAAGCATTTACAATTAACCCAACCCTTCAGCACGTTAAGTGGGTCAGACTAATCATATTCTGCAGCAATGTTACACAGGGTCCATTTTTTCCCAGCACCTGAGCAGAACAGCAACTACCTCCAAGGAAATGCAGAGACACGCACGTAGGGTCCAACTCGGTTAAAGGGTTGTGAACAGATTTACAGCCTGTACAATTTTACATAGACAGTCTGGAACTGAGAGCTAACATACGACAAAACATGAACTACACAGGAAACGCAGAATACAGCAATGCCAGAAGTTGGCTCACAAGCTAAGAGAGCTGCCTTGAGCTGTCTGTGATCTCGTATTTGTATGAAAAACTTCAAGCACAAGCCTTCTGATAAATCACAAAACAGGATGTGTTGCTCTGCATTAGGTGTCCAAGCATGGCTTCAGACAAGCATGACTTGATTTTGACACTTGAAAGACTGTGATAAGCAGTGGGAAGAGATGAACTTTCAAACTAGGATTTTTCTTAGTGCATTTAAGTCTAGGTACTCAATCTCATATTTGAGAAATTGCACGCCAGCTTGGCTATTTAAACTGCTGAGCATGCAGCAGCTTACATTTAGATTTACTGGAGGTGGTAAGAACTACATGTTCTGGAAAGTCAGGCTTTGGGTTTCCTCATGAGACACTCAGGAGACTAAACACTGTGTAAATGTTTTGATTGCTGGACCTAGGCCTTCATTTGAGAGCAAATACTGTCAAACAAAAGGGAGAATTGGCATCAGTTTAAACAAAATTCTTCCCAAATGTGAAGAACTAGAATTTCAGAAAATAGAAAGAGTCCAAAGGCAAGATTTCTCTGATTAGAGAGCTCACACTGACGTATCCCCATTATAACAGAGAGGTACTTTGTAACTATGGCAGAAGTAGAATACAAACGAAAATAACATCCTGTAAATTACTTTTTAAAAATAAGATTACTTTAGAATTTTAGAGTTAAAGTTAATAAAACTCTTCAAAGTAATTACTTTGAAAAAGAAAAAAAATCTTACACAAATACTCCAGTGGTAGAATAGCAATTTTTTTGAAAGAGAAGAGAGTAACCAAAGTAAATCATCAATTTGATTTGTTTCTCAGAATAATAAAGTACTGAAGCAGCACAGTGGAGGATTTGCTGGACAATTTTCTACACTGAAACTGTCAATTCATTCCAAAGCTTAGCGCTGATGGATAATATGGATTGGTATGGATTGCAGTGTGCAACCATCTGAAAGGTCACTTGACAAACACAGCAGGAGTGACCTACTGTTCTTGCCGTTGACAATCAGACTGCCATTTTGACAAGTCTTTAAAGTACCACAAATCTTTACTTCAAGAATTGGATGGAAATGTTTATCTTTGGTTTGTGGCACGATTAGATGCTGGCATCTTCTTAGCATTTCATGGAGTTCACTGCAGCAGTGCTCGTACCTCCTTGGATCATACTTGCAAAACCTCAGAAGCTAATAGGGAATGGGTCTCCCCATATACGTCAGCTACAGCACTGAGCAGAATCATAGGATCATAGAATTATTTAGCTTGGAAAAGACTTCTAAGATCATTGAGACCAATTGTTAACCCAGCACTGCCAAGTCCACCACTAAATTGTCTCCCTAAGTGACATATATACATGCCTTTTAAATACCTGCAGGGATGGTAACTTCCCAGGGCAGCCTGTTTCAAAGTATGACAACTCTTTCTGTGAAGTTTTTTCTAATACGAAATTTGAACATCCTCTGGTGCATGCTGAGGCTTTTTGCTTTGCAGAGCCTTCCTGCCCTCTGGAAGATCAACACTTCCTCCTAAATTGGTGCCACCTGAAAACTGACTGAGGACACACTTGATCCCTTCATCCAGATCATCAACAAAGATATTAAACAGGACTGGCACCAGCACTGAGCCCTGTGGAACACACTTGTGACTGCCCAGAGTTACAGCCATGGATGTAACTCCATTCCCCACCACTCTCTGGGCCTGGCCATCCAGCCAGTTGTTATCCAGTGAACAGCGACCTGTCCAAGCCATGAGCAGCCAGCTTCTCCAGGAGAATGCCGAGGGAAATGGTGTCAGAGGCTTTCCTAAAGTCTGTGTAGACACATCCACAGCCATTCCCTCACCCACTAAGTGGGTCACACTGTCACAGAAAGAGATCAGGTTGGTCAAGCAGGACCTGCCTTTCACAAACCCATGTTGTCTGGGCCTGGTGCCCTGGTTGTCCTGTACATGGAGCATGATGGCACTAGAGGTGATCAGCTCCATGAGCTTCCCAGGCACCGAGATCAGGCTGACAGGCCTGTAGTTCTTCAGACCCTCCCTTCAACACTTCTAGTGGATGGGGTTGCATTTACTGACCTCCAGTCTCCAAGGACCTCCCTGGTTAGCCAGGACTGCTGGTAAATGATGTAAAGTGGCTCTGTGAGCACTTGTGCCCTTGGATGGATCCCTTCCAGCCACAGAGAATTATGTGTGTCTATGAGATGTAGCAGGTTTGCTGACCGTTTCCTCTTGGATTGTGGGGGCTTCATTCTGCTCCCCATTCCTGTCTTCCAGCACAGGGGGCTGGGTACCTGGGGAACAACTGGTCTTACTATTAAAGGTTGAGGCAAAGAAGGCATTTAGTACCTCAGCCTTTTTCTTATACTTTGCCCTATATTTCCACACAAATCCAGTAAAAGATAGAACTTCTTTCTCTTTAACCATCTAAAAGCATCTTGTCCAAAAGTTATTAAAGTTGTAATAATCCAATATATAAGAAAAGTACTTTTTGTCTTTCTGGTATTAAAAATGGTAAAGAAGGTAAATTATATTTGTGTATATGGACTTCTCTAGAACCAAGAATTTTTGAACAAATGACCTTCAGCAAGTTTCATTGAATAATAACAGACATAACTCATGGAAAACCCACCATTGGGAGACTAGCTAGGAAGAAAACCAGGTAAGATGATACAGTGAAGAATCTCCAAGTTGTGAACACTGAAATTCAGAATGTCTCCCATTTCACAGTGCTCTGACAGTTCTAAGCTTTACCACACTTATGAGCCAAATAAGTCTGGATAGTCAAAGGAGATGGTGTCATTAAGATACTCTTTGGAATAAAGGAGTCTTCCAGATCAATATGAGTTAAAAGAGCTGGGGGAAGTAGGGAAGTAGTGCTGAGCTGGGGAAAAATTGTCTTCTACAGCTTCACATAGCATTCCTAGGCAGGAACCAAGAGGTGCAGTTAAGGGGGCTAAAGTTGGTTTCTGGTCTGTTTCTAACGTGCAGCCACATGCATTTCAACGAAACACAGTAGAGTAAAAACAAGAATGTTCCACAATCCTATTGCCTTCCATGCCATTAATAAGTTTAAGACAGTCAAAAGAATCAATATATGCTAAAGATATTTCTGTCTCAGTTTCTCTATGACGCTAGGCAGTGATTTGTAAGCTCACCCTAGAAATTCCCAATTTATCACAGAAGAGGAGTCAGGATCGCTAATCAAATATAACATTGTTCTACAGAGGGGAAAAGGATGTAAAAGTGCCTACATGGTTCTAAAATCCCAAATGTTCCTGTAATGAACTGTGTATCATTAGGGGGCTAAAGTTGTCTTTCTGAATTTTCCTTGCTCGATGTCAAATTCATTAGTGGCATGACGTAAAATCGTTAGGTCTTTCTTTCTAAACTAGCTGCATATGTGATGTTTGGATTTCTATATGTGTTATTTTCAGATCAAAATGAAACCACAGAGAAAATACTGCACTTTATTATTGTGTGTCGTTTTTCTGAAAGAATGACTCAGGCATTGATATTTAGACTACTTTCAAGTCAAATATTTAAAGCTTGCATCCTAACCATAAGCACACTTACTGACATATTGGAAGGTCACTAGAACATGAGAAGATAGAGAGAGGTCTAAGCAAAAGATCTACAAATTTAATGTCTTCTGCAAGGGAGGAAAGGCAACTGTAGGAAAACGGAACTGTTTGCTTGTATTTTCATCAAAGTACTGAACAGGTTCCAAACAGTTTCAGATGTATTAAAAATCAGGCCTGTGGCATTTTCCTCTTGTACATTCATATTTCATTAGGTGCAATGACTTTATCTTTTCCCCAGTTAAAAATGCCATTCAAATGGGCTGCTGTACTTACTCTTTCACTGTCACAATATAGCCATATTCCTTCTCCTCAGAAGATTTTACTTCAAGCTGTAAGCCTTGTCCTGTGTTTTTCTGAGGCTTTTCATAGGAGTTTCCATCCTGCATTAAAGCATTCTTAATCCAGTAGCTGGTCTGGCTCAGGTCTTTGGAGTCAGATCCACTGTTCTTTGCAGTTGTCAGCTCCCTTGAGAAAGTCTCACTTTTTACGTTTTCCACACCAGCATTTGTTTCTTCTGAGGAAGAAGAGTCAGTTTCTTCAGATTTCTTGGTTTCTGTCTTTGTAGATTCTTCAGGAATAAGGTCGTTATGCATATTTTCAGATAATGCATTCTCATTCAAGAATCTAATTAGTTTTGCAGTGTTCTCCTGTTTTAAAAGAATAATATTATTTTTAAAACTAAACACAGGAAGGTTATACTCAACCAAACCTGGATATAATTTTTCAAACTCTTATTGATATTGTAGAGTTTACTTGTAGAACTGTTGCATGGTCATTTTTGTAATTTCTATAAGATGCTAGACTATGTTAAGAACATGCGGTTTATTCAGTAATAATAAAAGAGCATTAAATTATGCCACCATATTTTTCCAATAGTTTTCATGTGTCCATGTGCCTAAGTACTGATGAAAATAAAACTTTGGTATCAGATAATTTAATGAAAAGGAGAAAGAATAAAAATGTCCATCACTATGCCTAGGTTGGGCCTGGAAACTTTCATACCTTTTGGGTCTCACAAGTTATAACACAGGAAAGGGAACAGATATTATATGACCAATTCTATTTCCCTTCTTCATCTGTAGAAATGGTGGCAAATTGTATGTGAGTGATCCAGCAAGCTAAACATATGATCACAGAAAACAAAAATCTGTCTAATAAATCAAAACAATAAGCAAATGAGCCAAAGTCAAAACAGGTGCCTGGAAAAATTCATCAGCTACTTTCCACATATAACTTTATTGCAGCCAAGCATTTGGAAGGAAATGATGGCTAATGGGCACTTTGTGCTCTGTGTCACAATAAATTCTATTCAAACTGTCACTAAGAAATCTACACACGGGATCCTCTGTAAGTCTGTTGTGACTGCAGCACTTAATTCCTTGAAGATTTTCATGTGGGTGTTTAACGTTCGTGCTACACTGTGCATGTATTTTCCTTGCTCGGTAGAAGGGCTAAGGAGATTTTACTGTGAACACAAGAGGATTTGCCCATTTATGAGTCTTTCAGTATTAGCTTTTGATAGAGTATATAGTAGGAGAAGTTTCACACAGTTTTTAAAAATATTCCTTTGACATTTTTCTGCTCCATGAAACCGAGAAAAAGATGAATATACCTCAAAAATATTAATATTGGACAGCAGTCCATAGGATATGATTCGAAGCTCAGGAGGAATATTGTGAAAGTAATCTGGATTAAAATGCAAATTTTGATGTTACTAGCTAGGGTACGAGATGTAATGCCTAGAGCTTTTGAAATATCTCTGATGTTCAATGAATTAATGGTAACACATAAAATTGAATGGCAGATCCTATGCAAGGAGAGGGAATTTTGAAACACAGCTACCCCCTGCCCTACACGTGCCTTTAGAGGGAGTATGTTTACTCATTCACTTCCGCAAACCAGTGATATTAACTGAGCAAGGGTTCTTCTGTTCCCCAGAACTAAGAGCCAAAGGACAGGGGGACAAAGAATTTTCAAGAACACCTCAATACTCAAAATTTACTGATTTGAGGAAAAGCCTGAATTTTTCTGAACTCCGCAAATGTATTACAAATTCTGTCTATTTATGAATTAAAGAAAGGGGGGGAAAGGACTTGATTTTGCTTTTTGAACACCAAAACTCATTTTTGTTAAGGTTTAAATAAATGCTCATTTAATATTTCAATCTATGTGTGGTATTGAATCCCAGCCACACAAAACATAGAACAAGTAATATTTCAGAAGAGTGAGTTTGACTTTCACTGCACAGAAACCTGATATTCTGAGATGGAACATTTGTTTTGTTAAAATACTGGTACTCTACCTCTTTATCAGTTCTCTCACTGGCTTCATGCACTCCATTGTCTGTAGGATATGAAAAGTACAAATATAAAGTTATACATATATATATATATCATATACAAAACAAAGACTTCTCATAGTCTGCTTTTTAGCAGTGGCCTTTTTATGTGATTTAAACATTGAGACATTAAAGCTGAAAGGGCAGAGTAAGGAGCCCTGTATAATTTGTTATTGTTATTCTAACCCCACTTTGGTAGCAAATTAATGCAAGATCAATAGAAACAGTACTTCAAGAGCCTATGTAATAGTGTTATTTTGCTAATTAAGTGTCAAATCATCATATCAGTTTACCAAAATCTGAGAAAAAAACCAGAATATAATGCCTCTAGCTTGCTGAATGGACATTTACAGTAAAGGAAAAGGAAACATATATTTCCCACATATGTATGTTGGTGGAAGAAAATGACATCTTTCAATAGATATCATTCACCAAAATCATATTACAGTTGTTATAATATTCAGTCACATCCTTAACCTCAGTCAAATAACGGTGGCTTTTTGCTTTATGAACTGAATGTTATTCATCTTTCTCAGCATGACCCAAGATAAATCCTCAAGTTTGCTCCTTTTAATCTACAACAAAATCTGGCAATCAGAATAACCGAATATCCCTAACTAGTAAGGATTTCAGTATGTCACTGCGAAAACACACAGTTAAAATCATTTTTTATGAGTTATGGTATACATTTCTGGTGTACTAGATATTATAACATTCCTAAAATAGAAAATGGATGAGCAGTAACTTATGTGCCGCTGTGGTATCCACTCATTAAAGGCAATTCCTGTGGCTCCTGAATCTGCATCACCAGGAAAATATGTGTGCAGACAGAAACAAATAACCATGATAACTCTTCTTATTCCCTAAGCAGGAAAGGGAACGAGTGGGTTTGTACCTCTACTTGTCACACATTTTCTTCTGCAAGTAACTGTGGCATGTTAAAGAATGATTATCTGTAAAACATATCTTTTTCTCTGCATATTTTGAAATAAACCTTGTAATAGAATAATTTCCATTATCATTTTGCTTAAACATCTCATTTTCAAGAATATGAAATTAGACCACACAACATAAAGCAATTCTTATTTCAATATAATTAGGTGTGTAGGTTTATCTTGTTTGTGAATCTTGAAGACCAAGTGTTCATAAACAGATTTTTTTTGTTAAATAAAGAACCTGTTGTTAAAAGAAAACAACAATCTAAAATTACACAGTCTTTCAGGAAATACAGCAACTTTCCCTCTCATCTTCTTTAAAATTGATTTTTAGAAGTCTAGCACTAATGTGAAGCAATAGAGGAAAATTAGGGTAGCAGTCTTTTGCTGTACTTAACTTCTTAAATTAATACCTGGTATATTAATACTGTTTTCCATTAATCCAGTCTGAACCTCTGCCCTTCCTTGAGCATCTCCTTTCTTCATTTGTGCTTGTGTTTTCTCTTCTTTAGTTTTTCCAGCACTTTTTTCTGTTTCTTCCTGAATGTCAACACTTTGAATTGCAGTGGCGATTGTATCAGCGATCTCATCCAGTTCTGCTGAGCTGAGATTCTCCACATTCACTTGGTGTTTCTCTAGGTCCTTCAATACATTTTTAATCAGTGCCTCTGGATCACAAAACAACAGAAGAACATGTTTTAGCTGCATACATGAAACACATGTGCTTATATCTTTAATTTTTCCTAAAAGATAGCTTCTCCTTCATGGAGAGCATCTGCTTTTTAAAGGAAGGCATACTCATTCATGCTGCATTCCTTACAGAAAACACAGTATTCTCAATTGATGTTAAAGGTTATGAGAGGTTAATCTGTGCCAGGACAGGGGGATGTATGCCATTATAACCCAGCAACTTCTCCTAGAGAGAGGGCATGAAATTATCACTTTTTCTTTACAAGAAGAACATTGTTGCCTAGTCTAAATTGACTGAAAATACTTAAAACAAGTGTTAAAGTAGCTTAAATTTTTTAGCTCCAAAACAGTAGAAACAACATTACTGTTTCCTAGACATCAGTTTGCTTTGGTGATTTGCTTTCACAAGGTAAGTAGCTATGCAGAGTTCTGGAAAAAAATGAGAGTCAGATATTGTGTCTTTCAATCAAAAAGCTCCTCATCAATTAGAAGTGGATATAAATATATTTCCATTATATGCATGGATATGTAAAGGACAAAATTTCTAAATTTTATTAATTTCTCTTAGAACATATATAATTTGTCAAATATGTATTTATAGCTATAGATGATATAGATATCTACATATAGATACAAAATTATAGATATAGAACTTGTTTTGGTTTGCCAGCTATGAATGTTTTACCAGTCACACTGAGAAGAAAAAAACAAAACAAAACTGCAAAACACCTTTGATCTGATAAAAGTTTTGAAGATAAGGAAATTCAAGGACAATGCATATTAAAGGTGAGTCAGAAGATGGAGCACAACAGCTCCCCAGGGAAGGCACTTTTCTCACTGCATGTATTGCATCTATACCTCACTATCAGTCCACAGAACTCTGCAAAACCCAGCCTAATGTCCCTGGGACACTAAATGTAGTGCTTACTGTAGCACACCAAAACCATTTCCAACCATGCCTCGGTTCTGCTTATCCCTGTTGATGAGAAATTTAACATACATATGCATGCAAGCAAGAAAACTCTTTCACATATTATTGTGTAGGAAGAGGAAAATTAGGGTTGCTTTTAAATCTCTGTTGAATGTATGAATTTACGTATAAGCAGTTTGAAGGCAACATCCAACCTTTTCACTCAATCATAACACTCTGCATGTTAAGCCCAGTGGTTGAATACGTTCATCATCTGTAAGCTAGACTTTGGGACCATGCTGTCAGCTTTCAGGCTCACATAAAAGTGAATTAAAAAGTAGGCAAACAGGGAAAAACAATGCCATAAGAAGGGCTAAAAATAGGGTGGTTTTTTTTTTTCCTCATGGCAAAGAAGGAAGAAGTACATAGAGACTAGGAGAGAAGTAAAAGTAGTTAACAGATTTCTGCTTCAGGGAAGAGGCAGGGGAACATCTGTGATATTGCAGAGAGACAAGCATCAGGGACTCTTTTCATTGGGAATAAGAGGCCAAGACCTTGGACAGATCCATCATTTTTTGGACCCCTCAGTTTCAACTGAAGAGCTCACCATCAGCATCTCACCATCAGATTCTCAATACCATCTCAAGGCAAAGACTAATTTCTCCTGACCTGACCCTTAATTCACCAACCAAACTAATGCCATTTGCCCTTAACTAATTAGTCCATATAAAGCAAAAGAACTTCAGCAGCTTAAATAACAGGTTTACTGTGAGTCAAAGAGGGTGTTGACCTATGGGGAAGGTGGTTCCTTGATGTACTTTCTTTTCCAGGTAAAAAGGAAAAATCTTGCCAATAATCCACAATGATGTTATTACAAAATTCTACTAATTTAATTATAAGATTCAGGTAAGTTTGTAAAATGTAAACTTTTGAAATTTCCTTTAAAAAGCATAGTTTTAAGTACAGTTAATTGTGACTATCAATAAAAAAATGTTATTATCTGTGATGTTACTTCAAACTGTGACGGGCAATGAAGATTTTGGTACCATACTGGAATAGCAGAGTGCTTTGTACAGGAAAGCAAGTGTTCAGAAATGTGAATCAAAGATGTAAACTCAATCTGTGCCAAACTCTCTGGGCCAAGATATGTGGAGGGCAGCAAATATAATACTGAAGTTTGATGGAAGCTTAGCAACGCTTCAGAGAAAACTTTGAAAACTTTCCTTTCATTTTATTGTATCCATCCCCTGTTATGAATTTAATAATATAGTAAAATCATACTGACCAAATGCTTTAGTTTAGGAAAGTAATCTACAAGAGCCAATTAATCCAAACTGCAACAAAATTTTTCAATACACTTGATCAACCTGAGTTCAAGACATTTTTTCAAGAAGCACAAGAGCTATCTGGCAGAGAGGTGGAGAGGATGTTACACATAGCAGCAATGCAGAAAACTAACTGTAGGAAACACCCAGCACTGCTGGATTACCACAGGAGCCTTGTGTCTGCTTAGGTATCATTTCTGTTCTTATCTTTTATAGAACTATTAGACAACACCTTGACAGAAAAGCCTAAATTATTGAAGCAGAGCTAATAAAGTCAGCAATGAAAAGACAGAATATATGTCAGATCCAAATCAAAACTAAAACTTTACAAATAAAACATCTTTTGAAGGCAAATCTTAAAAGAGAATTATATTTCAGGACATATATAATTAAAAGAGTTATATTAATGTAACACTACTAGATTATTGTTTATTTCATTTGATTCAGAGCCAGCTATCAAGACCAACTACTGAGCTACTCAACAACATGCAGCCAATGCAGCCTTGTCACTTCCATTCCATTTTTTCCAAGCTAACTTTTTCTCTGTACCTATATTCTTAGCCAAGTCTTATCTTTCCAATCCATCTTCAGACACATCTTTAATATCCACTGTCAGCAAAGCAGTCTGAATCTCTAACAAATGGGAATGGGGGAACTGGGTGAGGAATAACAAAAAAAGAATGGCCACAGGCTCTATTCCAGATAATACTGACAAGCTCACTGCAGGTTTTCTGGTTCACTAAAACCTCAAGATTATATAGAGGAGCCCCCTGCTCCTCTAATGCTGGCATTCCTGCCCTGGTCATTGCCACCTGGGCACAGTTCAGCAGACTTCTAAATACTTCATTGAGACGAGTAAAACTTTGGCATTGTATCCACTTTTACTGAACAACTACAATGTGACTTAAAACGTCAAGGATCAAAGGCAATAACCAAAGCCAGTAAGTATGAGGAACTTCATGTTTTTAGTACCCTAGGAGGGACAGTCAACAAAGTGTCTGTAATAGCCTGGTGAAATGTAGGTCTACATAAAGAGTCTACCTAACTTCACGAGGCTACTGATATGATATTAATCCTTGTCCATGTTAAATATGGATATTTACACTTCTTGTTATGGCACTTGTCCATGTTTGCAATAATTTGTAAATTACTGGATAACGCTGATAAACAGATAAATATCATTGCATCTGTTTACAAACACCTTTGGGTAATATGATGAATATATTAAAATCAGAAAATATTGTTGGAGAAAGACCAGAAAGCAGATGGATACTGCAACGGCACAGTACTTAAGCAGCACACGTACTGGAACATGCATTTACCTGTGCACAGCTTTTATAGTTTCCCACTGACTTCCTTCTAAGTAGACTCAGCAATGCTCAGTCATGTTTCACAGGGCTTGTACTGCAAACCAGATTTCTCCCTTAGCTCCAGCTTTCCAACTGATGAATGCAAACTGCCTTTTATAGTTATCTGGGAACCATAATGGCAGCAGAAGCATATATGTCCTAGAAGATGTAATTTTTAATATAAGCTCCACCAGTAGAATTCCCTAGTAAATAACAATATCACCTTATCCAGGGGAAACACCTTTTTATTGTACTGCATATAAGTCATGCCTCTTACTCTGTTGGCACGAGTGCCAAAGACAGCTTGCCTGACAGCCACATGGTATGGAAGCAGTAACTTTGTTGGAAATTCCACAGTGTGATCTGTCTTCTTCAACGCCATCACCCTACTGTCCACACGTTAGCTGTTTCAGCAGCTCAGCACCATAAGGAATGGTGATCCCAGCTTTGCCAGAGAGAGGATGTACAAAAAAAATATTTTTGCTCCATAAATGTGGAAGTTTGCTATTTTTTTAAGACATCTGAATTACTAATTCTGTGACCTTTTCAAAAGAACAGAGAGACAAATTCAGTAATATTTAACACACAAAAAATCAGTAGACTAGAACAAACCACATCAAACTGAGCCAAATTCTAAATACGGTTGATGCAGAGGAGAGATTAACAATTCCAGTATTGCACAGTGACTACAAAGGCAGCACCCACGCACATCATGCTACTCCTAGAGGTAACAGCTTCCAAATCTGATAGAAAAATAACTCTACATTTCCTTCTCTTGTATTCCTCCCTCAGGGTACCTTGTTAGCGAATTTACCTGCCACTGTTTTGCAGCAATTCTCAGTACTAATCTGCTCAGTACCTTCTGGATTGTTCTCCCAGTCTAGTGCCTTTGTCTAATTCTCTATCACATGGAGAAGAGAATTCAGCATCCTACACCTTCCAGTTTTTTACAGGTCTGTAGTTCACAGAGTGCAAGAGAAAAACAACCCACAAGCCTACAATAACCCATAAGCACAAGAGAGACTGGAGAAATGTTAAAAGCAGAAAGAGGTGGTGTGGTCAGCCTGGGAAATCTGAATCTAAACTACTTTCATTCCAATGGACAACATTTTAAGCAATGAATATGCCGAGGTCTGTCCTCACCACTTTCTTGTGAGATTATTAAGTGGCTCAAAAATACAAAGGAAACCATATTATTTCCTACTCACACAACCCATAATGCCTTGTCTATGCAACATTTAAAAGCAAATGCAATGGCAGAAGTTCCTAAAGGGCATATTATGTATGAGAAGTCAAAGTAGTACAACCCAATGAATTGTGAAACATGTTATTCTCTGTAAGTGTTAAGCACTTTTTTCCCAGTTGGCTCCTACCAGGAAAGGTGAAGTGGAACAGCTGGAGGATAATGAAACCAGCATGTGCCTAGTTTGTTTTGAGTCTAGCAACAAAATTGTCTAACCTGTGCAAGAGACTTACAGTGCCACCTGGATTTGATTTTACATTATAGTTCATTCCTTGAAACCTATTATCTCTGGGCACCATACCAAGAATGCTTTCACTTCTGAGCATCCTTTAGACTGCAAGCATTATCTTTGCTGCAAGTCTGATATTTCTGTGTGTTTGTGTGTGTTCTCGTTTTGGGGGATTTGAAAAAAAAAACACAACAAAACAAATCAAAGAACACTACACTTTATGGATGATAATAACTACAAGAGGGATTCAAAGGAACCCTCTCACATATCACCAAAATCCATTGGGATAATGGTGACTGCAGTGTAACAGATACGAGTGCTTGACAATGCCTGGGGATCAACGCTTTCATTTTTCAGGTATTCTGAACCACTGTAATAACATTGATAGTTAGATTAGTTTAAAGAAACAACAAAATGAATCAGAGTTATAAAGTCTGTGTGATCACCAAGACTCATCTTACAAAGCAATGCTTAAAGTGGACCACAGCATGGGGATGTTACCCTCCCTTTTAATTTAAATATTTGTTGAACTATCACGTACAGAAGAAACTGGGGCCCAACCATTGTTAAACAGCATTATCAAAAAAAAAGATGAAAATCCAGGAAATGGGTTCTTTGTTACAGAATGTCCAGACAAAACTAGATGCAATCCCACCTTCTTGTCCACCTATCCATGGAACTGATAGACTCCTCCCTTCTCTGTGTTCTGTGCCAGAATTCATCTCACCTTTAATTTCTGTGCTTAACTTTGAATTTTACCCATGGTCCTTGAATTTCTAGTTAAATAAAGAGACGTGGAACAAAACCAGGCATTTCTGTATTATCTCTATATATAGTGTGGGATGACTGCATAAAAACAGATTTGATAGCAAAGATATACCCATAATTATGCATTGTTTGTAAAATGCTTTGAAAATATAATAAATTACATAAATGATATGTCTTACTAAGTGCCATATATTTCTGCACGCATATGGAAGGTGGGCTGAAGCATGTGGGTAGATGTTTGCAGGGAAAGAGTAGCTGGAATGGTGAACATTATTATTGAGTTATGGCAGATATAAATATGCCAATAGTAGGAGATATATCAAATGTCTAATTTTATTTTCTTTTTCTCAAAAATGCTCAGTAAACATGAGGGAAGCTTCAGGTAAGCAAAAATAAGTAAATATAACTTTACCATCCACAACACTCAGAGGGTCCTTGGGATCATGCTGGGAAGCAGATTTATGACTCAGCATCTCAGGAGTTGGCCTCAGCACTCCAGGCACAGGCCTCGGCTGGAACAGCTTCTTCATTTTGAAGCCTTCTTCTTTTCCTTTGGCAAAAGTTCCATCAAAAGGACTGACTTGTGTCGAGTACGATCTCTCAGCATAAACCTGAGACCCTTTAGTCCTGCTGAGAGGGCTTTTATCGCTGCTCTGCGCGGACAGGTTCTGAGTGATGTAGGAGCGCAGCGCGGCCGTCAGGCTCCTTTGGTCGAGCCCCATTCCCGGCTCTGGCGAGAGCTGCTCAGGCTGGCGCTGGCTGAGCGTCCTCCCACGGGGATTCTCAGAGAATTCCTGCTGGGATTTCAATGCGTGGCCCAAAGGAGGTGATGGAGCCTTGGGGTTTTGCCTCGTGTAGTACCTCATAGGATCGTTGTAGATGTAGCTCTGGAGAGCAGAAGGTGGACAAAAGGAAAGGGGTCAGCATCGCTTTGTAGTTATTGTTGTGCCAGGATCTGAGCCGTAACCCTTGCTGCTTTGCCAACCAGGAAAACAACACTTGGAACCTGGAATGCAAGTGTTGGCTGCATATCTCAAACTGTTAAGTGTGCTTCAAAGAGGCACTACCACTTTTGTGCAAAAATCCAGTTTATTAAATTATTAAAAAGCAAGAGAAAGAGAGTAGAGAGAGAATAATATAACTCAATGTGAACTATCTGCGCACTATTTGAATTCAGTCAGACAAAGAAAATTTAATAAATACACTTTCCCTTTGGTTTTTCTTAACCTGTGAGAATAACTCTTTTTCAGATTGCTTACCAAAAACTAGCATGTCAAATTAAAAATGTCATTTTTAAAAGAATATCAAGCAAGTAAAGCAATTTTTTTTGCATACATTAAATACTTTGTACTATCTTAAATGAATTTTTTTCCACTAAATTAAATCTCTAATCAATATATCATCTGACAGTATGAAAAAAAATACAAACAACCTTTAAATTGCTTTTAAATTAAATTATTATTTTCAGGAAAAAAACCACAGCAAATTGAACAAGAATGTGCAAAACATGTCAATCAAGCTAAACCCACATTTTTATTGAAAAAGTGCTGGGGAATAAAAAGTGGAAAGTTGGGCTTGCAGTACAGTTTTCTATTTTCAGTTTCATATTTTCAGGGACACACTAGATGGACATTCTTTTACTGTGATTTAATCCTAGAGACATTTTTGCTATGATCACAACCTGAAGGCAGGACTTTTCATTTTTCTTAGCAAACCAGTTCCATCCTCCTAAATAATTTCAAAAATCATTTTCCTTCACTTCTTGCTAAATTCAACTTCGAACTGAGAGGTTGACTTATATCCAGAATCATTCCAATTAGATTATTTGTTTATAATTCCCTCAGGACACTTTGCTGAAGTTGCATCCCATACTGTACGTGTGTTGCAGGATGGGTCCTGCTTCTCAGCTGTGCTTTCTTGGTTAAACTGTCACACAAACTACATCACAATGTGGCAACCTTAGGACAGGGACTATTTCAGCTCTCACTGCTATAAATTACAGTGAATCACTGGTGTCCCTGTGCACTGATGACATAATGATTTAGGACAGACGGAGCTGCAAAATACAGAGGGAGTGAAGAGACTATACACTCCAGAGGAGAGCAATTAGAGGCATTCAGACAGAAAAATCGTTTTTAATGTATTTGCTAATGTACTTTGTAAAAAGAAAATAAGTATAATTGATAAACTCCTCCAGAGATGAAGAAATATTTTTAGATTTTATCTAGGTCTTAATTTCTGGACAAGAATTTTATTTCTTCCGGTAACATCCAGTGGATTTTACAATACATATTCATATCCCTTTCTTTCCAAGAGGGTTTTCCTCCCCTTAAGAAATGATTGAAGAGGTTCATTCCATGGTTCCATATCATGATTTAAATAGAATTATGGTACAGGCAATTTTATTACAGAGACAAAAGGCACTTTGGCCACTTTGGCTTGTGATCTACCGAAGCAAGGCTTTGGATTTCTGCAGTTGGTCTTTAGCATAGGAATGTGCTTTGTGAAAGCCAAGAAATTCGGCTACAGTAAGGCAGTGTCAAAGAATACAGAGCTAGAGATCAAGCAGCTTTGTGTATGAAATATTTCAGTGTCCCCTGGGAACTGTATCAAACAGCAGCAGTGCAGCTCTGGTTCAGTGCTCCAGCTGCAGGGTAGGCACTGCTCTGATCAGCTCCAAGGGGGAGCCAGTTGTCAAAATGCAAGCTGAACGCTGTTTACATGCTTAATAGCAAAGCCTAAATGTGAAAAACTTACAGTCAGATGCATTTATCTCTCTATTTCAACGGGTCTTTGCCTGGGGTAATTAACTCTCTAATGATACTCACTCCAGAGTGAGGAGGAGCTGCAGAGGACGGCACAAAGCCGCCCAGGACACCCCAAGCAGTTCACTGAGAACGCACATAAGCTGCCATCTGCCTGTCCCACTCCTGTTCTCTCTGCCTTGCCACCTTCCAGAGGACCTTCAGGGCTCAAGGGAAGGAGGAACAGGGAGCTGGGAAAGAGAGAAACATGAGAGGAGGAAAAGGACATTCCCCATTCGACCATGGAAAGACGTGAAATCAGCTCAGTCCAACTTGGGTAACTGCACTCTAATTTGGATTTATGTCCCATATCCAGCTCTCTCTTTTGCCTCTTAAGCATTACTAGTAAATGTTAGAGGGGAAGAAACTGCTGGACACTCTCAAACCATATGAAAGAGTAGAGTCAGGAGATGTGGGCTGGCTTTTGATGAGCTATTTAACAAGTTCAAATATCCTTTAACATTAACAGATTAGTGATTTTCTGTTCTTGCAGACGATGAGCACATCAACAAAGAAAAGACCACTAACTCACCAAGTGATCATACACAAATTGGATATAGGTGTGTGCCAGTCCTGGGCTCAGAGCTGCACCTCTATCAGGAAGGGGCAGCCTCTCAGGAGCTTGACAGGTCACACTTTGGGCAGTAAGGGATGAAATATTAAAAGTTCTAATTAAAGCAGAGCACTGACAGCTCAGCTGTCTTCACTGAGATAGCAGCCCTTCTGATGTAGTTTACTCCAACTTTAATTAAAGGGGTCTCACAGCTCTATGGCAATCCTCCACTTGCAGGAGAAAAAAATTCCCTTCCTCACTGCCCCCATCTCAAACAAAACACCCAAAGTATATGTGCCATCTGACATATGCAAGATGAAATCCAAGTAAAATTGCAGCACAGATAAATACAATCCTAAACTATGGGTTTGCCTAAGTGGTATGGGAAAAAAACATCTAATTTTTACAGAAAAATATAGGACAAAAATATCAGTAATATGTAATTTAGCATCCAGTGACAATTTACATCTCAAGTTATTAATAACAATTGCAGAGCACTGTGATTTGAAGTGAGTTTTGCAAGCTAAACTCCTGAACATGGACATTGCTAGTTTGATTAATGTCAAAGTTAAATGACATCATCCATGATTAGTGAAAAGAATGTAAATTCCCATGTTGGTGCCTTTAGAGAATCTTCTAATATTATGGAGAAGCAGAGGGAAACACAGAGCTGGAAATTTTTGAAAGAAAATACTTTTCTGGGTTGATTACACTTGATTCTTATGAAGTACTGCCAGTCACAGAACAAAATCCCCACCCCAAACAAACATTAAGTGAAATAGGCAAAAATAAAGAATGCACTAGTTACCATATAGATGGTTTATACTGATCAGGGTTGAAATACAAGCCTCTGTTACTATCAGGAACATTTCATCTTTTAATAGGTAAAATACTGTTCAATTATCTCATGTCACTGATACAAAGCCTTTGAAAAGTACTTCGAATTGCTAAAACCCTCAGTTTTAAAAAAAATCTTATTTCTCCATCTGCGCAGGATTTCCCTCTCCTTCACCAACTTTCAAATAAGCTATCTCAATAATTCACACATTACAAAACAACTACACACACTAACCTTTCTGAAGATGGAATTTTAGGGCAATGTCTTGTATGGTTTAGGTAGGTAACTAACTGACATTTTCTGCATGAAAATTCACAGAAGGGCACATTAAATTACACTCTGCAGACACACTATGCAAAAGTCTACGGGCTACATGTTTTATTAAAAAAAATACAAATTAAAAGAGGGATGCAGGATTAGATACATACAACACAATGGTGTTCAATTTATCCACTAAAGGGTAGATTGACTTGAATGCTTTGCCCAAGTGCAGAAAGAATGGAATCAAATTTATGGCAAAATACTTCCTTCCTTGCAGATACATTTGCTAAATCTTGAAGGCATATAGAGCTAAGAAAAGAATACCTTAGAAATGCATAAAGAAGAAATCTGCCCTCAATTTCATTTATGTTTTTCTGTTTGATGCATTTGCAGATATTAACCCATGTTTGCTACCACCTAAATTTGGTTGAAGCATGATTCCACCTACAACTCCTAATTTACTGTGCCTATTTGAGATACTGACATTATGGTCTCTGAAATTAGAAAATAAAACCACAACAAACACTGGAAGGCTCATCTTTACACATGGTGGGATAAAATAACATTTTCCAAAGACTACCAGAAATGAAATTACCTCATACCTTAACTCACTGTGTGGAGTGAAAGAAGTTTAGCTTTTTGTACCAGACACAGTCTAGATGCTCAGTGACTCACACAGACTTGCCTCATGCAAACTCACTACATGGGAGATACATGTACTCATGTGAACCCCCAAAATAAACACCAGCACAAGTGGCACTGCCTGATTGCTAAATCAAAGGGTCGATTGTGAATTCGTACTGCTCAATTTACCTTTAAATTGAGAGAAATCCACCTAACAATGAAACCTGAGGGCCAAACTGGTGTCATGGAGAGGATGACAGCGTGAAAGTCCCTGGGAAGGGGCTGAGTAAGCAGCACAGCCCTGTCCTCAGAGCAGCACAGCTAAAGTAGCAAGTCCTATGACAACAAAGCCTTGATTCTTTCAGCTGGTGAGCTGCTGTGCCCACACAGTGCTGTCCTGTCAGGAGATCTCAGCAGGCTTCCAGCCAGGTTCAAGCTGAAAGGGGGGAACTCGCTTGACAAGCTCTGTGTGCTGTAGACACGACCTTACACACTCTGCACCAATTTCAGTGTTAGCTTTGTCTGAAAATAATAACTAAAGCCAAAGAAAGTTTTCAATTTTCTGAGTCATAATGGAGCAAAAGCCTTTTCTACCAGCTCTAATGACGCTTTCACTATCTATAATGATACTATACCATGCACAAACCCCAAAAATTTGGAAAACTAATTCAGAATCCAGAAAATGGTAAAGAGGCCAAAACAGTGCTTCCTGCAGTGCTGGGATAGCATCAGGCCATGGCCTTCCCACAGATTCACAGGTTTAAGGCAACAGGCACCATTTCAGTCATCTCACCTGACCCACTCTTTCATTAACAATTTTCTGTATCTTCTATTTCCTTTCTGAAAAATACAGTAGCTTTGAAACCATTGAAGAACTACATCAGAGGAGGTGGCAAAAGCAAAGATTGTTAACTAACATTGTGTAGCTTGCAGTGTCAAAAACTTGATCAAGCAAAAGGAGCATTCAGAGTCTGCTTTGATAGAAACTATTCATAACTTTATTTCCTAACCCTTATTATGAAACCACAGTGCAACAGGACTGTCCAGGATTTGACTCTACGGCATTCAATAATCTCTATTGATGTAATTTCAGTTGATTTTAAAGATTTGGCTTCCACTCTTAAACAAAACAACCATCAAAAAAGAAAAAAGAAAGAAAAAAAAAGGAGAATACACTGGCTTCTTTCATGTATAAGTTACTATTTAATAAAATAACTTTTAATTCTCAGATGCTCCCAGCCATTCTTGATCTCCTTTGGAATGATCATATCTGCTTGCCTACACTTCAACTATCTACAACAGACTCTCCTGCATGGATAATTTTTATTGTCAGTTGATGTAACATACTATCTTTAGTTTCCATAACTAATTGCTGTTTTTTCTCTCTGTTTCTGACACGTCTCCATCCTATGGGTCAAAACAAGGTTTCCTTTGGTGTAGAAGTAGTCCTGGGTGGTCTTTCCTCAGCATTCATCATTAGCTCATCGGAAACAAAAAAAGTCAGTTTTACATATTGGGATACACGATAACCCAGCTTGTCTCCACACATAAAGAATAAAACACATGGAGAAAAATGAAGGATGGATGACCCCCAATAACTTGTTCAATGGCAAGGGGCCCCTGCCCTGGCTCCATCCAGGGCCATCAAAGTGAGCCATCAGCCATCACGTCCAGGAGTGCCACCCACCAGATGGTTGATGGGAGAAGCTCTCTGGATCGCCCTGCAGATTGAAAGGGGTTGATGTCTGCAGGGGCGTGGGACTCTCTATGGGATGTGGGACTCCCTATGGGTGCGATCTTGTCATTGTCCAAGGCATACTATGGGATGTTTAAGAAAAAGGAGCAGTAGGGACCGGTACCCCGTAAGCAGGCTGACCAGTACACCTGTCTGACCATGTCCTGCGTCTGCCCTGTCTTCTCAACAAACTCAATTTCTAACGATTCTCCCGGGTGGGAAGCTCTGTTCCGTACCTTGTGTCCTGTGGTGCCTACTGGCAGTACCTGCTCCACCTGGCCACTGCCTAGCCATGGGGACACAAGGCTTGGGGCATCTTTACCTCTGTCAGGCCACTGCATTCAGAATCTGCCTGACACCACCAGCAGGAGCCAAAGAGTGACAGTCAACCCGCAGTGATGGTAGAAACTGTGCAGCCTGGTGCTCAGTGCTGACAGATATTCCAGGGTGTATCAGCTTCCCCTGCCTGAGAACATTTTGCTCATATGCCAATAAGTCTGTTACTCAAGGTTTCAGTGAATGATGTTTAAACACATTTTCTGTAGGCATATGCTGGTATATTGAGCTATCTCATTATCTAAAGATGATTTTCATAGAAACATGATGATCTTCATCTGCCAAAATTTAAGCACATTAACACCAATTCAATATATTTATAGCTCCAACAGATGAATCTAGAAAATGCTTTTACCCTAAGAAATGCAAATGAATAGAGATCTCCAGGATCGATGTCCACAACATTGCTTTACAACCCCATTGAAAGCAACCTTCCATTTGCTGGACAACTGTTTGAGGTCAGCTAAGGTCTTTTCTCCCATTAAAAATAAACAAACTCTTGTTCCACTGCCCTGAAATGTCTGCACCAACACACTCATACAGAGGTAGATAAAGTAAGTTTAAATTTCTGTGAGCTCTACCCTCTCATATCATAAGTATGATGGAAAAATAAAAATGGAAGGCACTTTAAAATTTGTATCAGCTCCACCATCTTCTATTTACTTATTGCAGTGCACTGAAGTACAGAAAGTGAATATTTGCAAGACAAAGCAATTTTGCAGGAAAAATTACAGAAACGAACTCCAAACACAAGGTATTTGGAAAAAAACAGTTGATTTTGAAGTCAAGGATCTGAAAAAGAACCAAATCTTATTATCCAGTCACTATTTGAGATTTTAAAAATATCAATCTATGTTTCATCTGGGAATTACTAGAAATTAATTAACTGCCCTTTTAAATAAGACTCCAGACTTGACACAGATCATTTATAATAACATTTCTATGGCACTTGTATCTTCTAATAACTGAAAAAATAATTAATCCTTACAAGATACCTGTGTGATAAGGGAAATCATGGTTTCTGTGTTAGATGTTGAAATTCTGTCATTACCTCCTGCATAAACTGATGTGTTGTAGGTAAAAGTAGGGGTTAGCTCTAAGACTTGAGCATGATACTAGCACTAGAATGCTCCCTTGCTAAATTATTAGTTCAAAAAAATAAATCACAAGTCACATTAGATCACTAGACTGTGTATTTATGCCACAAACAACATGGTTGCAATTTTACTAGGCTTTGTAGTCATGATTCTGTTAGGGCTTTAAATGTATGGGTACCAGTCCTTCCAGAAAAAATTGCAGTCTACACCAGATTCCTGCAGAATGGCCAAGAGGATGGAAATTACAGTGTCTCATTATATATACTTAAATTAGAACAGATGGATCACAACTTGAAAACTCTGTTTTTCCCTCCATCGGTCATGGAAAGAGTTTAGGCTGACGTGCACCAGTACGGATATCTTTATATGGTCAAATGATTTCTGCTCCAGTGCTTATGGGGGTTTGTTTGTTGGGCTTTGGGGTTGTTTTGGTTTGGTTTTGGATTTTGTGGGGTTTTTCATTTGTTAGTTTGTGGGTTTTTTGGGTATGTGTGTTTGTTGGCTTTTTTTAGGAGGATTTAATGTTTCTATTTTGCTATAAAGAGCCATGGAGGGGAGAATGATCCAAAAGACGAAATACTTTTCTGGGATTTGAGGCTTAGCTTTTAGTCTACACTTTACCAAAAAATTATTGCATGACCTCAGAAAATCTGTCTAATCTGTCTGTGAAGTAGGGGCATTAGTTCTTCCCTACTTTGTAGTGACTTTAGGTAAATGAATACGCCAGCTTGGGAAATGTTCAGATATCATTGCTGAAGTATGCCAATAGAGAGGTGATTCTGTAGCTTCAAGGAGACATTCCTTTATCAATTACTTCAGAAATATTTTTCTGAAAGTGTTCAAGCACAGCTTAATTACATTTTTTATACATAATCCATTACATATGAAACATTAAATTTTACATTTATATAAATAGAGTTTAAATGTATACACTACAGGAAGTTTTTTGACTTTTTGTCAAAATTCTGATGAACTTCATTTGGTCCTGTATTTAAATCAGTGTTAGATAAATAAGGGTGCTGCTTTCTTGAATTAAAGTTCCAGGTTAAAATGTGCAATGACTAAGTAATTTCATTCTAGTTAATCACAATAATTATTATTTGCAGATAAGCTCAGAATACACCTTTGAGCACTCATGTACTCAGATTTTCTGAAATAAATAATAATCCCTTTAGATAATTATCACACAACTTAGTTCTTTTGGTGATCAATTACAAAGATTCAAACAATTGATTTTTTTATGCCAGTAAATATATGAATTTTTATTTTATATAATTTATATGAGTTTTTACTTGAAACTTCTCCCCTTTCAGCACCACTGCACTTCTGAGCCACAGCTCTCTGGCACTAACCAGTCACTTCACCTGTTTCTTTCCCCCTTCACGATTTTGAAAGGGCCTTTAACTTTATAGCCACTTCTTTGATGTAAAGATTCTGGGATTTTTCACAGAAATCTTTGCTTTAAAATTTATAAGAATACCTAAGATGTGGAGATTTCTGCAATCACAATATCTATACAAGAAGTCTACCATGAAAATGAATGTAACTAAAACACAAAGAAACAGAAACAACAGAAAATTCATGAAATTCCCTAATGTATCTAACATAATTTTCTCTTTCGCCCATCCTACCCATGAGGGCCTGAATGGCACGTGTGCCTGACAAAGACCTCAGCAGCAGGTAGGACCAACCCCATCTGAAGCCCTCAGAGGCCAAGTGAGGGGGAAGGAGAAAAAGCAATTCCATGAACCTTCAAGCCATAAAACACAAACCATAGAACAGAGACCCTTGCAAGAAGAAATCCAGACACAGCACAAGTGTGATGGCAACTTCTTTATTCCTGCAGCCTGTCCAGCAGGAAGTACATTTGGGTCAGGTTTCAAAGAAATTCTCTTTCTGTGATGATTAAAAAATTTTCTCGGTCAGGTGAAAGCAGCACAATTAAAATCTCCCATAACTATTCAAATACAGGCATACAGACCAGCAGCAAAGCCAGCAACTTCTCCTTTACAGCCTGTGAGCTTTGCAATACCAGCTACCTGCTATCCCTTCAAACCCAACAAACCCCTGAGCCTCAGCTTCTGCAGGCACGTCAACAGTGTAGAGGATTTTTGGGTGTTTTGATCTGAGAGGGGTTTGTTCCAGCTAGAGGAGAGAAGGGCAGGGCAATTCACATGTGATTTGAAGCCTCTGCATTTCTTGCCTCTGCAGCTAAGACAAACCAATTCTCGTTACAATATGTGCATGGCTATGTGGTTTTTTCCATCCTGCATTCAGGTTTGGTAGAAAGGGATCACAAAGACTGATCACGCAGCATTTTGTGAATGGTAAAATTTTCATAAAGCCCAAGTGTGTCTGTGGGGAAGACCAAGACAACCAAACACAAAATCCCACTAGCTAATGCTTAAGTAACAAATGCCACCAAGTGCCCATTTCCTGAACAACTCTTTTCAGCTGAACTAAAATGAAATGTTCTTTACAACTGTAATCCTCAGGAAAGAGACCCACCAAATTTCTGATTTGCTGCTATTTATTTCCTGGCAGAGTCATTATCAGCTGGCTAGATTACAGCCTGCAGTAGGTACTGCCTAAATATTGAGAAATAATTCTAAGTTAGTGATGAACTTCAAGTGCTTCAAAAATCACTCAAAGAAGATCTTGTAGTAAATGGTGCACATCATAGGAATTTTGGTCAATCACATGATTTAAGTTTACTGGTGTTATTTCTGTCACTGTTGTGTCAAGCATCAGGCTGACAGTTGTTTGGACAAGGGAAACAGGAAAAAGGTTACCTGTTCTTAGTTTTGTGATGTTTTATTTTACAGCTTTCTGCATAACTGTATGTGTGATGTCTATTCATTCATTTTGAAGCTCTGTTGTTTTATTCTGATAATACAAGTGGAAGACAGTAGGGCAACTGAAGACTGAAAGTTTGCAAAATATATTAATGTTAAGATACACAATAATGCTTTCAGAGCATAAGGAATATTTTAAAACCCCTTCATCTTTTATCTTCCTTTGTTTTACATTTGGCCAGAGACCTCAGATGTCAGGCTTGGAATCTGAATCCACTCAGGAAATCTGTCTAGAAGCACTAAATTTCTGCAAGATTCAACTACACTTCACAGAACATAAGGTATCAAAGCAATCAGAGCAGTGTTGCATCTCCTACTCCCCAACAGCAGGAATGAAGTGACAGAGGCAAATACATACTTGAAAGAAAATTATTTTTAAGAAGGGCAAAGGCTCAAAAGCTGCAGTTCTAAGTAGGATAAAGTACCTCTGTCTTGTCCTTATTTTTAATTAAAAAAGGACAAGAAAGTTTAAAAGACCAGATCTTGCTACAATTATTTAATGTGGGTTTGTAATTTATCTATATAATAAGTACAAAAGTAACAATACCAATATTTTGTTGAAGGCTGCAATTTAAGTGCATAATGTAGTCATCTCCAATTTCAAGTGGTACAACCATATCAAAGCTAGCTCATTCGGTTACTTTTACGCCTTCTCTTTTCAAATTGTTAAATTTTATGAGTTTTTTTCTGCTTCTTGGAGCAGCAAAAATCCTGGTTTCTCTCTTGTTTAAATGTTATTTCACTAATAAAACAATGAATCAAGATAAAAATACTATGTCCTTCTTGCTTTATCAAGAAGAGCAGTTGCATTTTATTTGCCGAGGATAGGGAACATCTCCAAGATCATTTAAAAATTCATGGCTGATTACTAGTTTTTAAAATAATTTTCCTTTCCTTTTCTTCTTTTTTTTTTTTAAATTTTAAATTATAGGTAACACATCTGACTCAAAGTCTGTTGTTTCAAAATGCTCCTTAGTAAACAGAAGTGTACAGTTTGCTCCTATACGTGCTCCATTCCCAGATTTTCTCCTCTTTATCCCACTCCCCCAGGCTTCAGAGTACCCATCTCCATGGCAACACTCGATAAGGTTGGTGGGTGGTGTTATCACAGCAGGCTTCCCCACAGAAGGTCTCAGCCATATGGATTATTTATGAACTTGCATGACAACACCAGACCCACTGAAATACTTCTTGAGCAAGTTTTTGTTGAAAGCCAGTGATTCAAAACAGAGCATCCTCACTGCAGCCCATGAGGAGAGAGTGGAGGAAAAGCAGCATTAAGGTGGTCCCTGGTCCCTCTTCAGAGCTGCCTTGCTGCTGCCTGAAAGCTTCTCTTACCCCAGATGAGCACCTAATGACATGTGCCATTAATCAAAAGTGCTGTATATATGTCAGTTGGAAACTGGGAAGTTGTGCTTCTGACAAGAATAACAGCCACGACTAAATGGTTGCTGCAACTGGTGCTGTTGCCAGAAGTTGCTGTTGCAGATACACCACAGCGGTTTGATGTGTCTGAGTTAGTCCCTGAACTAAACTAAAGCAGCTTGGCTTTCACACTATAGCCTCTTCACCTGATTCTTTTCCTAAAACTTCAATTTTTTTTTTGGCAAATTTTGCATTTATACCGTATGCATTGAAATAGCACAGACAATTTCTTGTAAAGGATTGCTGTAACAGCAGCCTAGTTCTTTAAAATCAAAGAGTGCACATCTTTTGACCAAAAGATACAGGGCCATAAAGGTCTGTTGTATGGAACCCCTTCATCCAATAATTTTAATAAATTTGTCAAGTTGCATCTTAGAGTGAGACAGATTTTCTCTAGGAAGGGAAAAAAATGCTTTAGTTCTCAAATAGGCATGTTTGTGGTTTTTGACATAGTCAATACTCAAGATTTAATGGTTGTGATTTATCTTCTTAGCTATCTGTAATGTATACATATGAACCTTAACTGGTCACAGTAGGCTTTCCTTATGATCAATAGGAAGTAGGAAGTCTGGAGGCACAATTTATCAGCCCCATTATTAAAATCTGCTTAAAGATTATATGAATTGTACCCTAAGCAGCATAAACACCACCAAGAATTCACATGGTAGCTCAGCCAGGGTTTTGAAGAGGAGTGGTTCAGATGCAGTAAGAGGGGTTTCAGATCAGCCAGGGAAGATGTTACCACCTTTATCCCACTCTTCCTTCTTTATTACATGCCATCCATCCCTAATGAGGTTAAAATGCTCCAGATTTGATGACCTGAAGCATTTTCAATGCTGAAGGTGATTAATTTTGAGAAAACTTAGTACAGTTATGCTAATCAATTGGAGGAGGCAGTAAAAGCAACGTCTGGTTTTGAGACAGAGGGGAAATTTCAAAAATGAGAACTCAGAGAACAAGGAAGCCAAAATCCCAGACTGTAAGAACCACATTAAAAATACTACCTTGACAGAAGCTTTGTCACTTGTCTTCCTTGGATACAAATTTTTAGATGCAGACTGGGAGAGAATTCTGAGATATTTAAGGTATTGCTGAAGAGACTTGGCCAAGTTCACATCACTTTCCACATCATAATTTCTTTCATTGTCTGCGTTCTGTCCCAATGTCCTGCACAGCAAAAGCAAGGAAAAGAAAGTTACCAGCCTGTCCAATGTACAAAGTCGCCAACTAAAAAGGCACTGCGAGCCACTGTAGTTCAATACATGACAGAAAAGTCACTCAAAAGCTTAGCAACCACAGAAGTATAGAAAATTCCATGTTTCAGCAAAAGTAAAAAAATCTTGCACTATTAACAATTTGTTTCATGAATCGAAGTTAATGATTCTAGAGTAAATCAAACAAAATGCCACATCAAGGCAAAGCCATATTCAGAAGAAAAGAAAACACTTGTAAAAAGAAAATGTACGTGATTTAATTGCACCCCAGAGAAATATGAGATGGTTCTAAGATTTAAAAAACTTGCTGGATGATGATGAGATTCAATACCAATTTGGCCCTGCACCAATATAAACAATAGAAGGAAGACTACTGGATATGCAGAAATAATGGAGCAAGTAAACTCCAGCGAAAGGCTTGAAAAGGGAATAATGAGATGGAACAAATATCTCTTCTGATCTTCCCATGTGCCTGGGATTCACAGAATAGTGGTGTTTCCTGAGTGGTTTAGACAGATTTTGGTGACATTTGCAAAGAAAAGCTGGAAATGTGATTAAACGATGGCAGTGTGGTGGTGTTTATATGGGATTCAGAGTGCTGTGTGCAATGAATCTGAATTATTACCAGCTGTCCTCATCTATCTCAACAACACGTAAATGATGATGATAATTTAAATGTCAGCATCAGTAACTATTTCATTCCTTGTGCAAGAAAGCAGAGAGAGAGTTCCCAGCCCTCTTCCTTCCCTGTGAGTGATGCACTGTTTTGAGGGAAATCACCTTTTGGTGTCACCATTTCCTACTCACATGCCCACACACTTTTCCAGTGAAGAAGAATTCCAGGTGGAAGAGCTTTCCAGCTCAGTGAATGAATTTGACTTTCAACATCTCTGTGCCACTGTAAATAAAATTTTATTCTGCCAGCCCACATCTTGGCACTAATGTAGAGGCACAACCCGAGAGAGCACCATTATATCATTTTCCAAAGCTGGGGTTTAATTATATTACTTTATTAGAAAAGTAACAGACTTCATTCCATGCTCACAGTTGTACCAAATGTGCATCCCTACTAATTTAATACTAATAGATGTAATTAGTAATCTAATTTACTGTGGTGGCATTGCAACCAACAGTGCTCACAGGTTTGCTCACTTTGAAATTCCAGAAAAATCCTCCACTTCTCCGCAGTGAAAAAGAGCAGGTTCCCATCAGGGACACAAACCCTAGGAAAAAGAAGGGTTACAGCACCAAGCACTACAGAAAACCTGATATAATTTACCATCAGTCTTGCTTCCTTCTCATGCTATTTGCGTTTTTCTCTTATTCCAGAGCTCTAAATTCTGCCTTCTGATGGAGTGTGGACACGCAGGTAACAATATCCACCTCCTTTTCAGCTTAAAGCCAGACCAAAACTATTCTGCAGTTTTAGAAAAACCTGAGCACTGTGCTTTCTGCTTCAGTAGAGATGAACTAATCCAAACAGGCTCTCTTCATAGGAAGGATCCCGGTTGCTAACCCTCATCTTTCATTCATTGATTAATTCCAACACCTATCTTCTGCTTTCTTCACTAATTTTAAAGGGAAGGGAAAATGAAAAAAAAACCAGACTGAATTCTGCCGCAAGGATTTCCACTGGAGCTAACGGGAACTGAATGCACAGAAAAAAGACAGTATTTAGGTTGGCTTTTCAAACCATTATTTACAATATGTAGTCACTGTCACTGGTGGTAGAAGCAAAATCTGGGGTCTAAGATTTCTCATTTTTCATATGGAGACAGTAATTGCACTCATATTTACATTCCGCACTAGATGTAATATTTTATGCTATAAACATTTAAACAATTGAAATGTAAAAGACTACAAAGCTTTATGTTTCATTTGATGACAACTTAATTAAGATACTATGAATATATCTGAAAGATTTTGAAAAATTTTTGTAGTTCACCACTGTATCACCTTGTTAACTTAGGAATGAAAATGCATTAACTGACCAATTATTGCAACTAAATTAAAATATTTCTTTTAAATTTGACAAAGTCATACTGAAAAATGGATAAAAGACAAATATAGAAAAGCACTTGGTGAGTAGGAAAAATGACTGTCAAATGAGTTCTTTTTGTGCATATGTTTGGAAGCATTTTCAGTTTAAATTTGCTCTGAAAAATGACTTTGCATACAATGAACTTAAGAGTATAAAGATAGTACCATATAAAATTATTTATCTACAGAAATAATTATGTATTTCCAACAAAATCTAGCATTTCAGAAGCTTTTTTTGTGGAAATATCTAAATCACTGCACCTCTGCTATTTCTGGAATGTTCCCAATTAATAGATACCACACATTTTAGAATAAATTTCTCCCTTTTAAATGCTGAGGGAATCTTATTACTGACTTAATGATGGTTTTATTATAGAAATAATACTATACCCCATTTCATACATTGAAGTTTGCTGGAAACGTTTGTGGTTTTGCCTAATTGCACCAATGAACACAACTGACATTTATTCCCTCTGTGCAGAATGGACTTTTTTCCTTTATCTTGGATCCTCTTTCAAGAGAGGGTTTTTTTGAAATTTAATAAGGACCCAGGAAATACCACATACACTCCAGTTAGCCAACAAAGAAAGAACTTTCATCTTGAAATCAAACTCCCAGTTTCAGCATTTTTTTTTGAGATGAAATCCATGTCTTCTGTTTCATCAGATTTCATATGCACTAATTTAGCCTAAGTCAATTTACCTTTCAAGTGTCTGAGTCTATTTTCCTGCTCTCACCAGCTCTGTGGGGATTAATGACTCATTAGTATGACTTCATATTGTCTTATTACACACGTTACCCTTAATAAAAGGTCTTCCTGCCATAATGTTTCTTTGATAATTAGATACCTGCACTAAGTTGCTTTTTAAATTATTTAATTATTATCTGATAAGATTTTAGCAAGCACACTGAGCACACTGAACATATAACACACTTGATCAGAATCTACAAGACACCAGATTTCCTACTGTTCTCTGACCTACAGAACACGTTGCAAATGGACAACCAGAAAAATCAATTAATACTTTAAACTGTTGGCACATAAGATAATGCTTTCAGAAGCACAGCTTGGTGACTGCAGAAAATCTATCCACTATAGGAACTGCTTTATGTGAACACATCTGAAATGTCGATGTTCCTGAAGTATCAATATACAAAATGTTGCAGTTTTTTTCTAATGCATAGTTATAGTTAAAAATGTAAAACATCTCGAACTTGTTAAAAACAAGAACTCCTAAATGTGAGCATTTGTTTTCAATCTAAACCTTAAATAATTTCTTATGTCTTGTTATATTTTTTATTTTTATATAACTACGAATCTGGAACACTGCAGAATATGGCCTTGATCTCAAGGAAATCTGGCCTATTTTGTCTTACTCTCATGAATAAAAATTTTAGGTACTCTCTTAAAAAAAAATCCTCAGAAGATATTTAAGAGCATTTCTGATACCATCTGCTGAGAGTAATCCACTCAATAATGACATTTTGTGTATCTAAGCAGTGAAAACATGTTTATGGATTCAACCACATGTTGTTATCACCTTTATGGTAATCTTTAGATCGCTGTCTTCTTTAGAAGTTAAGTTTCTACCATACTGCACTTCTGAACTGGTGCTGTGACTTTAAGAAATGTTTTTGAACCAGCAAACGTGAAATATAGGGTCAAAATCTCTGAATTAAATCAAAACAATGTGAGGCAAACACAACTGAAGACACTGGGCAGTATCAATTACACAGCATTTTATTTCCAGAAAAAAGCAATCAAGAAAAGAAATGGTTCTGCAGTATATGCAAACCACATACTGCAGTACATGAAGAGCTGAATTCCAACATTTAATATTTTGCCCATCAAGGCTAGAAGCTCAAATTTCTCCCACTATGACGAAAGCTTTTTTAACAAAAAGCCCTTTCTTTCGATTTCACTACTTTTGAGAATGTATTTCTTAAAATCATGTAAGACAAAGCAAGATTTGCCATTTTTGATTGTTCCTAAAATTTCATTCTGGGGTTGGTGTAGTTGGGTTGCACTTAAAAGCCCGTGGAACAGAACAGACCAGGTAAAAGAGTCTCTTTATATGTGTAACTGAATATGAAGATGATATAATTGCAGGTTCTACAACCATATCACTCTACAGAATTACTGATGTGCTTCTTGCAACCAATTACTGCAAAGTCACCCCT